>OZ012736.1:255754367-255778679 GCA_963859935.3 Lathyrus sativus | reverse complement strand
CGGGTTCGATGCCTGTTTCTTTAACAGATGCCTGACGGTGAGGTCAGATGTTCTTCTCCACTTTGGGTTGAGCCGGCCTTCGAATTAGATGCCTGTTTGTTTAACAGATGCTTGATAGTGAAGTCAAATGTTCCTTCAACTTCATGTTGAGCCGACCTTAGGGTTCGATGCCTGTTTGTTTAAGAGATGCCTGACGGCGAGGTCAGATATTCCTCTCAACTTCGTGTTGTGCCGGCCTTCGGGTTCGATGCCTATTTGTTTAACAGATGCCTGACGGGGAGGTCAGGTGTTCTTCTCAACTTCGTGTTGTGCCATCTTCGGGTTCGATGCCTGTTTGTTTAACTAATGCCAGATGGGGAGGTCAGATGTTCCTCTCAACTTCAAGGCTAGCCGGCCTTCGGGTTCGATACCTGTTTGTTTAACAGATGTTTGACGGCAAGGTCAGATATTCTTCTCAACTAAGGGTTGAGACGGCCTTCGGGTTTGATGCCTGTTTGTTTAACAGATGCCTGACGGCGAGCATAGTTGTTCTTCTCAACTTCGGGTTTAGCCAGCCTTCGGGGTCCACACCTTTTTGTTTAACAGATGCCTGACGGAGAGGTCAGATGTTCTTCTCAACTTCGGGTTGAGCTGGCCTTTGGGTTCGATGCCTGTTTGTTTAACAGATGCCTGGTGGCGAGGTCAGATGTTCTTATCAACTTCGGGTTGAGCCGCCCTTCGTGTTCGATGCCTATTTGTTTAACAGATGTTTGACAGCGAGGTCAGATGTTCTTCTCAACAAAGGGTTGAGACGACCTTCGGGTTTGATGCCTGTTTGTTTAACAGATGCCTGACGGCGAGGTCAGATGTTCTTCTCAACTATGGGTTGAGCCCACCTTCGGGTTCCACACCTTTTTGTTTAACATATGCCTGACGGCGAGGTCATATGTTCTTCTCAACTTCATGTTGAGCAGGCCTTAGGGTTCGATGCCTGTTTGTTTAACAGATGTCTGTCGGCTAGGTCAGATGTTCTTCTCAAATTCGGGTTGAGCCGACCTTCAGGTTCGATTCCTGTTTGTTTAACTAATGCCTGGCAGCAAGGTCGGATGTTCTTCTCAACTTTGGGTTGAGTCGGCCATCAAATTCGATGCCGGTTTGTTTAACATTGTTGCACCCTAAAATTTTCTCAACCTATTTCACCTGGTTTATGTTTCAGTGCATTTTCATTTGCATAGATACATCATGTACATAATCTAATCATTTGCATAGCATATCATAACAATTCATACAACAAGGGATCAAGTGCTATTCTTATCTAAAGAAGCACATCAAGGGGCCTTATTCAAGCTGAAGACTATCCAAGTCATCAATAAATGTTTTAAGCTTTGGGAAGTTTGAGTGTTAATAGGTGGATTTCTCTCCTAATTCGAGGTGTATTGAGGGTCTTCAATGGGGGTATGAGCTATGAATTGAGGGTATGGAATGTGTACAAAGCTTATGAAATGCCTAGAGGGTCATATTGAAGATGAGACAAGTCATTGATTCAAGTACAAGAGCCACAGTTGAAGTGCAGTCAAGTAGGGTTTCATCTGGGTAACCCTAGGTCAAGGAGAGCAAAGAAAGGGCATCAAGACCTAGCTCTAGGTCATGGAAGTCATGAATTTATATGTTGATACATGTGTGGTGTTGTGCCAAGGATAAATCAAAGAGAATCAAGAGTAGGAGGAGTTGCCAAATTAGGGTTTCAGTGTAAAATCCCCTAATTTAGGCCTAACTTCCAAGTCAGATAAGTCAAAATGCAAGTTTCAAATGGATTCTTGGCCAACATTAAACTTGTATAGCTTCTCAATAGCTTTAATTTGAGTACTAGAAGTCTTCAAGAAGATTTGTAGAACTCAAGTTATGGTTCTTGCAAGTTATGGGTCATTAGAGGACACTAAAATTTATCTGTGAAAGTCACTTGACTTCCAAGCAAATTTTGCCCATCAAAGAGTTTTCAAATGGATTCTTGGCCAACATAAGAGTTGTAGATCAAGATCTTAGCTTTCCATAGAGTACTAGGAGTCCTCAAGAGGATTTGTAGAACTCAAGTTAAGATCTTGGCAATCCAGGGGTATTTTGGGAAAGTTGAATTATAGGTCATTTTCCAACATAGGTCAAAATCTCTATCTTCCACTCCTCAAATGTAAAAATGTTCAACATGAGATGTGCTTAAAATGATGCTTTTAGGCTAGGTAAGAAGTCATGAGAGCTTGGAAGGGATGGTATCACAAAATTGCAAAAATGGCCTAAGAAAAGGAAGAATTAAAGTTCATTAAAAAGTCAATTTTGTGATTTTTTGTTCTAAGGCCAAGATAGGGCATGTGATATATCATTTTGATCAGAAATGAGGTTTTAAAGACAATGGCAATATTACTTTTTCCATTTGAGGTCAAATTCAAAGGGTTGCATTTGATAGCTTCACACTTAAGAAACATATGCAAACTCATGCCTTGGATCAGCTACAAGGCTCTAATCAATCCTAACACATTCAATATGTCATGTGGTGAGAATTTGGATCAAAATCAAGTGCAAACACAAGCTGTTATTTGGACTGTCATGAGAGTAGCATGAGATGAGATTTCCATGGCATGAGATATTGAACTTCTCATTAGATCAATCCAGAAGTTTCTAGAGCTTTCATTCATGCTCTATATAAGTATCAGAAGAGGTTCAAGGCATTGGTTGGTGGAAATTGAGAGAGATTGGAGAGATTGGGTTTTGAGTTTTCATCTTGCAAATCCAAATCGGTTACACCAATTGGAGAGGTTTCAATCCATTCTTTTGCACTCAGAAGCTCTACTTTGAGTTGGAGATTGATTCCAGATAGATTGCTGATCAAGATCGTGGAAGAACCGTGAGATAGCACTTTGAATTCATCTCTTGCAAGTCAGAATCGGATTTGGCAATTCAAGAAGATTCAACTCCAATTGATGCATACAGAAGCTTGGTAATTGGTCATAGAACGTGTCTGGAAGATCTTGGAGCTTGATTTGAAGATTTGCTTGCTCTGTTCATCCAAGATTTACAGGTATGTAAACTTCCTTCTATGGCTCAATTCATGTAGATTCCTTAGGTTTTAGATGGTGATATTCATTGTAGATCATGGCTAGGTGGATTCTGGTAACAATTTGCACGATTTAGAGACAAAGTTAGGTTGAGCACATTTTTTGGTGAGGCTCGTATCTGATGATTCTTGATGATATAAACCTAGTTTGATAGTGGATTTTACTCAGGGTGAAGTGGTGATGAATCTAGGCTATTCAATTTTGAGTTTGGTGATAATTTTTTGGTTAAGCATTTTCTGAACATGCATTCGTGTTTTGAGAAGGAGAAGGTTTCAATACAAATGGAAGGTATGGTTGAGTTCCTTGTGGAAAAACAAACCAGATGATGTATTTAGGTTAGGGTTTTGGGGAGGATTAAGGGAACTGAGATTTGGGGACGACGGTGGCTTCACCTCCGGCCACCGTCTGGTCATATTTCCCTCCAAGATTTCAAATGAGGAAGACGACCTAGGGACCCTTAGATCTTAGGAGACCTTTGACCAAAGCCTGATCCAAGGCCAAGACGTGTGGAAAATTTGTGAGGAGTCTGAGAGTTATACCAAACGCACCGTTTAACTAAATATACTTGGATGGGCTTAACGAAATCTTGCTATGTACACCCCTTTCCCAGGCCCATTTGAAAACACACGTAAAAGAGTTGCTATTTACCACGAACTTTTTTCTTTTTTATTTGATTTTTCATTTTATTTTCTGAAGTGAATTGGTCCTAGCGCGCGCTTCCTATAAGCACCCCCTCTGCGCCCATTTGGTGTTTTATACTTCAGTTTATTGCTATTCCACACGCCTATTTCCGATTTTCATTTTATTTTCTCATTATTTTTATGGTTTTGACATAGTTAATAAAAAATTCACAACAAATTGAAAAAAGGTCATTTTAGGGTGAGGATTTTTTGCTTGTTTTCCTTAGGGTTTCTAAAATTTAATAAAACAATAAAAACATTAATTCATGCATTTTTAATTTTATGGTATATTTTTACATTTTATTGCTTTTATGTCACTTTTATTTTGTACCTTCTATTTTCTGATTTTTGTGTGAGCAATTCATTTTGAGTTTTAAGGTAATTCATTTTTTTCTAGTTAGAGTAGAGACACACGCTCCCTTAGGGATTTTTCTCATATTTTTATGATGAAATTTAGGTTAGTTTTGAATAATGAACTTTAGGGTGCTAGGATTAGGGTTTTACAACACTTAGGTGTAGTTTAGGGCATAGTTTGGAGACTTAGGGTTTGATGTAGGCCTTGGGGTTTATGTGGGGTATAGGGTATATAGTTAGGATCCCTTAGAAATTAATCTAGGATTTTATGATGAGTATTGCTATTTTATTTGATTTTTGCAACTTGTATGATGTTTGTGTGTTTCCCTTTTGGGCTTTTGGTTTACTTGTGGGGTTTGGGTCATTCTAATTGTGCTTGGGGCTTGGGCTTGGTTTGTTGGAGCTAATGAAGACATTGGAGATGATTGGAGACAAAGGATGGAGCTTGGAGCATGAAGATTCTTATACTTGAAGGTTGCTTTTGAAGACTTAGGAGATAGGAGATATAGGGAGAGCTTTAGATTAGACTGATTTCTTCTTTCAAATATAGAGAACTTCTTGTGCCTCTATTCTATCCCATGACACAAGGTCCCCCAAAGAAGTTCCATCTCTCCTTAGGAGGGATGTAGAGCATGCTTTGGTGGGGTAGAACCTTGAGGATACCTTTCACTTGCTATGATTAAGATCTTAGTGATTTCCTTGGGTTGTCACTAAGCCTCTTAACATTTCAACTCCATCTATCATTGATTGATTCTCTTCTAGAGTGGTGGCATTGAAGATGGATACCTATGAAGAATGAATATTGGTGAAGAGGAAGCCTGTACCTGTCAAAGAGAGTTATCTGTTGGAGCTAGGGTCCTGCTGCTGTTTGAAGTTGTTTTTTGTTGGGGTTCATTGCTTGCTAGAGCTTGGAGAGTTTTGAAGATAGGAGCTTATCTAAAGCTTGGGGATCATTGAAGATGGAAAATAGGGTCTTTCTTGAAGGTGTTACTGTCACCCTTTTTGCTGTTAATCAACTGTAGCTGTAAGAGCTGGTGTTGTTGTCAGAGCTGGTGTTGGGTTTTATTTCTTTTTCTGTATTGATTGTTGGCTTGTTCAGCTTGCCCCCTTAGGTTTGAAGTGAAGCTTTTTCACTTTGCCTGTTGTTTTCCCAGGTTCGAGGTTGAGTGGGACTCCCTTGCCTCGCTTGTACTGCTGCATCTCATGCATTTTACTGTTTACTGTATATCTGTTTCTGTTGCTGTTTATCCCCTAGGACCTCTAATTTCCTCTATGCAGGAGGGAATTATGACAGACATTAGGTTGTAATCCAGGCATGACAACATTAGGTTAGTTTTATTCCCTTTTCAAACCCTAGGTTTTTAGGATTTCTTTCTCTTCTATCCCAAAATAATTCAAAACACAGTAATAAGGATAATCGATGTCGTATGCTACGAGCCTTAAGCTATTTGAGAGAGGGTTACTGGAGGGCCACTCTTCAGTAATCTGATTGCTTAGTGTGTTATTCCTAGGGTGACATACGCCATAGTCACCCTCAAATCATAGTCTCTAGTGCGTCAGAGATTGCAAGCATCATAAAAAAACAGTTCTTGCGTAAAAGACTGAAACAAACATCAAAGTGTCATTTTTGTCCGCTTGGACTCCTAATCAGAAGAAACCTTTTTCAGAAGGATAAAAGATAAATAGACAAATTTGTGTCTTCCGTGGCCCGAACTACGTTTGCTTTGATCTTTCATGCTATATGAAAGTACGTAGGCATAGGATGCAGTATCCTAGCGAGCAACCTTCCCACCTTCATCCGTAGTTAGGCGAACTACGTTGACTCTGATTTCTCGTTCCAAACGGGAATACGTAGGCATAAAGTGCGATACTTTGCCGAGTCATTTTCTTGTCTTTTAACCCCAGACCTGTAGAATAGATAGAATAACAATCCATACTAGAAAACAAGCGTGGATCCCGTCGAGTACGACGGACGTGAGGGGTGCTAATACCTTCCCCTTGCGTAACCGACTCCCGAATCCAGGATTTGGTTGCGACGACCATTCCTCTCCCGTCTTTTCGTTAGGTTTACTTCGAGCGTTTCCTTTCCCTCTTGTGGGATAAATAACGCACGGTGGCGACTCTTCTGTCATAGCCGGCGCCGATTTTCGCAGTAGCGACAACTGGCGACTCTACTGGGGACAGGAATATTCCCTATGCGAGTCAATCCTAGCGCTTGTTTTCCCGTCGCAGGTGTTGTATAGATTTACTTTTCTGTCTTTACTTTCCGCATTTTATTATCAGCTTTATGTTGTTATTGCTGTTGTGGGAAGGGGGTGATCTGTTGAGAGACAAGCTGGACCTGGGCTTGAGGTTACACATAAACTTAGAAGTAGAGAGTAGTGGTTAGCCTGCTTGCTTAGCTCGCACCAGCTAGCCGCGAAATTTACGCTTGGACGAGATTCTCTTTGATGCTTCTTGCCTGGCCCTTAGGGCTCGACAAGTTGTCTGACCCGAGGATTGTCGACTCTGGGGACCTATCAATTAGGATTCAACTAAGTGAGTCCGCTTCAAGGGATGATGATGCCACACCTCCTGGGTATCGTATCATCGCTCTTGAAAGTCTGTGACGTTGAACCCGCATAGGATGCCGTACCTCGTCTGTGAGTTAAGTGCACACCTGTGAGGGGTAGGTAGGGCTGTTTGCAGGAAACCTTTGACCTCAGAATACCTGGTTTATCTCTGTTAGTGAGATGTGGTTACAGGGTTCATTTGAGTGGTTGGTTTGAGATGAAGATTTGATGGTTCTCAGGCTTCAGTACAGAGCAGCACAGTTCATCAGCATTGCACTTGGTCCCTTGTTTGCATATGCATGTGCATTTTCATGAATGCATTTCATTAACATGTATTTATGTTGCAGGTGATCATTCCCCTCTGATTCTAGTGTATTTTATGGCCAGACAATGGAGTCCATGAAGAGAACAGTTGCTTACCGGTTGCATTCGCCAGATATCAGTTCCTTGCTGGGTTTAGTTGCTCTAGCAGATGAGAGAGTGAGGGCTGAGTTCAGAGTATCTTATGGGAGATTGTTTAGTTTGTTATACATACCTTCAGCATTCGAGACGACCGAGGTGTATACCTTGATGCAGTTTTATGAGCCGCAGCTGAGATGTTTCTTATTTCCCGACTATATTCTGGCACCCACTTTGGAGGAGTATTCTGCGATGTTGGGAGTTCCTGTGTTAGACCAGATGCCCTTTATACATGTTGATGCTAAGCCTGAGTTATCTACACTCGCTGAGATTGTCAGTTTAGACGCTTCTGAGTTTCCCGGAGGTTTGGTCAAGCTGAAAGGAGCTTATGGTTTTCACCTGTCTGTCCTGGTTGAGAAGGCTACGCAGTGCGCGAAGAGTGGATGTTGGGTTGCCTTCAGTGCCATTCTAGCTGTCTGCATCTACGGGATTGTCTTGTTTCCTAATGTGCCGGATTTTGTCGACTCAGATGCCTTCTTGATTCTTGCCTCGAAGAATCCAGTTCCTACTCTCTTGGGCGATGTTTATCATTCTATTCACTACAAGAATGAGAAACTTCGTGGCAATAATGTTTCCTGCTGTCTTCCTCTCTTGTACAGGTGGTTCCAGGGGCATCTTCGAAAGACAGGGCCTTTTGTTGATGCTGTTGATACTTTGGATTGGTCTTCCCGGTTGATGGGGCTGTCTGCTGAGAACATCGTTTGGTTTGATCGGAGTATGCTGGGCACTGATATTATATATAGTTGCAGTGGCTTTCCGAATGTCCCCCTGATTGGACGGAAAGGTTGTATTAACTATAACCCTTCACTGCTGATAAGACAGTTTGGTTATGCTTTGAGGGATGCTCCTATTGAGAAGGAGATACAGGAATCTCTGTATCTCACGGGCTTATTAGACACGGCTGTTTTGATCAGATTGAGGCATGCATGGGCTAACATCCATAGGAGAGGGAAAGCTTTGCTTGGTAAGAGCAACAGCAGGGCTTATGATCCTTATTTGGCTTGGATCCGCGAGAGAGCTAGTATGTCTTTGACGCCTTATCCTGCTGCGGAACCCCTGTATCTTCCAATGATTGAGGTACCTACTTCAGAAGAGTGTGAGAAGTATAATAAATTGTTGGCTAAAAACGAAGAACTGAAGAAAGCCAATGATGAGTTAGAGAAAGATATCTTCCAGTTGCATCATGAGAAGAATGAAGCTACATTCACTGTGAGGGAACAAACTGAATTGATTAATAGGTTGGGTTCAGAGCTGACGGAAGAGACCAACAAGAAAGAAAAAGTGGGAATAGCCTTGAATGGTGTTAGCAAGGTGCTTACTTCCAAGAAAGAACTTTTAAGCAAAGCTTATTCCCGTCTCAGCAAGTGGGAAGCTTTGTGGAGTGCCACGCTTACCAAGCGGAAGGAGCGTGAAGACGAATTGAAGCTGCAGATTGCCACGCTAGAGGCACAGATTAGAGCCCAAGACGCAAAGATTGCCGAAGAGACATCACTTAGGAGCGCTGTTGAGCCTAGAGTAAGTAACCTTGACGAGAAGCCGAGAGGTTATGAAGTGAAGGCCGGCTCCAAGAGGTACAGACTTGACGAGAGTTCTGGCGAAGGAACCTGCCAGGACGACTCCAAAAAGCAAAGATCCACTACCGAGCGACATGCCTTACTGATACAGGAGCTGATCTCCCGACTAGGGAATTCGGAGACGCTGAGGATATTGGAAGATGTCAGAGCACACCATTTGGCCTGATTTATCTTTGCCTTGTTGTCGATTGTACTTGTATTTTGACCATCGCCAGGCTTGTTGGCCGAGGTCTCTTCAGTTGTATTCAGTTGTACTCTTGTACTCAACTTCTTGGCACTTGCTTATATATGAGGGTTTTCTAATTTCTTGCTTGCTTGATGGGGACTCCATTGTCGTGATGGCCTTCTCTCTGAAACTAGAATCGGGGGGAATATAACCTGTAGCATATTTACACAATTGCATCTGCATTCATATTGCATGACCGGTATTCTTGAATCTGTATCTTATTTCCTGCATCTGCAGGTTTTTCAGGATTGACGAAAAAAGAGTCCACCGCTACTCAACCCAAAACAACTGCAAGAGAATCATGGATCAAGTCCAAGTGGAGATGCAGGAAATTCGCGAGAAGCTGAACCTGTTCATGCAAGCAATGGAGAACATTGCTAAGGGCCAGGAGAGCCTCCAGACTTTGGTACAGCTGCTGCTAACGCGGGCTAATGGGAATGGCAACAACGACCACAACTCTGCGCACGTTGAGACTATTCCAGAAGATGGGCCCCCTACACCTGTGGTTC
This sequence comes from Lathyrus sativus, assembly GCA_963859935.3. Taxonomy (NCBI): domain Eukaryota; kingdom Viridiplantae; phylum Streptophyta; class Magnoliopsida; order Fabales; family Fabaceae; genus Lathyrus; species Lathyrus sativus. The sequence continues at coordinate 255,769,239 of OZ012736.1, read as the reverse complement.
CACCTGTAGTGACCCCACCTGTTGTGGTTGTAAACGAGGGCGCTGGCATTGGCAATGGTAACACAGGGAATGGAAATGAGACTGTTATTAACAATGTTGGATTTGGGGACGCCAACCAAGGCGGTGGTAACAACAATGGCGGTAATGGTTTTGGCAACAATGGTTTCGGCTACAACGGTCAAGGATTTGATTACGTCAATCAGGATGGGAAATTCGGCTTCAACACTCAGAGTTTCAGTTACGACGGTTTTGGTAATGCTAACTAGGGGTATGGTGGATTTGGTAATATGAATGGTGCTGGGTTGATTCCTGTCAACACTGGGTTTGGACCTGTTAGGGTCAACCAGGGTTTTGGTAACGGGGGACGAGGTCCCATGATCAATCAGCAAGGGTTTGGTCGCAACACTGGTTACGACGGATATGGAAATGAAAATGTGAATTGGGGTGAAGACCGCCAGGAGGACACCTTTTCTGGAAGAGGCATGGGATTTGAAGGACCTGTTGATCCTGTGCAGAGGATCAGAATGCTTGAAGAACAGATGAAGGGGGTAGTGAATCAGAACTCCACCGGGTTGGATATGACTACAATGGGCTTAGTACCAGGGCTGAGGGTGCCGTTGAAATTCAAGGCTCCCACATTTGACAAATACAAAGGGGATACTTGCCCTAAAGTCCATGTCCGCTCTTACTACAAGAGGATGTCCGCGTATTCAGATGATGAAAGGATGCTCATGCATTTCTTTCAGGACAGCTTGTCAGGACCTTCACTTGAATGGTATATGGGGCTGGAGCCCACGCAGATCAAAACCTGGAAGCAGTTGGGTGATGCTTTCGTGACACATTACAAATATAACAGCGATCTGGCTCCAAACCGGGTCCAATTGCAGGGTTTGTCACAGAAGAACGGCGAAAGCTTTAAAGAGTATGCGCAAAGGTGGCGCGATATGGCAGCGAGGGTGCATCCTCCTTTAATTGAAAAGGAGATGAATGACATGTTCATTGGGACATTTACGGGGGTGTTCTACGAAAAATTGTTTAGTGTATCATTAAGCAGTTTCTCAGATTTGACTCTTATGGGGGAGATGATCGAAAACGGGATTAAAGTTGGAAGGTTCCAAGCAGGTGAGTCTACTTCCACAGGAGGTGCCAGAAAAGCATTTGGTGGTAGACGACAGGGTGATACTAGTGCCGTGTTTGGTGGCAGGGGCAGGGGCAGAGGAAGAAATCAGTATGTTCAGCCGCAACAGATAGCTAGTGTCACTATCCTGCTTCCTCAACAGAGGCAGCCACAACAACAACAACCGCAGCAACAGCAAGGACAGAATCCTGGTCAGAGAAGGGTATAGAATGCGAGGCCGAAAAGAGTGTTCGACGCACCTCCTTCCATGTATGCAGAACTCCTCCAGACCCCGCTAGGGTTGAACTTGGTTGAAAGGAGGACTTTAGCACCACCTACGGGGGCAGTACTTCCTTACGGATATGATGCCAACAAGCATTGCGAATTTCATTCTGGGGCACCCGGCCATGATATAGAAGCTTGTCAGGCATTTAAACATAAAGTTCAGGATTTATTGGATAGCAAAGCTATTAACTTTGGACAGGTAGGTCCAAATATCGTACAGCGGCCTATGCCCAATCATGGGGCAAACGCCATCTTGACAAAAGAGAATTTGAATCTAGTGATGGATGTCAATGAGCTGAAGACACCGTTGGGTGAGATCAAAAGCAGGTTGTTAAAAGGGGGTGTATTCCCGGGGTGTGATGAATTTTGCTTGGATTGTTGGACCCAGCCAGAGGGTTGTAATGAGCTGAGGCAAGGCATTCAGGCCATGATGGAAAAGGGTACCTTGCAATTTGATAGAACCGCGGTTGAAAAGCATGTAGAGGCGTTGTGTGATGAGCAGAACAATGTTGTGATGGTGACGATTCCGAGGAAAACAATAACGATAACGGCACCTGCCAGGCGGCCGAAGATCACGATTACCAAAGCAGGACCGGTTCCTTTTGAGAGTACTAAAGTCGTGTCATGGACTTACGGGTTGGAGGTATATTGCGATGGTGAGAGAATTGAAGTCAATGGACAACCAGCTGGGGTTGTAGATAATGTTGTCGGAACAGGGGGTATGACTAGAAGTGGAAGAATCTTCACGTCACCCGAGGTAGAGGCGGAAAGATTAGCCAAGGGTAAAGCTAAGGTAACTAAGAGTGGTCCTTCTCAGTCGAATGAAAAGGAAACGTCACTTAAGGATGTGGAGGAGTTTATGAGGCTCATCCGCAAAAGTGACTACAAAATCGTGGAGCACCTCCAGCAAACGCCGTCAAAAATTTCCATCCTATCCTTGCTGTTATATTCTGAGGCCCATCGGAACGCTTTGCTGAAGATTCTAGACACGTCATTTGTTCCTCAAGAAGTTTCTGTTAATCAGTTAGAAGGGGTGATGGCGCATGTCAATGCGGGGCACAGTTTGGGCTTCACAGACTTTGATTTGACTCCGAGAGGGCGAGAGCACAATATGGCATTGCATGTGTCAGTAGAATGTCGGGGCACGGTCATGTCCCATGTTTTAGTAGACACTGGATCTTCCCTGAATGTGCTACCGAAGAAAGCCTTGATGAAGTTGGATATCAGGGGGATTATCTGCACGCCTAGTGACCTAGTGGTAAGAGCGTTCGATGGAACGAGGAGGTCAGTTTTCGGATCAATAACATTACCGTTGCAGGTGGGGCCTGAAATATTTGAAACTGAATTCTATATAATGGACATCCAGCCAGCGTATAGTTGTCTCCTTGGGCGCCCATGGATCCATGCTGTCGGGGCAGTCACATCCACGTTGCACCAGAAGCTAAAGTATATGGTTGGGGATAGTGTTGTCACTGTTTGTGGAGAGGAAGATATTCTGGTTAGCCATTTATCTTCGTTCAAATATGTGGAGGTCGACGGCGAAATACATGAAACACCCTGTCAAGTCTTCGAGGGGTTGCGAATTAAGGACAACGCTCCGGTACCAAGTAAGATATCAGAGGTGGCGGTGTCATCCTACAAAGAGGCTCAAGCTCTGGTGCAGGCAGGCAAAACCAAGGGCTGGGGTCAGGTGTTGGAGATTCCCGTGAAGAATGACAAGTTCGGGCTTGGATATCATCCTTCATCGTCAGCATCCTCTTCAGGAACGCCCAAGTTCAGAGGGTCGATAACCATCACGCCAAATGGGGTGAGATTCGAGACTATCAATGTTGTTTCCGATGCTGAAGACGGAGATAGCGACTGTGATATGGACGCATGGATCAAGCCAAGCGTACCAGGACAAAGTCTTTGCAATTGGTCTATCCAGGAAACTATTCCTGTGACAACTAAACAGTAATGATTTGTTTTCTTAATTGTTGAATAATCCTGTGTCTTACCCGGGGCATAGTGATTTTGCTTAGGGCCATTTGGTTATGTACATTACATTGTTTAATCATGAAATAAAGGCGTTTTTCATATACAAATGTTGTGATCCCTGTTTATCCTGTTTTTATCTTTTACAATAGAATGGCAACGTGGTTATTTGCTTTGTATGCGTTTTGAAGCATTTAACCATTTCCTTTGCAGGTTTACTATTTCATATGACATCTACGAACCGCCTATGACTCACTTCGACTTCGAGCACCCGGTATTTCAGGCTGAGGAAGAGATTGTTGAAGATGGCGACGCACCAGAAGAGTTGACCTGGTTATTGAAACAAGAAGAAAGAATCATCCTGCCTCATGAGGAAGTCATTGAGATTATCAACTTGGGGTCGGAAGAGGTTGTGAGAAACATCCGTATAGGGGCTCGCTGCAGGGCGACATCAAGCAAAGATTGGTTGAGATGCTCAAAGAGTACAGTGATATATTTGCTTGGTCGTACGAGGATATGCCTGGGTTGGATACGGATATGGTTGTTCACCGTCTGCCACTGCGAGAGGAATGTCCGCCTATTAAGCAGAAACTCCGAAGAACTAGACCGAACATGGCTGAGAAGATTAAGGAGGAAGTTCAAAAACAGTGGGATGCTGGTTTCCTAGCTGTTAAAAAATATCCCTCGTGGGTCGTGAATATTGTGCCAGTACCGAAGAAAGACGGTAAAGTGCAAATGTGTGTAGACTACCGTGATTTGAATAAAGCGAGCCCGAAAGATGACTTTCCACTTCCTCACATCGATGTGTTGGTTGATAACACTGCTCAGTTCTCCATATTCTCCTTCATGGACGGAATCTCGGGCTATAATCAGATCAAAATGGCGCCAGAAGACATGGAGAAAACTACCTTTATTACTCCCTGGGGAACATTTTGTTACAAAGTGATGCCCTTCGGGTTGAAGAATGATGGGGCAACATATCAGCATGCTATGACGACTCTCTTTCATGACATGATGCATAAAGAGATCAAGGTTTATGTTGATGATATGATTGCCAAATCCCAGACGGAGGAAGAACATTTGGTTAATCTACTGAAATTGTTCAAGAGGCTTAGGAAATTCAGGCTGAGACTGAACCCTAACAAGTGCACCTTCGGGGTGAGATCGGGTAAGCTGCTGGGGTTTATTATGAGTGAAAAGGGAATAGAGGTTGATCCTGCGAAAATAAAAGCAATACAAGAAATGCCGACGCCTAAAACCGAAAAAGAAGTGCGTGGATTTTTAGGGAGGTTGAACTACATCGCTCAGTTCATATCTCACTTAACTGCGACATGCGAGCCGTTATTCAAATTGTTGAAAAAAGACCAGGTTGTGACCTGGAATGAAAATTGTCAAAAGGCGTTCGACAAGATAAAAGAATACTTGCGGGAACCTCCTGTTTTGATACCCCCAGTGGCCGGGAGACCGTTGATTATGTATTTGACAGTTCTTGAGGAAAGTATGGGTTGTATTCTCGGTCAACACGACGAGACAGGACGTAAAGAGCATGCGATTTACTATTTGAGTAAGAAGTTTACCGACTGTGAGTCCAGATACTCAATGCTCGAGAAAACATGTTGCGCGCTAGCCTGGGCCGCCAAACGTTTGAGGCAATACATGCTAAATCATACAACCCTGCTAATTTCAAAGATGGATCCAATCAAATACGTGTTTGAGAAGCAAGCACTCTCCGGAAGAATTGCCCGATGGCAGATGGTGGTAACCGAATATGATATTCAGTATGTATCGCAAAAGGCTATTAAAGGTAGCGTCCTGTCAGAGTACCTTGCGGAGCAGCCTGTTGACGACTACCAATCGATGAGGTTTGATTTTCCTAACGAGGATATCAAGTACCTGAAGATGAAAGATTGTGAAGAACCGTTGCCGGACGAAGGACCAGAGTTGGGTTCCAAATGGCAGTTGATATTTGACGGAGCTATAAATTCCTACGGTAGCGGAATAGGGGCAATTATCACCACTCCTCAGGGGTCGCACATCCCCTTTACTGCCCGATTGACTTTTCCCGTTACCAATAATGAGGCTGAATACGAGGCTTGCATCATGGGTCTGGAAGAAGCTATTGATTTGCGAATCAAACATCTGGATGTATACGGAGACTCAGCTCTGGTGGTGAATCAGATTAAAGGAGAATGAGAGACACGTCAGCCCAATTTGATACCATATATGAATTATGCAAGGAGATTGTTGCCTTTCTTCGACAAGGTGGAATTGCATCATGTGCCGCGAGCAGAAAATCAAATGGCTGACGCCCTGGCGACACTGTCTTCCATGTATAAGGTTAACTTCTAGAACGAGGCTCCCCGGATTGTTATCTCTCAGCTTGATAGGCCTGCATTCATATTTGCCATCGACGAGGCTCCCGATGGTCAACCCTGGTACTTTGACATCCAGAATTTCCTGATGAACAAGGAGTATCCGGCTGGGGCATCCAGTCGAGATCAGAAGACTCTCAGGAGATTGGTTGGCAATTTCTATTTGAATCCTGATGGTGTCTTATACAAAAGAAACCACGACTTGGTGTTGCTACGTTGTGTAGATGAGAAAGAAGCAAAGTTGCTCATGGAAGAGATACATGAGGGTACGTTTGGTACACATGCTGGTGGGCATGCTATGACGAGAAAACTGCTGCAGGCAGGTTATTACTGGCTAACTATGGAAACAGACTGTTTCAAGTTTGCAAAGAGGTGTCATAAATGCCAAATTTATGCGGACAAGGTCCATGTACCCCCAAGTCCTCTGAATGTGATGTCATCACTGTGGCCGTTCTCGATGTGGGGAATTGATATGATTGGGAAGATCGAGCCTACGGCATCCAACGGACACCGGTTCATCTTGCTGGAAATTGATTACTTCACCAAATGGGTGGAAGCAGCGTCATATGCCAATGTCACCAAACAAGTGGTCGCCAGATTTATCAAACGAGATATTATCTGCAGATATGAAATCCCTGAGCGGATTATCACCGACAACGGTTCGAATTTGAATAACAAAATGATGAAAGAGTTGTGCCAGAATTTCAAGATTGAGCATCACAACTCTTCTCCTTACCGACCCAAGATGAATGGCGTTGTTGAAGCGACCAATAAGAATATAAAGAAGATCGTCCAGAAGATGGTTGTGACGTATAAGGACTGGCACGAGATGCTACCTTTCGCTTTGCACGGTTATCGTATGAAGGTACGTACATCAACCGGGGCAACCCCCTTTTCATTGGTCTACGGAATGGAGGCAGTGTTACCGCTGGAGGTTGAGATCCCTTCCTTGAGGGTTTTACGAGATGTCCAACTTGACGAGGCAGAATGGGTTAAAGATAGACTGAATCAGCTCAGCTTAATGGATGAAAAGAGGCTAGCTTCTCTCGCATACGGTCGGTTGTATCAGAGCCGGATGAAGAAAGCATATGATAAGAAGATATGTCCATGAAGCTTTCAGACGGGCGACCTTATACTGAAGAGGATTCTCCCGCCACAAATAGACCACAGGGGCAAGTGGACCCCTAATTACGAAGGGCCATACGTTGTCAGAAAAGTCTTCTCTGGAGGAGCCTTGCTACTATCTACCATGGATGGTGAAGACTTTACGTCTCCTGTGAATTCGGACGCAGTTAAAAAATACTTTGCTTGAAAGTGACCCGCTGGACAGTAAAAAGAGAGTCCAGGCAAAAATTGGGCATCCTGGCGAACCGTAAAAAATGAATAAAAGGTTCGGGCAAAAGTTAGGGATAAAATTGAAGAGATGTACACCCGCGAAGTTGAAAACCTGCATTGGGCGACTTCGGAAAAAAAGGGTATCCCGGTGAATTGAAAACCCGCAAAGGGCGATTCACGCAAAAGTTAGGGATTGAAAAAGCAAATGACTGCGGTCCGGATTTGATACAGCATTGGTTAGTGGTTTGGGAGTACCTGGGGGTTCGTTTATCCGACACAATCTCTTTTGAAAATGGAATACCGGGAAAGCGCCAGAGTCAGGCGAGTCATAGGAGGATCAGCTTATGATGTTTGTCTGCACCACGTTGCCGACATATGTACAAATTCGATTTGTATTTTTATGCTTTTTGTGCATATATGTATGGGTGTGTGCGTAACTTCCTCTTTTCAGTAGTTGCATCCGGTGTACAAAATTTTGCCTATTCAGAGGCCTGTTATTAATAAAACATGTTATTCAGTATTTGATGTTTGCGCTTTACTGTTTTGTATGTGGAAAACGCCGATGTTTTGATAAACTTGCATGTGAATAACTTTGCTGGCCCTTGCCAATAATTGCTAAAACTTCGAATTGACTAAAGTAATGTCGCGGATGCTAACCCGAATAGATTTGGTTGTATAGATTTGTTTTGTCTCGTTTGTGTTTTGCAGGATTCTCACCCTTGAAGCTAACAATTAGAAAATGGTGGACCTAGCCAGAGGCCCTGGAAGAAGGACTTGACCTTATTTCCCAGCAGGTCGCACCTCATCCCCAGAGGATGAGACGATGATTATCCCTTACCGAAGGAAGTATTAGTTTCCCAGAAGAGTATCCTCAGGGAAGTTGTCTACAGGACATCCTCAGCAAGTCAAAATCAGTGTCCCCTGCAGAGTTTATACTCCCCAAAGAGCCGAGTATGTGCGCATTCAATCCCCAGCTGGGAGGATTTCCATGGCGCATAACCAAGATAGAAGTTCAGAAGGAGTATCCCCACTGAGGATGGTTTTCTTTCTCCCCACAGGTCGTCATGCCTTCGTCAAGATGATTATCCCCAGCGTAGTGGTAGTTCCGAGTTTGTAAACTGTACCCAGACAGTTGTCCCCCAGAAGGGTCGCTTCTCCCCCAGCTGAGTTAATCTTCCTAGCAGGTGTTATTCTTTCCTCCCAGTGGAAATCAATGTGTAATCTCTCCCCGGCAGAGTTGGTTGTATTCCCGGCATTTCTTTCTCCAAAATACGTTGCGATACCCGTTCATCCCCAACAGGGTGGTATTTGTCCTTAACAGCCGTGTTGAAGTAAGCTTGTCAGAGCTTCCCCAACAGCCTGAACCTACATTTGCATCTGCATACATTATCATGTCTGCATCTACCCAGAAAACGCGTAGCATTTCCATGCCGTATGGAGCATTACGCCATTGCCAAGCATATGCATTTTTGAAATATAAATCGGGTTGGTTAACCTTTTGCTTTCAGGTGTGTTTTCAGCAGGAGTATGAAGTTATAATTCAGATTTATTACCAGACGATCGAGGTCTCGCCGTGAGACATATGATGACACAGTTCTTGTTATCATTCCCCACAGAGTTACTGGCTGAAGTTTCTCTTATCCGACCAGCGGAGTGTTTTTCTTCAGGTTTGTTGTCGCGGCAGCATTTCAGGGTTTCATGAATCAAAGGTGCGGAAGTGGTCACTTGTTGTCGAAACGGGGTCGGGCAACTATTTCCATAATATCCCCAGTGGAGTTAGCTACTACCACGAACAGGCTAGGAAGCTATATCCAATGTTATGTTTTCCCGTATGAAACAGGAGGATGAACTTTCCTGTATGAACCAGGAAGATGTGTTATGTTTTCCCGTATGAAGCAGGCGGATGAACTTTCCTGTATGAACCAGGAAGATGTGTTATGTTTTCCCGTATGAAGCAGGCGGATGAACTTTCCTGTATGAACCAGGCAGATGTGTTATGTTATCCTGTATGAAGCAGGTGGATGAACTTTCCTGTATGAACCAGGCAGATGTGTTATGTTTTCCCGTATGAAACAGGCGGATGAACTTTCCTGTATGAACCAGGAAGATGTGTTATGTTTTCCCGTATGAAACAGGCGGATGAACTTTCCTGTATGAACCAGGCAGATGTGTTATGTTTTCCCGTATGAAACAGGCGGATGAACTATCCTGTATGAACTAGGCAGATGTGTTATGTTTTCCCGTATGAAGCAGGCAGATGAATTTTCCGGTACCCAGATACATAATTCTCCCGTGATAGAAAGAATATGTGAATTGTGTTCCGATATTTGGCAAAAGTATTTCCCCATGGAAGTCGCCGGGATTTCCTCGTGTTACTGTCCCCAGTAGAGTCCTCTTCAACATCGTTTGTGGGTTGGGACCAACGAAGTTGGCTACTATAGAGATAGGCGGATAAGTTCCCTGTGAATAGACAGAAATGTTCGCCCAGCGAAGTTGTCGGGATTTTTCTGTGTTGACAGAATATAGCGTCCTAACATGGACAAAGTTCTATCCCCGCGATGATAGAGCCTTTTTCGGGCTGATGAAAATAATCCCCAGCACGGTCGTTAATTGATCAGTTTGTTGCCGTAACCGGATCCAATCAGCAGGTGTTGTTTTCCAAGCAGTTTGTGCAGTTTATTTCTGCGGTTGGCAAATTTCTGGGTTCTTGGTATTCAACTGTCTCGTACCTCAATTTTTTGAAGGTCGTTCGCTCTTCACCCAGTTGGGTTCAAGCCGGTTGAATAGGGGCAGCTGTTGCACCCTAAAATTTGCTCAACCTATTTCACCTGGTTTATGTTTCAGTGCATTTTCATTTGCATAGATACATCATGTACATAATCTAATCATTTGCATAGCATAGCATTGCAAGTCATACAACAAGGGATCAAGTGCTATTCTTATCTAAAGAAGCACATCAAGGGGCCTTATTCAAGCTGAAGACTATCCAAGTCATCAATAAATGTTTTAAGCTTTGGGAAGTTTGAGTGTTAACAGGTGGATTTCTCTCCTAATTCGAGGTGTATTGAGGGTCTTCAATGGGGGTATGAGCTATGAATTGAGGGTATGGAATGTTTACAAAGCTTATGAAATTCCTATAGGGACATATTGAAGATGAGACAAGTCATTGATTCAAGTACAAGAGCCACAATTGAAGTGCAGTGAAGTAGGGTTTCATCTGGGTAACCCTAGGTCAAGGAGAGCAAAGAAAGGGCACCAAGACCTAGCTCTAGGTCATGGAAGTCATGAATTGATACGTTGATACATGTGTGGTGTTGTTCCAAGGATAAATCAAAGAGAATCAAGAGTAGGAGGAGTTGCCAAATTAGGGTTTCAGTGTAAAATCCCCTAATTTAGGCCTAACTTCCAAGTCAGATAAGTCAAAATGCAAGTTTCAAATGGATTCTTGGCCAACATTAAACTTGTATAGCTTCTCAATAGCTTTAATTTGAGTACTAGAAGTCTTCAAGAAGATTTGTAGAACTCAAGTTATGGTTCTTGCAAGTTATGGGTCATTAGAGGACACTAAAATTTATCTGTGAAAGTCACTTGACTTCCAAGCAAATTTTGCCCATCAAAGAGTTTTCAAATGGATTCTTGGCCAACATAAGAGTTGTAGATCAAGATCTTAGCTTTCCATAGAGTACTAGGAGTCCTCAAGAGGATTTGTAGAACTCAAGTTAAGATCTTTGCAATCCAGGGGTATTTTGGGAATGTTGAATTATAGGTCACTTTCCAACATAGGTCAAAATCTCTATCTTCCACTCCTCAAACGAAAAAATGTTCAACATGAGATGTGCTTAAAATGATGTTTTTAGGCTAGGTAAGAAGTCATGAGAGCTTGGAAGGGCTGGTATCACAAAATTGCAAAAATGGCCTAAGAAAAGGAAGAATTAAAGTTCATTAAAAAGTCAATTTTGTGATTTTTTGTTCTAAGGCAAAGATAGGGCATGTGATATATCATTTTGATCAGAAATGAGGTTTTAAAGACAATGGAAATATTAATTTTTCCATTTGAGGTCAAATTCAAAGGGTTGCATTTGATAGCTTCACACTTAAGTAACATATGCAAACTCATGCCTTGGATCAACTACAAGGCTCTAATCAATCCTAACACATTCAATATGTCATGTGGTGAGAATTTGGATCAAAATCAAGTGGAAACACAAGTTGTTATTTGGACTGTCATGAGAGTAGCATGAGATGAGATTTCCATGGCATGAGATATTGAACTTCTCATTGGATCAATCCAGAAGTTTCTAGAGCTTTCATTCATGCTCTATATAAGTATCAGAAGAGGTTCAAGGCATTGGTTGGTGGAAATTGAGAGAGATTGGAGAGATTGGGTTTTGAGTTTTCATCTTGCAAATCCAAATCGGTTACACCAATTGGAGAGGTTTCAATCCATTCTTTTGCACTCAGAAGCTCTACTTTGAGTTGGAGATTGATTTTAAATAGATTGCTGATCAAGATCGTGGAAGAACCGTGAGATAGCACTTTGAATTCATCTCTTGCAAGTCAGAATCGGATTTGGCAATTCAAGAAGATTCAACTCCAATTGATGCATACAGAAGCTTGGTAATTGATCATAGAACGTGTCTGGAAGATCTTGGAGCTTGATTTGAAGATTTGCTTGCTCTGTTCATCCAAGATTTGCAGGTATGTAAACTTCCTTTTATGGCTCAATTCATGTAGATTCCTTAGGTTTTAGATGGTGATATTCATTGTATATCATGGCTAGGTGGATTCTGGTAACAATTTGCACGATTTAGAGACAAAGTTAGGTTGAGCACATTTTCTGGTGAGGCTCGTATCTGATGATTCTTGATGATATAAACCTAGTTTGATAGTGGATTTTACTCAGGGTGAAGTGGTGATGAATCTAGGCTATTCAATTTTGAGTTTGGTGATAATTTTTTTGGTTAAGCATTTTCTGAACATGCATTCGTATTTTAAGAAGGAGAAGGTTTCAATACAAATGGAAGGTATGGTTGAGTTCCTTGTGGAAAAACGAACCAGATGATGTATTTAGGTTAGGGTTTTTGGAGGATTAAGGGAAATGAGATTTGGGGACGACGGTGGCTTCACCTCCGGCCACCGTCTGGTCATATTTCCCTCCAAGCTTTCAAATGAGGAAGACGACCTAGGGACCCTTAGATCTTAGGAGATCTTTGACCAAAGCCTGATCCAACGGCCAAGACGTGTGGAAAATTTGTGAGGAGTCTGAGAGTTATACCAAACGCACCATTTAACTAAATGTACTTGGATGGGCTTAACGAAATCTTGCTATGTACACCCCTTTCCCAGGCCCATTTGAAAACACACGTAAGAGAGTTGCTATTTACCACGAACTTTTTTCTTTTTTATTTGATTTTTCATTTTATTTTCTGAAGTGAATTGGGCCTAGCGCGCGCTTCCTATACGCACCCCCCTCTGAGCCCATTTGGTGTTTTATACTTCAGTTTATTGCTATTCCACACGCCTAATTCCCATTTTCATTTTATTTTCTCATTATTTTTATGGTTTTGACATAGTTAATAAAAAATTCACAACAAATTGAAAAAAGGTCATTTTAGGGTGACGATTTTTTCCTTGTTTTCCTTAGGGTGTCTAGAATTTAATAAAACAATAAAAACATTAATTCATGCATTTTTCATTTTATGGCATATTTTTACATTTTATTGCTTTTATGTCACTTTTATTTTGTACCTTCTATTTTCTGATTTTTGTGTGAGCAATTCATTTTGAGTTTTAAGGTAATTCTTTTTTCTCTAGTTAGAGTAGAGACACATGCTCCCTTAGGGAATTTTCTCATATTTTTATGATGAAATTTAGGTTAGTTTTGAATAATGAACTTTAGGGTGCTAGGATTAGGGTTTTACAACACTTAGGTGTAGTTTAGGGCATAGTTTGGAGACTTAGGGTTTGATGTAGGCCTTGGGGTTTATGTGGGCTATAGGCTATATAGTTAGGATCCCTTAGAAATTAATCTAGGATTTTATGATGAGTATTGCTATTTTATTTGATTTTTGCAACTTGTATGATGTTTGTGTGTTTCCCTTTTGGGCTTTTGGTTTGCTTGTGGGGTTTGGGTCATTCTAATTGTGCTTGGGGCTTGGGCTTGGTTTGTTGGAGCTAATGAAGACATTGGAGATGATTGGAGACAAAGGATGGAGCTTGGAGCATGAAGATTCTTATACTTGAAGGTTGCTTTTGAAGACTTAGGAGATAGGAGAAAAAGGAGAGCTTTAGATTAGACTGATTTCCTCTTTCAAATATAGAGAGCTTCTTGTGCCTATATTCTATCCCATGACACAAGGTCCCCCAAAAAAGTTCCATCTCTCATTAGGAGGGATGTATAGCATGCTTTGGTGGGGTAGAACCTTGAGGATACCTTTCACTTGCTATGATTAAGATCTTAGTGATTTCCTTGGGTTGTCACTAAGCCTCTTAACATTTCAACTCCATCTATCATTGATTGATTCTCTTCTGGAGTGGTGGCATTGAAGATGGATACCTATGAAGAATGAAGATTGGTGAAGAGGAAGCCTGTACCTGTCAAAGAGAGTTATCTGTTGGAGCTAGGGTCCTGCTGCTGTTTGAAGTTGTTTTTTGTTGGGGTTCATTGCTTGCTATAGCTTGGAGAGTTTTGAAGATAGGAGCTTATCTAAAGCTTGGGGATCATTGAAGATGGAAAATAGGGTCTTGCTTGAAGGTGTTATTATCACCCTTTTTGCTGTTAATCAACTGTAGCTGTAAGAGCTGGTTTGCTGTCAGAGCTGGTGTTGGGTTTTATTTCTTTTTCTGTATTGATTGTTGGCTTGTTCAGCTTGCCCCCTTAGGTTTGAAGTGAAGCTGTTTCACTTTGCCTGTTGTTTTCCCAGGTTCGAGGTTGAGTGGGACTCCCTTGCCTCGCTTGTACTGCTACATCTCATGCATTTTACTGTTTACTGTATATCTGTTTCTTTTGCTGTTTATCCCCTAGGATCTCTGATTTCCTCTGTGCAGGAGGGAATTGTGACAGACATTAGGTTGTAATCCAGGCATGAAAACATTAGGTTAGTTTTATTCCCTTTTCAAACCCTAGGTTTTTAGGATTTCTTTCTCTTCTATCCCAAAACAATTCAAAACACAGTAATAAGGATAATCGATGTCGTATGCTACGAGCCTTAAGCTATTTGAGGGAGGGTTATTTGAGGGTCACTCTTCAGTAATTTGATTGCTTAGTGTGTTACCCCTAGGGCGACATACACCATAGTCACCCTCAAGTCATAGTCTCTAGTGCGTCAGAGATTGCAAGCATTATAAAAAAACAGTTCTTGCGTAAAAGACTGAAAACAAACATCAAAGTGTCATTTTTGTCCACTTGGACTCCTAATCAGAAGAAACCTTTTTCAGAAGGTTAAAAGATAAATAGACAAATCTGTGTCTTTCGTGGCCCGGACTACGTTTGCTCTAATCTTTCATGCTGTATGAAAGTACGTAGGCATAGGATGCCATATCCTAGCGAGCAACCTTCCCACCTTCATCTGTAGTTAGGTGAACTACGTTAACTCTGATATCTCGTTCCAAACGGGAATACGTAAGCATAAAGTGAGATACTTTGCCGAGTCATTTTCTTGTCTTTTAACCCCAGACCTGTAGAATAGATAGAATAACAATCCATACTAGAAAACAAGCGTGGATTCCGTCGAGTACGACGGACGTGAGGGGTGCTAATACCTTCCCCTTACGTAACCGACTCCCGAAT
>OZ012736.1:255729843-255753867 GCA_963859935.3 Lathyrus sativus | reverse complement strand
CGGAGCATGAACGCTCAACTTAATAACCGGAGTTTGGATACTCAACGAAACTGACCGGAGCCTGAACACTCAACGTAATAACCGGAGTCTGGATACTCAACAAAAATGACCGGAGCCTTAACACTCAACGTAATAACCGGAGACTGGATACCCAACGAAACTGACCAGAGCCTGAACGCTCAACGTAATAACCAGAGTCTGTATACTCAACGAAACTGACCGGAGCCTGAACGACCAACGTAATGACCGGAGCCTGAACGCTCAACGTAATAACCAGAGTCTGGATACTCAACAAAAATGACTGGAGCCTGAATACACAACTTAATAATCAGAGTCTGGAAACTGAACGAAACTGACCGGAGCCTGAACGCTCAACATAATGACCAGAGTCTGGATATTCATCGAAAATGACCGGAGCCTGAACGCTCAACGTAATGACCGGAGTTTGGATAACCAACGAAACTGACCGGAGCCTGAACGCTCAACGTAATAACTGGAGTCTGGATACTCAACAAAACTGACCGAAGCCTGAACGCTCGACGTAATAACCGGAGTCTGGATACTCAACGAAACTGACCGGAGCCTGAACGCTCAACGTAATAACCGGAGTCTGGATACTCAACGAAACTGACCGGAGCCTGAATGCTCAACGTAATAACCGGAGTCTGGATACCCAACAAAACTGAATGGAGCCTGAACGCTCAACTTAATAACCGGAGTCTAGATACTCAACAAAAATGACCGGAGCATGAACGCTCAACTTAATAACTGGAGTTTGGATATTCAACGAAACTGACTGGAACCTAAACGCTCAACGTAATAACCGGAGTCTGGATACTCAACAAAAAAGTCCGAAGCCTTAACGCTCAACGTAATAACCGGAATCTGGATACCCAACGAAACTGACCGGTGCGTGAGTTCTCAACGTAATAACCGGAGTCTGGATACTCAACGAAACTGACCGGAGCCTGAATGCTCAACGTAATAACCAGAGTCTGGATACCCAACAAAACTGAATGGAGCATGAATGCTCAACTTAATAACCAGAGTCTGGATACTCAACGAAACTGACCGGAGCCTGAACGCTCAACGTAATAACTGGAGTCTGGATACTCAACGAAAATGAGCAGAGCCCGAACGCTCAATGTAATAACCAGAGTCTGGATACTTAAAGAAAATTACCGGAGCATGAACGCTCAACCTAATAACCGGAGTTTGGATACTCAACGAAACTGACCGAAGCCTGAACGCTCAACGTAATAACCGGAGTCTGGATACCCAACGAAACTAACCAGAGCGTGAGTGCTCAACGTAATAATCGGAGTCTGGATACTCAACGAAACTTACTGGAGCCTCAACGCTCAACGTAATAACCGGAGTCTAGATACCCAACAAAACTGAATGGAGCCTAAACGCTCAACTTAATAACCGGATTCTGGATACTCAACGAAACTGACCGGAGCCTGAACGCTCAACGTAATTACCGGAGTCTGGTTACTCAACAAAAATGACCAGAGCCCGAACGCTCAACGTTATAACCGGAGTCTGGATAGTCAAAGAAAATGACCAGAGCATGAACGCTCAACTTAATAATCGGAGTTTGGATACTCAACGAAACTGACCAGAGCCTGAACGCTCAACGTAATAACCGGAGTCTGGATACTCAACAAAAATGACCGGAGCCTTAACGCTCAACGTAATAACCGCAGTCTGAATACCCAACGAAACTGACCAGAGCCTGAGTGCTCAACGTAATAACCGGAGTTTGAATACTCAACGAAACTGCTCGGTGCCTGAACGCTCAACGTAATAACCAGAGTCTCGATACCCAACAAAACTGAATGGAGCCTGACGTTCAACTTAATAACCGGAGTCTAGATACTCAACGAAACTGACTGGACCCTGAATGCTCAACATAATAACCGGAGTCTGGATACTCAACGAAAATGACCGGAGCCCGGACGCTCAACGTAATAACCGGAGTCTGGATACTCAAAGAAAATGACCGGAGCCCGAACGCTCAACTTAATAACCGGAGTTTTAATACTCAACGAAACTGACCGGAACCTAAACGCTCAACGTAATAACCGGAGTCTGGATACTCAACAAAAGTGACCGGAGCCTTAACGCTCAACGTAATAACCGGAGTCTGGATACCGAACGAAACTGACCGGAGCGTGAGTGCTCAACGTAATAACCGTAGTCTGGATACTCAACGAAACTGACCGGAGCCTGTACGCTCAACGTAATAACCGGAGTCTGGATACTCAACGAAAATGACCTGAGCCCGAACGCTCAACGAAATAACCGAAGTCTGGATAGTCAAAGAAAATGACCAGAGCATGAACTGTAACACCCCCCTTATTCCTTCCCCAAAATAATTCAATTAATCATTTAGGCATAAGTCAAAATTTTATCAGAGTACATGTAAGTCATAGCACAAAAGGGGTATGTCACATTATCATAAAAATTCCAATGCAATACAACACCTGCTCTACAGATATGCAACAACGGGTCAACACCCACAAGAAAATATTTAGAACAAGGCGGAAACATCTAAATATTCCATATTTCCAAGACATGTATTCACATATACAATTGTCATCCAACATGTTAACAAAACATAACATCAGCAGATACATACACAGATGTATCACAAAAGAATCAAAATAACTCCTATCTACCCGGTGCTACATATCAGAGCCGACCGACCAAAAAGAATGAAGTCACGCTTCACAAAAATGTCTCCAGCCATCTAATCTGCAATGCCTCATAGAGCATTATCAAACAGCAGAAGGGTGAGAAACAATATCATAATAAATAATGCATAAAGACATATATAAATATCTCATATCAACAATTATGCATTCTACGCATTCTCACCACAACTCACCTTGTACAATATAATATATCTATATACAACTATAACACCAAGCATACTCAATATGCATCATCAATGTTTATATCTTTTCATAAACATGCAACCACATATATATATATATCTATATATATATATATATCCTCCAGTATCTACATTATGCCAAAACATACATTTCACGTTAATTCAATAAACATACACAACATGTTTATTTCACTATACATCATATACAGATGACAAATGCAAATCATAGAGGACAACTCGCTACTCTATGTAAATGCAACACAACATCGATCTAGTCGATCGTCAGATCCTCCTAAGGATCAATCTACTCTCACCCCTCATGGGTATTCTATCACTTGTCAGATTCTCCTAGGAATCACAACACTCATCAGACTCTCCTAGGAATCACACCATTCATCAGATTCTCCGAGGAATCACGCCACTCGTCAGATTCTCCGAGGAATCACACTGTTCATCAGATTCTCCAAGGAATCAGGTTAATCAGCAGACTCTCCAAGGAATCACATATCTCGTCAGATTCTCCGAGGAATCAATTCATTCAGCAGATTCTCCGAGGAATCACACCATCCATCAGATTCTCCAAGGAATCAGGTCATACAGCAGACTCTCCAAGGAATCACACCTCTCATCAGACTCTCCTAAGAGTCATGTCTCTCCTCAGGCTCTCCTAAGAGTCCTATCACTCATCAGATTCTCCTAGGAATCAACAACACAAGAATGTCTTCTATACAATTCTTGAAATGCACACACATACACATAATATGTTCATGCATCTTCACCTCATTCAATTTCATACAATCATCATACATCGCAATGTATATTACACGACACATTAGTCATTCACCTCATTATCATGCATTTTAAATCAATTTAAACAATGCACATATTTGCCCAAACGACCACAATTCACAATCGAGGATTTACGCACGAAGGCTACCCACAGCACATGTTATCACAATAGATCACATACTTATTCATATCATAGAGGTATTAACCTATGTGAATCAACCAAACAATCACCACATGAGCAACACAGCACAAGAAAAATGCTGTCACGTTCGCCTTTATTCGCCTGGCGAACCCCCGCAGCGAACCTTCGCTAGGCTTCGCCTGGCGAACTCGCCAGCGAGCCCAAGTCAGTAGCTACTGACTTTATTCGCCACCATTCGCCAGCACCTTCGCTGGGCGAACCTTCGCTATCCACCTTCGCCTGGCGAACTCACCAGCGAAGTCCACTGGGACTTAAACATAATTACTCGCCAGCATTCGCCGGGCTTCGCCTGGCGAAGCTTCGCCTTCGCTCGCCTGGCGAGAGCCAGCGAACCTGCGCAGAACAGCATTTTGTTCTGTCTCTCCTTCACCAATCCATCATCAACCATCTCTTAAACATCTAAATCAGTACAAATAGCATCAATACATGTTACCCGACTATTCTACGGCGTTATTACTCAGTTTCAACCGATTAAATCTTCAATCTACCGATTATTCCAACTTTTGCCCTAGAAATGGATAGTGTAGAAAAACTACCAACAAGCCCAAACTAATACATATATGATGCTATACATTATTAAGATGATAAAACTTCTCACCCTTACCTGATTAATCGCAAGCTTTGATCGATTCTTGATGATTCTAGGTTTTCCTCTTTCTCTTCTCTTTCTCCTCCTCTTCTTTCTTTCTCCTTTCTTTCTCTTCTTCTTACTATCCTTTCTTTCCCTTCTATTTCCTCTTTAATATCTTTTCCATTATTTTTCCAAAACATCTATTAATTCAATATCTCACAAATATCTCACTTAATATTAAATAGGAAATGTCCAAAATACCCTTCCAAACTATTTCCTCCGAAACCTCCCAATACCGGTTAAAAATATGATAATATGTAAATATAACATATTTCCACACAAATTCTACATCCAAATATTATTCACCCAATTTAATTAAATTGGGGCCCAATAAAAGTGAAAATCGAAATCGGGGCGTTACAACTCTCCCCCACTTTAGAAATTTTCGTCCTCGAAAATATCACTTGATTCAAAACACACCGGACACGATTTCTGCGTCCTTTCCTGAATTCCCAAGTTACACACAATCGTCCACATGCATACTTCCTTATCACAATCACAGCCATGCCACGTGGCTCATAAAAGACTGTCACCCTCATCAACTCCCATTGGAGATTACGGGTACACCACTCGTACTTTACCAGGAACAACATCTAGGTCATTCTACCCCGGTGATTCTTTCCACTAGGAACGACACATACCCTAGCGAATACAACCATGATACTTATACCTCATCAGGAATAACATACTAGTCATTCTACCCCAATGAGCTCAAATCTCAAACACGTACGTTGTCCAACGTCACCATCTTAAAGTCTTCACTCTCAATTACCATCGCATCAACGGAAAATCAAAACCAAACACTAAGCGTACTCAAAAGAAACGAACAAATGAGTCGCTCCGATATCAAACATAACAACTAAAGGTGCAACATAATTAAAGCACATACCTCAAATCAAACGATCCGCATTGGTAGTGTCTGACCCTGCCAATGCAAACACTTTCCCACTTACTGAAGCTTGCTTCGGTTTAGGACACTTCGCACTGATGTGACCCACGTCTCCACAATTGTCGCACTTCACTGCACCCATTCTACAATCCTTAACATCATGTCCAAGAACTCCACAATTAGAGCATTTGATCTTGGGCTTTCCACACATAAAAGACTTATGACCCATCTCGCCACACTTGTAGCATTTAATGGATCCAGAACTCCCTCCTCCAGATCCCTTAACAAAGTTTCCCTTATGCTTGCCCTTATCAGCTGGCGTCTCATAAGGTTCACTCCTTACTTGTCGCTTTTCTTTCTCCTTCTTCAAACTCTTGTAGTGAGTAGAACGAGCTTTGTGATCTTCTTCAAAAATTCGACAACATTCGGTCAAGTCCGAAAATCTCCTTATCCTCTGATAGCCCACCGCTTGCTTGATCTCGGGACGCAAGCCGTTCTCATACTTAACACACTTAGAGAATTCTGCCGTCACCGCATCATAGTGAGGATGAAATTTTACTAACTCCATAAACTTAGCCGTGTAATCCACCACAGACATATTGCCTTGTTTCAAATCAAGAAATTCCATTTCCTTCCTTCCTTTCACACTCTCAGGATAATACTTCCTCAAGAATTCAGCACGAAATAAATCCCAAGTTATTTCCTCGTCATCTACTTCAAGCACTTGCCTCATGCCGATCCACCAGTCATCGGCTTCTTCCCGCAACATGTGAGATCCAAGCCTCACCTTATTGCCCTCAGCACAGTTCATAACTCTGAAGATCCTCTCGATCTCTTTCAACCAATTTTGGGCACCGTCCGGATTAAACCTTCCTTTGAACACCGGTGGCTTATTCTTTCTAAACTCATCATTTGCGTTCACATTCGGCGCACCCTGCACCGCTCTAGCCATCGCCTCCAATGCCGCAGCCATAGCACTGTCATTACGACCTGCCATAATCTTCTTAATCGCAAAAACAGCAACAAGGTTAAACAACCGCTCAACCAACAAAACAATAAGACAAACACAACTGACTCAACACTGGCTCTGATACCACTTGTAACACCCCCCTTATTCCTTCCCCAAAATAATTCAATTAATCATTTAGGCATAAGTCAAAATTTTATCAGAGTACATGTAAGTCATAGCACAAAAGGGGTATGTCACATTATCATAAAAATTCCAATGCAATACAACACCTGCTCTACAGATATGCAACAACGGGTCAACACCCACAAGAAAATATTTAGAACAAGGCGGAAACATCTAAATATTCCATATTTCCAAGACATGTATTCACATATACAATTGTCATCCAACATGTTAACAAAACATAACATCAGCAGATACATACACAGATGTATCACAAAAGAATCAAAATAACTCCTATCTACCCGGTGCTACATATCAGAGCCGACCGACCAAAAAGAATGAAGTCACGCTTCACAAAAATGTCTCCAGCCATCTAATCTGCAATGCCTCATAGAGCATTATCAAACAGCAGAAGGGTGAGAAACAATATCATAATAAATAATGCATAAAGACATATATAAATATCTCATATCAACAATTATGCATTCTACGCATTCTCACCACAACTCACCTTGTACAATATAATATATCTATATACAACTATAACACCAAGCATACTC
Organism: Lathyrus sativus; assembly: GCA_963859935.3. Taxonomy (NCBI): domain Eukaryota; kingdom Viridiplantae; phylum Streptophyta; class Magnoliopsida; order Fabales; family Fabaceae; genus Lathyrus; species Lathyrus sativus. Next base: position 255,746,762 of record OZ012736.1, on the reverse strand, counting down.
AATATGCATCATCAATGTTTATATCTTTTCATAAACATGCAACCACATATATATATATATATATCTATATATATATATATATCCTCCAGTATCTACATTATGCCAAAACATACATTTCACGTTAATTCAATAAACATACACAACATGTTTATTTCACTATACATCATATACAGATGACAAATGCAAATCATAGAGGACAACTCGCTACTCTATGTAAATGCAACACAACATCGATCTAGTCGATCGTCAGATCCTCCTAAGGATCAATCTACTCTCACCCCTCATGGGTATTCTATCACTTGTCAGATTCTCCTAGGAATCACAACACTCATCAGACTCTCCTAGGAATCACACCATTCATCAGATTCTCCGAGGAATCACGCCACTCGTCAGATTCTCCGAGGAATCACACTGTTCATCAGATTCTCCAAGGAATCAGGTTAATCAGCAGACTCTCCAAGGAATCACATATCTCGTCAGATTCTCCGAGGAATCAATTCATTCAGCAGATTCTCCGAGGAATCACACCATCCATCAGATTCTCCAAGGAATCAGGTCATACAGCAGACTCTCCAAGGAATCACACCTCTCATCAGACTCTCCTAAGAGTCATGTCTCTCCTCAGGCTCTCCTAAGAGTCCTATCACTCATCAGATTCTCCTAGGAATCAACAACACAAGAATGTCTTCTATACAATTCTTGAAATGCACACACATACACATAATATGTTCATGCATCTTCACCTCATTCAATTTCATACAATCATCATACATCGCAATGTATATTACACGACACATTAGTCATTCACCTCATTATCATGCATTTTAAATCAATTTAAACAATGCACATATTTGCCCAAACGACCACAATTCACAATCGAGGATTTACGCACGAAGGCTACCCACAGCACATGTTATCACAATAGATCACATACTTATTCATATCATAGAGGTATTAACCTATGTGAATCAACCAAACAATCACCACATGAGCAACACAGCACAAGAAAAATGCTGTCACGTTCGCCTTTATTCGCCTGGCGAACCCCCGCAGCGAACCTTCGCTAGGCTTCGCCTGGCGAACTCGCCAGCGAGCCCAAGTCAGTAGCTACTGACTTTATTCGCCACCATTCGCCAGCACCTTCGCTGGGCGAACCTTCGCTATCCACCTTCGCCTGGCGAACTCACCAGCGAAGTCCACTGGGACTTAAACATAATTACTCGCCAGCATTCGCCGGGCTTCGCCTGGCGAAGCTTCGCCTTCGCTCGCCTGGCGAGAGCCAGCGAACCTGCGCAGAACAGCATTCTGTTCTGTCTCTCCTTCACCAATCCATCATCAACCATCTCTTAAACATCTAAATCAGTACAAATAGCATCAATACATGTTACCCGACTATTCTACGGCGTTATTACTCAGTTTCAACCGATTAAATCTTCAATCTACCGATTATTCCAACTTTTGCCCTAGAAATGGATAGTGTAGAAAAACTACCAACAAGCCCAAACTAATACATATATGATGCTATACATTATTAAGATGATAAAACTTCTCACCCTTACCTGATTAATCGCAAGCTTTGATCGATTCTTGATGATTCTAGGTTTTCCTCTTTCTCTTCTCTTTCTCCTCCTCTTCTTTCTTTCTCCTTTCTTTCTCTTCTTCTTACTATCCTTTCTTTCCCTTCTATTTCCTCTTTAATATCTTTTCCATTATTTTTCCAAAACATCTATTAATTCAATATCTCACAAATATCTCACTTAATATTAAATAGGAAATGTCCAAAATACCCTTCCAAACTATTTCCTCCGAAACCTCCCAATACCGGTTAAAAATATGATAATATGTAAATATAACATATTTCCACACAAATTCTACATCCAAATATTATTCACCCAATTTAATTAAATTGGGGCCCAATAAAAGTGAAAATCGAAATCGGGGCGTTACAACTCTCCCCCACTTTAGAAATTTCCGTCCTCGAAAATATCACTTGATTCAAAACACACCGGACACGATTTCTGCGTCCTTTCCTGAATTCCCAAGTTACACACAATCGTCCACATGCATACTTCCTTATCACAATCACAGCCATGCCACGTGGCTCATAAAAGACTGTCACCCTCATCAACTCCCATTGGAGATTACGGGTACACCACTCGTACTTTACCAGGAACAACATCTAGGTCATTCTACCCCGGTGATTCTTTCCACTAGGAACGACACATAGCCATTCTATCCTAGCGAATACAACCATGATACTTATACCTCATCAGGAATAACATACTAGTCATTCTACCCCAATGAGCTCAAATCTCAAACACGTACGTTGTCCAACGTCACCATCTTAAAGTCTTCACTCTCAATTACCATCGCATCAACGGAAAATCAAAACCAAACACTAAGCGTACTCAAAAGAAACGAACAAATGAGTCGCTCCGATATCAAACATAACAACTAAAGGTGCAACATAATTAAAGCACATACCTCAAATCAAACGATCCGCATTGGTAGTGTCTGACCCTGCCAATGCAAACACTTTCCCACTTACTGAAGCTTGCTTCGGTTTAGGACACTTCGCACTGATGTGACCCACGTCTCCACAATTGTCGCACTTCACTGCACCCATTCTACAATCCTTAACATCATGTCCAAGAACTCCACAATTAGAGCATTTGATCTTGGGCTTTCCACACATAAAAGACTTATGACCCATCTCGCCACACTTGTAGCATTTAATGGATCCAGAACTCCCTCCTCCAGATCCCTTAACAAAGTTTCCCTTATGCTTGCCCTTATCAGCTGGCGTCTCATAAGGTTCACTCCTTACTTGTCGCTTTTCTTTCTCCTTCTTCAAACTCTTGTAGTGAGTAGAACGAGCTTTGTGATCTTCTTCAAAAATTCGACAACATTCGGTCAAGTCCGAAAATCTCCTTATCCTCTGATAGCCCACCGCTTGCTTGATCTCGGGACGCAAGCCGTTCTCATACTTAACACACTTAGAGAATTCTGCCGTCACCGCATCATAGTGAGGATGAAATTTTACTAACTCCATAAACTTAGCCGTGTAATCCACCACAGACATATTGCCTTGTTTCAAATCAAGAAATTCCATTTCCTTCCTTCCTTTCACACTCTCAGGATAATACTTCCTCAAGAATTCAGCACGAAATAAATCCCAAGTTATTTCCTCGTCATCTACTTCAAGCACTTGCCTCATGCCGATCCACCAGTCATCGGCTTCTTCCCGCAACATGTGAGATCCAAGCCTCACCTTATTGCCCTCAGCACAGTTCATAACTCTGAAGATCCTCTCGATCTCTTTCAACCAATTTTGGGCACCGTCCGGATTAAACCTTCCTTTGAACACCGGTGGCTTATTCTTTCTAAACTCATCATTTGCGTTCACATTCGGCGCACCCTGCACCGCTCTAGCCATCGCCTCCAATGCCGCAGCCATAGCACTGTCATTACGACCTGCCATAATCTTCTTAATCGCAAAAACAGCAACAAGGTTAAACAACCGCTCAACCAACAAAACAATAAGACAAACACAACTGACTCAACACTGGCTCTGATACCACTTGTAACACCCCCCTTATTCCTTCCCCAAAATAATTCAATTAATCATTTAGGCATAAGTCAAAATTTTATCAGAGTACATGTAAGTCATAGCACAAAAGGGGTATGTCACATTATCATAAAAATTCCAATGCAATACAACACCTGCTCTACAGATATGCAACAACGGGTCAACACCCACAAGAAAATATTTAGAACAAGGCGGAAACATCTAAATATTCCATATTTCCAAGACATGTATTCACATATACAATTGTCATCCAACATGTTAACAAAACATAACATCAGCAGATACATACACAGATGTATCACAAAAGAATCAAAATAACTCCTATCTACCCGGTGCTACATATCAGAGCCGACCGACCAAAAAGAATGAAGTCACGCTTCACAAAAATGTCTCCAGCCATCTAATCTGCAATGCCTCATAGAGCATTATCAAACAGCAGAAGGGTGAGAAACAATATCATAATAAATAATGCATAAAGACATATATAAATATCTCATATCAACAATTATGCATTCTACGCATTCTCACCACAACTCACCTTGTACAATATAATATATCTATATACAACTATAACACCAAGCATACTCAATATGCATCATCAATGTTTATATCTTTTCATAAACATGCAACCACATATATATATATATATATCTATATATATATATATATCCTCCAGTATCTACATTATGCCAAAACATACATTTCACGTTAATTCAATAAACATACACAACATGTTTATTTCACTATACATCATATACAGATGACAAATGCAAATCATAGAGGACAACTCGCTACTCTATGTAAATGCAACACAACATCGATCTAGTCGATCGTCAGATCCTCCTAAGGATCAATCTACTCTCACCCCTCATGGGTATTCTATCACTTGTCAGATTCTCCTAGGAATCACAACACTCATCAGACTCTCCTAGGAATCACACCATTCATCAGATTCTCCGAGGAATCACGCCACTCGTCAGATTCTCCGAGGAATCACACTGTTCATCAGATTCTCCAAGGAATCAGGTTAATCAGCAGACTCTCCAAGGAATCACATATCTCGTCAGATTCTCCGAGGAATCAATTCATTCAGCAGATTCTCCGAGGAATCACACCATCCATCAGATTCTCCAAGGAATCAGGTCATACAGCAGACTCTCCAAGGAATCACACCTCTCATCAGACTCTCCTAAGAGTCATGTCTCTCCTCAGGCTCTCCTAAGAGTCCTATCACTCATCAGATTCTCCTAGGAATCAACAACACAAGAATGTCTTCTATACAATTCTTGAAATGCACACACATACACATAATATGTTCATGCATCTTCACCTCATTCAATTTCATACAATCATCATACATCGCAATGTATATTACACGACACATTAGTCATTCACCTCATTATCATGCATTTTAAATCAATTTAAACAATGCACATATTTGCCCAAACGACCACAATTCACAATCGAGGATTTACGCACGAAGGCTACCCACAGCACATGTTATCACAATAGATCACATACTTATTCATATCATAGAGGTATTAACCTATGTGAATCAACCAAACAATCACCACATGAGCAACACAGCACAAGAAAAATGCTGTCACGTTCGCCTTTATTCGCCTGGCGAACCCCCGCAGCGAACCTTCGCTAGGCTTCGCCTGGCGAACTCGCCAGCGAGCCCAAGTCAGTAGCTACTGACTTTATTCGCCACCATTCGCCAGCACCTTCGCTGGGCGAACCTTCGCTATCCACCTTCGCCTGGCGAACTCACCAGCGAAGTCCACTGGGACTTAAACATAATTACTCGCCAGCATTCGCCGGGCTTCGCCTGGCGAAGCTTCGCCTTCGCTCGCCTGGCGAGAGCCAGCGAACCTGCGCAGAACAGCATTCTGTTCTGTCTCTCCTTCACCAATCCATCATCAACCATCTCTTAAACATCTAAATCAGTACAAATAGCATCAATACATGTTACCCGACTATTCTACGGCGTTATTACTCAGTTTCAACCGATTAAATCTTCAATCTACCGATTATTCCAACTTTTGCCCTAGAAATGGATAGTGTAGAAAAACTACCAACAAGCCCAAACTAATACATATATGATGCTATACATTATTAAGATGATAAAACTTCTCACCCTTACCTGATTAATCGCAAGCTTTGATCGATTCTTGATGATTCTAGGTTTTCCTCTTTCTCTTCTCTTTCTCCTCCTCTTCTTTCTTTCTCCTTTCTTTCTCTTCTTCTTACTATCCTTTCTTTCCCTTCTATTTCCTCTTTAATATCTTTTCCATTATTTTTCCAAAACATCTATTAATTCAATATCTCACAAATATCTCACTTAATATTAAATAGGAAATGTCCAAAATACCCTTCCAAACTATTTCCTCCGAAACCTCCCAATACCGGTTAAAAATATGATAATATGTAAATATAACATATTTCCACACAAATTCTACATCCAAATATTATTCACCCAATTTAATTAAATTGGGGCCCAATAAAAGTGAAAATCGAAATCGGGGCGTTACATGAACGCTCAACTTAATAACTGGAGTTTGGATATTCAACGAAACTGACAGCCTTAACGCTCAACGTAAGAACCGGAATATGGATACCCAACGAAACTGACCGGAGCGTGAGTTCTCAACGTAATAACCGGAGTCTGGATACTCAACGAAGCTGACCGGAGCCTGAACGCTCAACGTAATAACCGGAGTCTGGATACCCAACAAAACTGAATGGAGCCTGAACGCTCAACTTAATAACCGGAGTCTGGATACTCAACGAAACTAACCGGAGCCTGAACGTTCAACGTAATAACCGGAGTCTAGATACTCAACGAAAATGACCAGAGCCCGAACGCTCAACGTAATAACCGGAGTCCGAATACTTAAAGAAAATTACCGGAGCATGAACGCTCAACTTAATAACCGGAGTTTGGATACTCAACAAAACTGACCGGAGCCTGAACGCTAAACGTAATAACCGGAGTCTGGATACTCAACAAAAATGACTGGAGCCTTAACACTCAACGTAATAACCGGAGACTGGATACCCAACGAAACTGACCAGAGCCTGAACGCTCAACGTAATAACCAGAGTCTGTATACTCAACGAAACTGACCGGAGCCTGAACGAGCAACGTAATGACCGGAGCCTGAACGCTCAACGTAATAACCAGAGTCTGGATACTCAACAAAAATGACTGGAGCCTGAATACTAAACTTAATAATCAGAGTCTGGAAACTGAACGAAACTGACCGGAGCCTGAACGCTCAACATAATGACCAGAGTCTGGATATTCATCGAAAATGAACGGAGCCTGAACGCTCAACGTAATGACCGGAGTTTGGATAACCAACGAAACTGACCGGAGCCTGAATGCTCGACGTAATAACTGGAGTCTGGATACTCAACAAAACTGACCGAAGCCTGAACGCTCGACGTAATAACCGGAGTCTGGATACTCAACGAAACTGACCGGAGCCTGAACGCTCAACGTAATAACCGGAGTCTGGATACTCAACGAAACTGACCGAAGCCTTAATGCTCAACGTAATAACCGGAGTCTGGATACCCAACAAAACTGAATGGAGCCTGAACGCTCAACTTAATAACCGGAGTCTAGATACTCAACAAAAATGACCAAAGCATGAACGCTTAACTTAATAACTGGAGTTTGGATATTCAACGAAACTGACCGGAACCTGAACGCTCAACGTAATAACCGGAGTCTGGATACTCAACAAAAAAGTCCGGAGCCTTAACGCTCAACGTAATAACCGGAGTCTGGATACCCAACGAAACTGACCGGTGCGTGAGTTCTCAACGTAATAACCGGAGTCTGGATACTCAACGAAACTGACCGGAGCCTGAATGCTCAACGTAATAACCGGAGTCTGGATACCCAACAAAACTGAATGGAGCATGAACGCTCAACTTAATAACCAGAGTCTGGATACTCAACGAAACTGACCGGAGCCTGAACGCTCAACGTAATAACTGGAGTCTGGATACTCAACGAAAATGAGCAGAGCCCGAACGCTCAACGTAATAACCAGAGTCTGGATACTTAAAGAAAATTACCGGAGCATGAACGCTCAACCTAATAACCGGAGTTTGGATACTCAACGAAACTGACCGAAGCCTGAACGCTCAACGTAATAACCGGAGTCTGGATACCCAACGAAACTAACTGGAGCGTGAGTGCTCAACGTAATAACCGGAGTCTGGATACTCAACGAAACTTACTGGAGCCTCAACGCTCAACGTAATAACCGGAGTCTAGATACCCAACAAAACTGAATGGAGCCTAAATGCTCAACTTAATAACCGGATTCTGGATACTCAACGAAACTGACCGGAGCCTGAACGCTCAACGTAATTACCGGAGTCTGGTTACTCAACAAAAATGACCGGAGCCCGAACGCTCAACGTTATAACCGGAGTCTGGATAGTCGAAGAAAATGACCAGAGCATGAACGCTCAACTTAATAATCGGAGTTTGGATACTCAACGAAACTGACCAGAGCCTGAACGCTCAACGTAATAACCGGAGTCTGGATACTCAACAAAAATGACCGGAGCCTTAACGCTCAACGTAATAACCGCAGTCTGAATACCCAACGAAACTGACCAGAGCCTGAGTGCTCAACGTAATAACCGGAGTTTGAATACTCAACGAAACTGCTCGGTGCTTGAACGCTCAACGTAATAACCAGAGTCTGGATACCCAACAAAACTGAATGGAGCCTGACGTTTAACTTAATAACCGGAGTCTGGATACTCAACGAAACTAACCAGACCCTGAATGCTCAACATAATAACCGGAGTCTGGATACTCAACGAAAATGACCGGAGCCCGAACGCTCAACGTAATAACCGGAGTCTGGATACTCAAAGAAAATGACCGGAGCCCGAACGCTCAACTTAATAACCGGAGTTTTAATACTCAACGAAACTGACCGGAACCTGAACGCTCAACGTAATAACCGGAGTCTGGATACTCAACAAAAATGACCGGAGCCTTAACGCTCAACGTTATAGCCGGAGTCTGGATACCCAACGAAACTGACCGGAGCGTGAGTGCTCAACGTAATAACCGTAGTCTGGATACTCAACGAAACTGACCGGAGCCTGAACGCTCAACGTAATAACCGAAGTCTAGATTCTCAACGAAAATGACCTGAGCCCGAACGCTCAACGAAATAACCGGAGTCTGGATAGTCAAAGAAAATGACCAGAGCATGAACGCTCAACTTAATAACTGGAGTTTGGATATTCAACGAAACTGACAGCCTTAACGCTCAACGTAAGAACCGGAATATGGATACCCAACGAAACTGACCGGAGCGTGGTTCTCAACGTAATAACCGGAGTCTGGATACTCAACGAAGCTGACCGGAGCCTGAATGCTCAACGTAATAACCGGAGTCTGGATACCCAACAAAACTGAATGGAGCCTGAACGCTCAACTTAATAACCGGAGTCTGGATACTCAACGAAACTAACCGGAACCTGAACGTTCAACGTAATAACCGGAGTCTAGATACTCAACGAAAATGACCAGAGCCCGAACGCTCAACGTAATAACCGGAGTCCGAATACTTAAAGAAAATTACCGGAGCATGAACGCTCAACTTAATAACCGGAGTTTGGATACTCAACGAAACTGACCGGAGCCTGAACGCTAAACGTAATAACCGGAGTCTGGATACTCAACAAAAATGACCGGAGCCTTAACACTCAACGTAATAACCGGAGACTGGATACCCAACGAAACTGACCAGAGCCTGAACGCTCAACGTAATAACCAGAGTCTGTATACTCAACGAAACTGACCCGAGCCTGAACGACCAACGTAATGACCTGAGCCTGAATACTCAACTTAATAATCAGAGTCTGGAAACTGAACGAAACTGACCGGAGCCTGAACGCTCAACATAATGACCAGAGTTTGGATACTCAACGAAACTGACCGAAGCCTGAACGCTCAACGTAATAACCGGAGTCTGGATACCCAACGAAACTAACCGGAGCGTGAGTGCTCAACGTAATAAACGGAGTCTGGATACTCAACGAAACTTACTGGAGCCTCAACGCTCAACGTAATAACCGGAGTCTAGATACCCAACAAAACTGAATGGAGCCTAAACGCTCAACTTAATAACCGGATTCTGGATACTCAACGAAACTGACCGGAGCCTAAACGCTCAACGTAATTACCGGAGTCTGGTTACTCAACAAAAATGACCGGAGCCCGAACGCTCAACGTTATAACCGGAGTCTGGATAGTCGAAGAAAATGACCAGAGCATGAACGCTCAACTTAATAATCGGAGTTTGGATACTCAACGAAACTGACCAGAGCCTGAACGCTCAACGTAATAACCGGAGTCTGGATACTCAACAAAAATGACCGGAGCCTTAACGCTCAACGTAATAACCGCAGTCTGAATACCCAACGAAACTGACCAGAGCCTGAGTGCTCAACGTAATAACCGGAGTTTGAATACTCAACGAAACTGCTCGGTGCTTGAACGCTCAACGTAATAACCAGAGTCTGGATACCCAACAAAACTGAATGGAGCCTGACGTTTAACTTAATAACCGGAGTCTGGATACTCAACGAAACTAACCGGACCCTGAATGCTCAACATAATAACCGGAGTCTGGATACTCAACGAAAATGACCGGAGCCCGAACGCTCAACGTAATAACCGGAGTCTGGATACTCAAAGAAAATGACCGGAGCCCGAACGCTCAACTTAATAACCGGAGTTTTAATACTCAACGAAACTGACCGGAACCTGAACGCTCAACGTAATAACCGGAGTCTGGATACTCAACAAAAATGACCGGAGCCTTAACGCTCAACGTAATAACCGGAGTCTGGATACCCAACGAAACTGACCGGAGCGTGAGTGCTCAACGTAATAACCGTAGTCTGGATACTCAACGAAACTGACCGGAGCCTGAACGCTCAACGTAATAACCGAAGTCTGGATTCTCAACGAAAATGACCTGAGCCCGAACGCTCAACGAAATAACCGGAGTCTGGATAGTCAAAGAAAATGACCAGAGCATGAACGCTCAACTTAATAACTGGAGTTTGGATATTCAACGAAACTGACAGCCTTAACGCTCAACGTAAGAACCGGAATATGGATACCCAACGAAACTGACCGGAGCGTGGTTCTCAACGTAATAACCGGAGTCTGGATACTCAACGAAGCTGACCGGAGCCTGAATGCTCAACGTAATAACCGGAGTTCGGATACCCAACAAAACTGAATGGAGCCTGAACACTCAACTTAATAACCGGAGTCTGGATACTCAACGAAACTAACCGGAGCCTGAACGTTCAACGTAATAACCGGAGTCTAGATACTCAACGAAAATGACCAGAGCCCGAACGCTCAACGTAATAACCGGAGTCCGAATACTTAAAGAAAATTACCGGAGCATGAACGCTCAACTTAATAACCGGAGTTTGGATACTCAACGAAACTGACCGGAGCCTGAACGCTAAACGTAATAACCGGAGTCTGGATACTCAACAAAAATGACCGGAGCCTTAACACTCAACGTAATAACCGAAGACTGGATACCCAACGAAACTGACCAGAGCCTGAACGCTCAACGTAATAACCAGAGTCTGTATACTCAACGAAACTGACCCGAGCCTGAACGACCAACGTAATGACCGGAGCCTGAATACTCAACTTAATAATCAGAGTCTGGAAACTGAACGAAACTGACCGGAGCCTGAACGCTCAACATAATGACCAGAGTCTGGATATTCATCGAAAATGACCGGAGCCTGAACGCTCAACGAAATGACCGGAGTTTGGATAACCAACGAAACTGACCGGAGCCTGAACGTTCGACGTAATAACTGGAGTCTGGATACTCAACAAAACTGACCGAAGCCTGAACGCTCGACGTAATAAACGGAGTCTGGATACTCAACGAAACTGACCGGAGCCTGAACGCTCAACGTAATAACCGGAGTCTGGATACTCAACGAAACTGACCGGAGCCTGAATGCTCAACATAATAACCGGAGTCTGGATACCCAACAAAACTGAATGGAGCCTGAACACTCAACTTAATAACCGGAGTCTAGATACTCAACAAAAATGACCGGAGCATGAACGCTCAACTTAATAACTGGAGTTTGGATATTCAACGAAACTGACCGGAACCTGAACGCTCAACGTAATAACCGGAGTCTGGATACTCAACAAAAAAGTCCGGAGCCTTAACGCTCAACGTAATAACCGGAGTCTGGATATCCAACGAAACTGACCGGTGCGTGAGTTCTCAACGTAATAACCGGAGTCTGGATACTCAACGAAACTGACCGGAGCCTGAATGCTCAACGTAATAACCGGAGTCTGCATACCCAACAAAACTGAATGGAGCATGAATGCTCAACTTAATAACCAGAGTCTGGATACTCAACGAAACTGACCAGAGCCTGAACGCTCAACGTAATAACTGGAGTCTGGATACTCAACGAAAATGAGCAGAGCCCGAACGCTCAACGTAATAACCAGAGTCTGGATACTTAAAGAAAATTACCGGAGCATGAACGCTCAACCTAATAACCGGAGTTTGGATACTCAACGAAACTGACCGAAGCCTGAACGCTCAACGTAATAACCGGAGTCTGGATACCCAACGAAACTAACCGGAGCGTGAGTGCTCAACGTAATTACCGGAGTCTGGATACTCAACGAAACTTACTGGAGCCTCAACGCTCAACGTAATAACCGGAGTCTAGATACCCAACAAAACTGAATGGAGCCTAAACGCTCAACTTAATAACCGGATTCTGGATACTCAACGAAACTGACCGGAGCCTGAACGCTCAACGTAATTATCGGAGTCTGGTTACTCAACAAAAATGACCGGAGCCCGAACGCTCAACGTTATAACCGGAGTCTGGATAGTCAAAGAAAATGACCAGAGGATGAACGCTCAACTTAATAATAGGAGTTTGGATACTCAACGAAACTTACCAGAGCCTGATCGCTCAACGTAATAACCGGAGTCTGGATACTCAACAAAAATGACCGGAGCCTTAACGCTCAACGTAATAACCGCAGTCTGAATACCCAACGAAACTGACCAGAGCCTGAGTGCTCAACGTAATAACCGGAGTTTGAATACTCAACGAAACTGCTCGGTGCCTGAACGCTCAACGTAATAACCAGAGTCTGGATACCCAACAAAACTGAATGAAGCCTGACGTTCAACTTAATAACCGGAGTCTGGATACTCAACGAAACTGACCGGACCCTGAATGCTCAACATAATAACCGGAGTCTGGATACTCAACGAAAATGACCGGAGCCCGAATGCTCAACGTAATAACCGGAGTCTAGATACTCAAAGAAAATGACAGGAGCATGAACGCTCAACTTAATAACCAGAGATTGGATACACAACAAAACTGACCGGAGCCTGAATGCTCAACGTAATAACCGGAGTCTGGATACTCAACAAAAATGACCGGAGCCTTAACGCTCAACGTAATAGGCGGAGTCTAGATACCCAACGAAACTGACGAGAGCCTGAATGCTCAACGTAATAACTGGAGTCTGGATACTCTACGAAACTGACCGGAGCCTGAACGATCAACGTAATGACCGGAGCCTGAACGCTCAACGTAATAACCAGAGTCTGGATACTCAACAAAAATGACTGGAGCCTGAATACTCAACTTAATAATCAGAGTCTGGATACTGAACGAAACTGACCGGAGCCTGAACGCTCAACATAATGACCAAGGTCTAGATACTCATCGAAAATGACCAGAGCCTGAACGCTCAACGTAATGACCGGAGTTTGGATAACCAACGAAACTGACCGGAGGCTGAACGCTCGACGTAATAACCGGAGTCTGGATACTCAACAAAACTGACTGGAGCCGGAACGCTCGACGTAATAACCGGAGTCTGGATACTCAACGAAATTGACCGGAGCCTGAACGCTCAACGTAATAACCAGAGTCTGGATACTCAACAAAATTGACCGGAGCCTGAATGCTCAACGTAATAACCGGAGTCTGGATACCCAACAAAACTGAATGGAGCCTGAACGCTCAACTTAATAACCGGAGTCTGGATACTCAACAAAAATGACCGGAGCATGAACGCTCAACTTAATAACTGGAGTTTGGATATTCAACGAAACTGAACGGAACCTGAACGCTCAACGTAATAACCGGAGTCTGGATACTCAACAAAAAAGTCCGGAGCCTTAACGCTCAACGTAATAACCGGAGTCTGGATACCCAAAGAAACTGACCGGTGCGTGAGTTCTCAACGTAATAACCGGAGTCTGGATACTCAACGAAACTGACCGGAGCCTGAATGCTCAACGTAATAACCGGAGTCTGGATACACAACAAAACTGAATGGAGCATGAACTCTCAACTTAATAACCGGAGTCTGGATACCCAACAAAACTGACCGGAGCCTGAACGCTCAACGTAATAACTGGAGTCTGGATACTCAATGAAAATGACCAGAGCCCGAATGCTCAACGTAATAACCAGAGTCTGGATACTTAAAGAAAATTACCGGAGCATGAACGCTCAACTTAATAACTGGAGTTTGGATACTCAACGAAACTGACCGAAGCCTGAACGCTCAATGTAATAACCGGAGTCTGGATACCCAACGAAACTAACCGGAGCGTGAGTGCTCAACATAATACCCGGAGTCTGGATACTCAACGAAACTTACCGGAGCCTCAACGCTCAACGTAATAACCGGAGTCTAGATACCCAACAAAACTTAATGGAGCCTAAACGCTCAACTTAATAACCGGATTCTGGATACTCAACGAAACTGACCGGAGCCTGAACGCTCAACGTAATTACCGGAGTCTGGTTACTCAACAAAAATGACCGGAGCCCGAACGCTCAACGTTATAACCGGAGTCTGGATAGTCAAAGAAAATGACCAGAGCATGAACGCTCAACTTAATAATCGGAGTTTGGATACTCAACGAAACTGACCAGAGCCTGAACGCTCAACGTAATAACCGGAGTCTGGATACTCAACAAAAATGACCGGAGCCTTAACGCTCAACTTAATAACCGCAGTCTGAATACCCAACGAAACTGACTAGAGCCTGAGTGCTCAACGTAATAACCGGAGTTTGAATACTCAACGAAACTGCTCGGTGCCTGAACGCTCAACGTAATAACCAGAGTCTGGATACCCAACAAAACTGAATGGAGCCTGACGCTCAACTTAATAACCGGAGTCTGGATACTCAATGAAACTGACCGGACCCTGAATGCTCAACGTAATAACCGGAGTCTGGATACTCAACGAAAATGACCGGAGCCCGAATGCTCAACGTAATAACCGGAGTCTAGATACTCAAAGAAAATGACAGGAGCATGAACGCTCAACTTAATAACCAGAGATTGGATACACAACAAAACTGACCGGAGCCTAAACGCTCAACATAATAACCGGAGTCTGGATACTCAATAAAAATGACCGGAGCCTTAACGCTCAACGTAATAGGCGGAGTCTGGATACCCAACGAAACTGACGAGAGCCTGAATGCTCAACGTAATAACTGGAGTTTGGATACTCTACGAAACTGACCGGAGCCTGAACGAACAACGTAATGACCGGAGCCTGAACGTTTAACGTAATAACCAGAGTCTGGATACTCAACGAAAATAACTGGAGCCGGAATGCTCAACTTAATAACCGGAGTCTGGATACTCAACGAAACTGACCGGAGCCTGAACGCTCAACAGAATGACCAGAGTCTGGATACTCATCGAAAATGACCGGAGCCTGAACGCTCAACGTAATGACCGGAGTCTGGATACCCAACGAAACTGACCGGAGCCTAAACGCTCGACGTAATAAATGGAGTCTGGATATTCAACGAAACTGACCGGAGCCTGAACGCTCGACTTAATAAACGGAGTCTGGATACTCATCGAAAATGACCGGAGCCTGAACGCTCAACATAATGACCGGAGTCTGGATACCCAACGAAACTGACGGGAGCCTAAACGCTCGACGTAATAAACAGAGTCTGGATATTCAACGAAACTGACCGGAGCCTGAATGCTCGATGTAATTAACGAAGTCTGAATACTCAACGAAAATCAACGAAGCCTGAATGCTCAACGTAATAACCAAAGTCTGGATACCTATCGAAACTGACCGGAGCCTAAATGCTCAACGTAATAATCGGAGTCTGGATTCTCAACGAAGCTAATCGGAGCTTGAACACAAAATGTAATAACTGGAGTTTGGAGACTCAACGAAAATGACCGGAGCCTGAATGCTCAACGTAATAACCGGAGTCTAGATACTCAACAAAAATGACCGGAGCATGAACGCACAACGTAATAACCAGAGTCTGGATACCCAACGAAACTGACCGGAGCGTGAACGCTCAACGTAATAACCAGAGTCTGGATACTCAACGAAATTGAACGGAGTCATAATGCTCAACGTAATAACCGGAGTCTTGATACCCAACGAAACTGACCGAAGCCTGAACGCTCAACTTAATAACCAATGTTTGGATACTCAACAAAACTGACCGGAGCCTGAACGCTCAACGTAATAACCGCAGTCTGGATACTCAACGAAAATGACCGGAGCCCGAACACTCAACGTTATAACCGGAGTCTGGATAGTCAAAGAAAATGACCAGAGCATGAACGCTCAACTTAATAACTGGAGTTTGGATATTCAACGAAAATGACCGGAGCCTGAACGCTCAACGTAATAACCGGAGTCTAGATACTCAACAAAAAAGTCCGGAGCCTTAACGCTCAACGTAATAACCGGAGTCTGGATACCCAACGAAACTGCCGGAGCGTGGGTTCTCAACGTAATAACCGGAGTCTGGATACTCAACGAAACTGATCGGAACCTGAATGCTCAACGTAATAACCGGAGTCTGGATACTTAACGAAAATGACCAGAGCCCGAACGCTCAACGTAATAACCAGAGTCTGGATACTTAAAGAAAATTACCAGAGCATGAACACTCAACTCTATAACCGGAGTTTGGATACTCAACGAAACTGACCGGAGCCTGAATGCTCAACGTAATAACTGGAGTGTGGATACTCAACAAAAATGACCGGAGCCTTAACACTCAACGTAATAACCGGAGACTGGATACCCAACGAAATTGACCAGAGCCTGAACGCTCAACGTAATAACTGGAGTCTGTATACTCAACGAAACTGACCGGAGCCTGAACTATCAACGTAATGACCAGATCCTGAACGCTCAACGTAATAACTAGAGTCTGGATAC
>OZ012736.1:255680320-255729343 GCA_963859935.3 Lathyrus sativus | reverse complement strand
AAGTTTGGGCTACCATGGAATACTTAAAGAAGTTTGGATGTGAAGATCTCCCCTTCTTTTGGTGTAGTGTTGATTAGGTGTTAAGATTAGGGTTTGTAGGCAGAGCTTCTAGATAGATTCTCTTCCTTCAAAAACATGGAAGATGTTGATCAATTCCATTCTTCCCTATGATGTAAGGTCCCTTTGTAAAGGCCTCATCCCTCCTTTGGTAGGATGTGTGGCTCTTTACAAGTTGGTAGAACCTTTGAGGGTCCCTTTCTCTGATGATGGGATGCTTAGTGGTGACCTTTGGTCTTCACTCTGCTATCAATCATCCAAACATTGATCTTGTTAGATGAATCTTTCTCCCTTGCTAGAGGATGGAGTTCCTTGCTTGAAGAATACTGAAGAGGATATGAGTTGATATTTCTCTGTGTTTGAAGACTACCTTTGGAGCTGAAGCTTGAAGGTCCAGAAGAACAAGTTGACACTTGTGAGGGGAATCCATTGAAGATTGAATGAAGAAGCTGAAGCTTGAGGTTGGAAAGCAAGTTGATACTTGTGAGTGCAATGCTTGGAGTGCCTGAAGGAACAAGTTGATACTTGCAATGGGGACTGAAACCTGAAGGTGGAGTCCACTTTGGGGCTGAGGCTTGAAGAAGAAAGAACAAGTTGATACTCATGTTTGATGTATTAGAAGCTTGAAGAAGTAAGTTGATATTTGCTATTGAAGATGAAAGCCCTGAAGAGCAGTTGCAGATTGAGGACTGAACTGAGGTCAGAGGAGTGCTTTGCTGTGAAGCTGGGGAAGCTGTTGATCTGCTTTCTTTCCTGTCTGTTTGCTTTCTGTGCAACTGTATTGATGTGACTTGTTTGATTTGCTTGATGCATTAGAATAAGTTCATGTTTAGTTTGATTTAAGCTAGGAGCATGATTGCACTAGAGGTTGAGTTGCTCCCTCTGCTTGTATTTTTACTGTATGGCTTTGCTTGCTGGTATTTGGTAGAGCCCTGCTTCCTTGCCTATGTGGTTTGTGATTTGCTTGATGGAATTTTATTTCTCCTTCATGATTGAAGTTATTCATATCTGGCTTGAGGTTGAGATGAGCTTGTGGAGGCTGATGTCCCACACACATTTCCTCCCTCACTTGCATTGCATGCATTTTACGGTCGTTTACTGCTTACTGTTTAAGCTGATGCTTTACCTGTTTCTGTTTATCATTGACATGATCCCCTAGGGATCTCACTTTCTTTGATAAGGAAGTGACGATTAGGACTTTAGGTTGAAACCTATGCATGATAACATCTAGGAGATCCCTGTTTCAAACCTCAACCATAGGATGAATCCTTGGCATGACAACATTAGGACTTGATAGTCCCCCCTTAGTTGAACCTGTTCGTTCTCTTCTCATCTCAAAACAAATTAAAACATAGTAATAAAGGTTAGCTGACGTCGTACGTTACGAGCCTTAAGCTACTTGAGAAAGGATTATTAGAGGGCTTCCTTATAATGATTTGGATGTTTAGTATGGCACCCTTTGGGTGACATGTGACGCATTCACTCTCAGGTCATAGTCTCTAGTGTGATATTGGTTGCAAACATCCATAAAAAACACTTCTTCCGTAAAAGACAGAAAACAAACTTCAAACCTTTTTGCCCCGTGGGCCCATAATTCAAAGGAAGCTTTTCTGAAGAAAAGAGTGTCGTTAACTCCCAGTTCTACCGCAAACGGTAACGCCTAAGTCTCCAAAGGTCGAGTTGCGTACGCCAAACTGCTGGAACTGTTTGTTAACCCTACTCGAAAAACAGATGAATCTGAATCCCCGTAATCCGTATTATCCTGAACTACGTAAGCTCTGATCTCTCATATCTGTTGAGGGTACGTAGGCACAATACTGACGTATTGGCGAGCCACCTTCCCCGTAACCCGTAGTTAGTTGAACTACGTTGACTCTGATTTCTCATTCTCTGATGAGAATACGTAGGCATAAAGCGCGACGCTTTGCCGAGTCATTTTCTTTTCTTTTCAGACCAGCCTTGATAGGTAGATAGTAAACAAACCCGTCCAGTAAACACATCAAGCGTGGATCCCATCGAGTACGATGGACGTGAGGGGTGCTAATACCTTCCCCTTGCGTAACCGACTCCCGAACCCAGACAATAGTTGCGATGACCTTGTCTTATACCTTTTCGTCAGGTTTTTCCGATCGTTTCCTTTCCCGTTTTGAGGGATAAATAACGAAAGGTGGCGACTCTTCTGTTTTGCCGGCACCTTATTTTCGCGGTAGCGACAGCTGGCGACTCTACTGGGGACTTGATAGTTTCCTGGGATCCAACGTCCCTTATGCGAGTCAGTTTGGGGATCCAACGTCCCCTGCGAGAGTCAATCCTAGCGCTTGTATGATTACTTATTGGGTTATGTTTGTTTATCGCATTTTATTTCCCGCATCTTTATTTTCAGTATGATATGATTATTTGTGCTGTTGTGGGAGGGGCATTCTGATGAGTGAGAAGCCAGACCCAGGCTTGAGTGTACTTAGCATTAGTTGTGGAAATTAGTGGGCGCGTGCTTGCTTTGCAGGCACTAGTGTCTCATGAAATCCACGCTCAGACGAGGTTCTCCCGGTTGACTTCTTTTCCGGCCCTTTGGGCCTGAGGGGTTGTTGGTTTGGAGGATTGTCGACTCTAGGGACCGATCATTTGGAATTCAGCTGAGTGAGGCCGCTTCAGGAGATGGTGATGCCACACCTTCTGGGTATCGTACCACCCCTCTTGAATGTCTGTGACGCTGATGACCGCATAGGATGCCGAACTTGTGTCAGTTTAGGTCCATACCTGTGAGCAGGGTCGGGTTTGTTGCAGGAAACCTTAACCTTCATACTACCTGGTTTTCTTGATAGTGAATCAGTTTGGTTGGGATCAGAGGTTCTTATTGTCAGATGTATGTTTGTTCTTGATAGAGCGGATTTAGGGTCCTGTATCAGAGGTCCTTATTATCAGATGTGTGTGTGTTCTTGACAGAGCAGAATTTATAGTCTGATATCAGGGTTTTCTTCTCATCTGAGATATGGTTGTTCTTGACAGAGCAGTATTATGGTTTTGTTGATACAGAATCTTCACCTTCATCTTCTCAACAGCACAGTTGTCTTAATCTCCTGCTGCATGATTGCATTTTATATTGCTTTGCATACCCATTTGCATTTCATTAACGTGTGTATGTGTTGCAGGTACCGTTTCCCCCGGTTCAGGTTTTCTTGCCTTCTATTATGCTACTATGGGTTCTCTGAGGAAGACGGTGGCCTACAAGCTCCCCACTCTTGATGTTGTTCAGCTGACCAGTTTGATTGCTTTGGCAGATGATTCTGTGAGAGATGAATTCAAAAAGTCTTATAGTAAACTGCTCAGCCTGGTTCGTAAACCCTCTGTGTTTGATCTGAATGGGTTGCACGCCCTGCTGCAGTTCTACGATCCTCCTTTGAGATGCTTTACTTTCCAGGACTTCATTCTCGCACCCACACTAGAGGAGTATGTTGATTTGTTAGGTGTGCCTATCAAGAGTCAGATGCCTTTTGTTCATATGGATGTTGAGCCTAATCTGGCTAGTCTAGCTCCTTCCCTTCATCTAGATGCCTCCGAGTTGGTCTTGTCTAGTTGGAACAGGGTTCCCGGTTTCTCCTTGCAGTTCTTAGTGGGAAAGGTTCAGCAGTGCGCCAAAGACGGATGTTGGGTCGTGTTCAACGCCATTCTTGCTTTGTGCATATATGGCATCATTTTGTTCCCCAATATGCCTGACTTTGTAGACTTCGACGCCTTCCACATCTTTGCATCAGGGAATCCAGTCCCTACCTTGATAGGAGATGACTATCATTCCGTCCACTACAAAAACGAGAACAGAAGGGGCAAGAATGTCTTGTGCTGTGTGCCTCTGCTCTATAGATGGCTTGATAGTCACCTACCCAAGAAGGGTCCCTTTGCTTCGTCTGCAGCCACAGCTGAGTGGCCTGAGCGTTTAATGAGTCTGTCAGCGGAGGATATTGCCTTGTTTGATAGAGATAGGTTGGGTACCGAGATTATCTTCAGCTGCAGTGGGTTTTCGAATGTGCCTTTGATAGGCAGGAAGGGCTGTATAAACTATAATCCATCTCTGCTAGTCCGACAGTTTGCTTATGCCTTGAGAGCTCCGCCGAAGGACGAAGAGGTGCAGGAATCTCTGTACCTTACTGGTCTTCTAGAAGGGGATGTGTTATCTAAGCTTCAGCACGCTTGGAATGGTATCAGTAAGCGAGGAAAACCATTGCTGGGGAAAAGTAATAGCCAAGCCTACGCTTCGTATGTGACTTGGATCAGAGCCAGAGCAGATGCTATAGGGATGTCGTTTCCTCCTGCCAAGCCAGAAAGCCCTCTAGTAATTGAAGAGCCTACCACCGTGCCTATTCAGCAGCATAATCAGGTGTTAGCTGAGAGAGATGAGCTGAAAAAGGCAAATGAAGAACTGGAGAAAGAATTGGCTCAACTCAGAAGCGAGAGAAGTGAAGTCGTTCATTCCTTCAAGAGGCAAACAGAGCTGGTGAAGCAGTTAGGGACGGATTTGACTAAGCAGATAGCTGAGCGTGAGCGCTTGGGTCGAGACTTCAAAGCTGTCAATGATGTACTGGCCACTAAGAAGCAGCACTTGGATGAAGCGTATCGAAGAATATCCAAGTTTAATCAGCATTAGAAGGCCACCCTAGCCAACGGCAAAGAACGGGAGGATAAGCTGAAGCAACAGATCTCCAAGCTGAAAGCCCAGGTGAAGGCTAGTGAGAAGAGGTTTGATGAAGAAACCGCTCGCAGATATGCCGCTGAAGGCCTGCTCAACAAGGCTCTTGCTAACCTGAAGGAGCACAAACTGACGTTTGAATCCAAGAAGCGGAAGTTAGAAGACTGTTTCGGCGAAGGAGCATGGGAAGACTCAGTTGAAGGTCTTCAATACACCATTATGCAGAGGGAGTTACTCGTCGAAGGGTTGCTCACTCAGCCTGATCATCCAGAAACGAGGGATATGTTAGAAGAGTTTCGCGCCCGTGGCCGTGCTTGACTATTTGTAATCCTTTTGTGTTGATCATTGTTGTATGCTGACCATCACCAGGCTTGTTGGTTGAGGTCGTGCTGTTGATTCAGCTTGTACTCAGTGACGTTGTTGTCGCTTGCGCGAAAATAAGGTGCCGGCATGACAGAAGAGTCGCCACCTTTCGTTATTTATCCCTCAGAGCAGGAAAGGAAACGATCGGAAAAAACCTGACGAAAAAGGGTAAGACAAGGTCATCGCAACCATTGTCTGGGTTCGGGAGTCGGTTACGCAAGGGGAAGGTATTAGCACCCCTCACGTCCGTCGTACTCGACGGGATCCTCGCTTGTTTGTTTACTTGGACGGGTTGGTTATAATCTATCTACCTATCAAGGTTGGCTGAAAAAGAAAAGAAAAATGACTCGGCAAAGTGTCGCACTTTATGCCTACGTATTCTCATCAGAGAATGAGAAATCAGAGTCAACGTAGTTCGGCCTACGAAGGATTACGGGGAAAGGTTGAAGGTTGCTCGCTAGGACGTCGCATCCTATGCCTACGTACTTTCATCTGGTATGAAAGATCAGAGCTCACGTAGTTCGGGAAACTACAGCTTATCTCCTGAAAGAAGTGTTTTTTATTGTGTTTGCGATTTCAACCGCACTAGAGACTATGACCTGAGAGTGAATGCGTCGCATGTCACCCAAAGGGTACCATACTAAACATCCAGACTGTGGAAAAGAAACTCTCCCCCAACCCTTTCTCAGATAGCTTAAGGCTCGTAACGTACGAAAGAAATCATTCATGATTACTGTATCTTAAACTGTTTTGAGATGAGAAGAGAACAGGCCCAACTAGGAGGGAGACTATCAAGTCCTACTGTTATCATGCCATGGATTCATCCTATGGTTGAGGTTTGAACAGGGAACTCCTAGATGTTGTCATGCATAGGTTTCAACCTAAAAGTCTATCATCAAGTCCTTATCAAAGGAAATGAGAGTCCTAAGAGATCATGTCAATGATACACCAAAACAGACAAAGCATCAGCTTAACAGTAAAATGCATGCAATGCAAGTGAGGGATGAAATGTGTGTGGGGCTTCAGCCTCCACAAGCTCGTCTCAACCTCAAGCCAGTCATGAAATAACAGTAATCATACCGAGAAATAAACTACATGCTATCAAGCAATAAACAGTAAACTGCAATCATACAGATAAAATGAAAACATGCTATCAAGCAAAATAAACACATGGGCAAGGGAGCTGGGCTCTACCGAATACCCGCAAGCAAAGCCACGCAATAACAATACAAGAAGAGGGAGCAACTCAACCTCTGATGCAATCATGCTCTTAGACTGAACTTATTCTAGATGAACTTAGTCTAATGCAACAGACAAATCAGACAAAACACACAATACAGAAAAGAAAACAGAAGAAAGCTTCAGCTCCTCCAGCAGCTACTCAGTCTTCAGACTTCAGAGATCACTTGCTTTCCAGGTATCAACCCTACAACATGAGTATCAACTCATCTTCTCCCTTGAGCTTCAGCTTCTTTGATTAGCTCCACCTTCAGGCTTCACTATCTTCAGGGATCTTCAAGTATCAACTTGATCTTCACAAAGTCTTCAGACTTCAACAATCTTCAAGGATTCATCCTATTCAAAGCTTCAGCTTCTATCTCCAATGGCTTTTAGATCTTCAATCAAGTCTTCAATGCTCTTCATTGCTATCTTCAGCAATCCAAATGCTCCATCAAACAAGATTCAGTCCACAAGATTAGGTGAGGATGTTAGAGTGCTCACTGACCTCCAAAGGATGCCATTAAGGACTTAACATCAAAAGGAAAGGCTCTCTCAAAGTTCTACCTCATAGGGAAAGGTCACTAATCCCTCCAAAGGAGAGAGGTGAATACCCTTAAGGGACTTCATGTCATAGAGAAGGAAGGAGGTGAACAAGACTCTCCTTGTTTATTGAATGAAATTATGTTATCTAAAGCTCTACCTATGTACCTATAAACCTATAAACAGAACAAACAAAAGCTAAAACTAAGCTCCTCTGAAAGGTCTTCAAAGTCTTCAATGATGATCCACAAGGTCTTCAACTCAATCTTCAAGGCTCACACACTCAAAGGAGAAGAAAAGAAAACAAAACAATACAAACTATGCCTTTAAGCAACACACATATTATCCATACATTCAAAAATCAATTAAAAATACTAAAATACTATATAATATTCTAGAAAAATTCTAGGGGACTCTATACATACTTACCCTTAACCCACATATTCCCCATACACTAATATGGCCTATAAAACCCAAAACAAAATTGTTCAAATCTACTTATACAACCTAAAACCCTAATTTGAGCACCTAAATGTCAAATAAGCAAACTATATCAAATTTTAATCTACAAATTATGAATTAAATCCTATATGAACTATGATTCAATACCTAACTATGCCAAAAAGAATGGCTCAAAAATCCTAAGGGAAAGTCCTAAAAGAAATCCTACAAAATCAAGTATCAACTAAAATCAATTAAAAAGACTATTTACAAGAATAATATGCTAAAAATATTAAAGGAAAAATAAAATGGAATTTTATTTATTTACATTTTTCTAGACATGATTATGAATGTGTGAAAAAAAACAAGCATTAAAAAATATTAATTTTTGAATTTTATATGAATTTTTAATATGCAAGAAAATATAAAAGAAATTAAAATAAGAAATATAAGAAAAAGGGATGGGGGGTGAGAAAAGTAAACACGCCCAGTTGATATCCATGATGGGCTGAGCATATGGGGGTGCGCTTAGTAATGTGGTAGGCCCATGCGCTCAGGAAAATAAAAAGAAAAAATCACCAGAAAATGAATATAACCACGGTGCAAATAGCACGCTTTTTCAGTTCAAAAATGGATTGGGCCTCTGGGTAGGGTGTGAATAGCACAAGATTGCTGAGCCCAGAACTCCTCACTTAATTAAACGCACCGTTTTGAAGCTGTGACTTCCCTCCACTTCTGAAATTGAATCAAGTCCGCTGGATGAGACGATTTAGTCAAGACTTGGATACGATCGAACGGCTGGGAGGTTGTCTTCAACCTCCAGCTAGGGTTTCTTCTTCGTACCAGTTTCCATGCCCTAACCTTCAACTGCCTCATTCTCTCTGATCATTCCATGAAATTCAAAACTTCCAAGAGCAAAGATGCTCTACTAATCACCCAGAACACGATGATACTAATAGTTTTCCCTGAAACCCCACATATCACTCTAACAGAACACACGAACGTTAGGGTTCCACCATGATTCTCTGAGATCAAACACGATAGAGCTTCAATCTAGTGATCCAAACTTGTTCTACATGTTGCCCTAACCACACTATGCTATACCATATCCATTAAAACCCCATGAACAGCCTATTATCAATCTTGCAAGAATTGGCACCCTGCCACGAAACTCCATGGATCTCTCTCAAATCCTCAGAAAACCTTCCTCTAACCTAGCATGCTATCTTTCCACCTAAAATTCTAACAGAATGCACCTAAATAAGGACTTATGGATCAAGTTACCAACCTGCTAAAGATCAATGGTGAGTGGTGCTAGAGCTTGATTCAAGGCTTGAAATCTTCTCCAAATGCTCCTCCAATGGTGGATACCTTTCTGTTTGCAAGAATTGGGATAGATGAGGCTTGTAGAAGAAGAAATTGAAGCTTGCTTGATTTTGAAGGAATCTTGGAATGTCACTTTCTCTCTCACTCTCCCCAATGAACTCAGCAACTTTCACCAACCTTGCTCTCATGGTGATTCATCCTTTTTATAACAATCAAAAGAAGAGTCTAGAAACTCATGGAAAGTGCTAGAATGTTATGGAATTTCTCATGAAATGATACATTGTATATCCCTTATCTCATGCCTTAAGGCTTTCAATTTGGCTTTAAAATCTCCCCTTGTGAGATATTGAAAAGGAATGTGTGAAAAACAAGCTTTGGTTTTGCTTTATGTGAAGTTTCTCAAGTTGCCTTATTATGCAAGAATGAAAATTACAAAGCAACCTCCATTTTGAGACCTCAAATTAAAATTCTACTTGAACCATTGTTTTTAAAATAATGTTTGGAGTCAAAATGACATATTGGATGACCCATTTTGGATTTGCACATCTCCTAAACCAAAATTCCATTTCAACTTTTTTAACTTATAAGCCATTTTTAGGTCATTTTTACCCAATCATGAAAATCCTTGCTACAAGCTTTTTCAATAACTCATGACCTCTTTTCTAGGCTTAAAATCCCATTTTGAACAACGTTTATGTTTTGAGTTTTTTCATTTGAGGCTTGGAAATAGGAGATATGGCCTTTGCTTAAAATGACCTATAACTTCCAAATGACCAAAATACCCCTGTCTTGTTCAAACCATAAGTTGAGTTCTACAAATCCTATCAAGGACTTCTAGTACTATATAGAAAGCTAAGAAGATGCCCTTCAACATTAATGTTGACCAAGAGATCATAGGAATCATCCTACTAGGGCAAAAGTTGTCTGCAAATTGGGTGACTTTCAAGGACCCAGATTCACACACCTCAGTTGACCTGTAATTTGTCAAAACCATAACTTGAGCTCTGCACATCCTATCAAGGACTTCTACCACTCAAATTAAAGCTAAGAAAAATATCTATAACATTCATGTTGTGGGGAAGATGAGATATCAATCACATCCTGAGCTAAAACTGCCTGGAAGATAGGGATCAAATTAGGGTTTTTTCACTGACAATCCTTGGAAACCCTAACTCAAAACTTCTCAAACTCCTCAATCATGATGAGTTGGTCTAGGAATCATCTTTATAACATCTCCATACATCATTCCATGATCTCATGGCCCTTGGATTAGGTCTCAACCTTCTCCAAATCTTCAGTTGACTTAGGGTTGACCCAGTCAAAACCCTAATTTCACCACTCATGGCTGAATCTTCTGAATTCTTGCACAATGACCTCTCTGGGCTTCATGATGGCTTTCAAGACATCTCATAGACTTTCTCAAAGCTTCAAGTTCATTCTCAAAGCCTCAGAATCATCTGAGGAGCACCCACAACTCTCAAGCTATGAAGCACACAACCCTGGTTTCAACCAATTCTCCTGAGGATCTCCTGAACTTTCTGGTGAAGGTATCAACCTTCAAACACTTGATGGATGAATAATTGTTGGTCAAATTTTGGGGTGAAACAGCTGCCCCTATTCAAACGGCTTGAACCTGACTGGGTGAGAAGCGAACGGCTCTCAACCAATCAAGGTGCGAGACGATTGAATACCGGTAAACCCGAAAATTTGCCAACTGCACGAGTACACGGTACTCTGAGGGGAACAACTCTTCGTACACTGCAATACTAACTGCACGGCAACTAGCTGGAGAAATACTGATCTGACATCATCGTGGATCATCCACATTAAGTTCTTCTGACATTGTCTTCAGGCAACCAAACACCCAACATCGCCGCTGGAAGACTTAACCACCTGACATCACTGTCAGAAGCAGACAAAATTCTGAGGAACACCCAACATCGCCGCGGGGAGGCCCAACCACCTGACATCACCGTCAGGAACAACCATAACTCGGGGAAACAAACATCCAACATCGCCGCCGGAAAACTAAATCTGACAAAATACCTCGCATCGCCGCTGGAGAACTACACCTGACAAAATACCCCGCCTCGCCGCTGGAGAACTAAAGGATCTGCATCACCTAACATCGCCGTCAGAAGACTGGATCAACTTGACATGCCCAACATCACCGCTAGAAAACTGAATCTGACATCGCCGTCGGAAACAAACATCGCTCTGAGAGACACTCGACGTCGCCGTCGTACAAACATCATCTCTGCTGGGGATTTAAAGAGCCTGACATCGCCGTCGAACATAATCCTCCGACATCGCCGCCGGAAACCAACATAATCTGACCTTGCCGTCAAACAAACATTCAACCTCGCCGTCGAACACATTCAACATCGTCGTCGAACCAATCATAATCTGACCTCGCCGTTGAAACAAACCTAATCTGACCTCGCCGTCAAACAAACATCCATTCAACATCGCCGTCGAACACATTCAACATCGCCGTCGAACCAATCATAATCTGACCTCGCCGTCGAAACAAACCTAATCTGACCTCGCCGTCAAACAAACATCCATTCAACATCGCCGTCGAACACATTCAACATCGCCGTCGAACCAATCATAATCTGACCTCGCCGTCGAAACAAACCTAATCTGACCTCGCCGTCAAAACAAACATCCATTCAACATCGCCGTCGAACACCTTCAACATCGCCGTCGAACCAATCATAATCTGACCTTGCCGTCAAACAAACATTCAACCTCGCCGTCGAACACAAACCTGATCTGACCTTGCCGTCAAACAAACATTCAACCTCGCCGTCGAACAAACATAATCTGACCTGGGGTTCACCCCTGGTAAAGTACACTTGCGTATTTGAAACTGCTCCGTTGGAGATGAGAGACTCAACCAAGCACTCTCTGATCTGGGGTTCACCCTCAGAACCATAACGAACATCCGAATACTACTGCACACTGAATTCACCGTAGAACTTCAACATCAAAGACATATGAAACCCGGGCCTCTGGCCACTTCCAGCTTCAGCTAGAAAAGATCTTCAAGTACTTCTGAAGATAAGCATCCTTGGCCTTCAAGGATGGCAACTCTGTAGGAGGTATCTTCGACTTCAGTCTAAAGAAATGATCCTTGGCCTTCAAGGATACATGGATCTGTCTTCAGGCGACTCCGCCTCTGCTATAGAGTGTCCGAGACTTCAGTCAGGGATATACTTCGGCCTTCAGTCCGAAAAAATGAATCCTAGGTCATTCATGACCTTGGGGATAACCTTTCCTTCAGGCACCTTCGCTTCAGCTTGGGAAATCTGTGACTTCAGTCAGAGAAGTGGTATCCTGAGCCATTCATGACTCTACGGGGATTCAAACACTTTGCCTTCAGGAAAAACTCCGCTTCAGCTGGAGAAACATCTTCGACTTCAGTCAGAAGAAACACTATTCACTGGATCGCGATCAATCATCACCTTAGGACAACCGACTTAGTTCTCAGGCCAACACGGATCACCTTGAATACAGAAGCTGCATCTACAAACTTTCGACCTTTGTCTTTAGACAAGCGCTGATTCATCAGCACGGAAACCTGAATCCACAGGAACATTTTGATATCGCCTTCAGGCGCTTGCGACGTCAATCTTCAGATTAGACATCACTATTGGAGCAGACATATCACGCTGCTAAGGACTTCAAGAATCATCTTGAACACACAAATCCGTCGGGCACCTTCAAGAATCATCCTGAACTGATAACCTTTCTGGAGACTTCATTCTGCTGGGTATTCCAGGAATCTTCCTGGGCAACTCTTGCTGGGGACGCTACTGGGGAGCTCAAGCATCATACTAGGCGAACAACTCGGGAAATTGCGCAGAGGTCTTAAGAGTCACTTTAAGCAAACGGCCCTGCTGAGGAATTCAAGAATCGTCTTGAACTGAAGACTTCGCTGGGGATCTCAAAAAATCATCTTGAGCGAGCGACTGTGGGGATTACACCGGGGTCTTAAGAATCATCTTAAGAAAGCGACCTCGTTGGGGAGAATATCAGGAATCGTCCTGAGCAACTGGTCCTTTGGTGGAACACCTGTAAAACAAGAATGATAGTAACCTAGATCATGCTTATGATGCGTATGCTTCTGCGCGATGCCCCACATGGTTGGAATGCTATGCGTTTATGCTAAATGCCATGCAATCATGCAATATGATGCGATCCCGTCAGCAAAATAAATGCCGAGGGGAAATTCTCCTGTCAAGGAGAAAGAACTACTCAGATAGAGGAATCATCCTGCTGAGGAGAACGTGGACACGCCAATATCAATCGGACTCTGCCTGGGGAAACGATCTTCCGTTGACTGCTGCAGGGAAAACAACTTCAGTTGATTACTGCAGTGGACGAAACTGTACGAGAACCTGGACCTGCTGATATCAATCGCGAGAATGAACTGCGCGGCCGTCTCGGCTACCCTTCTGGGGATGAGAACTCTGTGGGGAAACAACTTCAGCTGCAACACTCTACTGGGGGAAACCAATCATGGTCTGATCAACTTCCAAGGATTCGGCTCTCTTGGGTATCTGCAAACTCGGCTGAGGAAGGAGAAGTCATTATGCTTCGCTGGAGAGAGTGCGACTCTGGGGAAAATACAGCACCAACTGTTTAATACTCTGCTAGGGAAAATCCACTCATGGTCCCAACTGCCTCCAAGGATTTGGATTTTTCGCGGGCTTGCAGACTCAGCCGGGGAGAGAGAAATCATTCTACTTCAATGGGAGAGTACGACTCTGATGAGGAATCTCAATTTCGCTAGGGAAGAAGGAGTCATCCGACTTCGGGGGAGAGTACAACTCTGCAGGGGAATACAACATCAGTTGTTCCAACACTCTACTGGGGAAGAGGGAATCGTCCGACTTCGGGAGAGAATACAACTCTGGTGGGGAATCTCAATTCCGCTGGAGACTTCAGTCTGGCATCATCAGTTACTGCATACTTCGGCGTACGAATAGTTTCCTACGAGACCTGCACTTGTGACCCGGTGCGGGGGAAGACGCCTGCTTCGGCGACTTTACTGGGGAAAACACGAGCTTCGGCACCCGAACATTTCTATGAAACCTGCACTTGTGACCCGGTGCTGGGGAAGACACCTGCTTCGGCGACTTTACTGGGGAAAACACGAGCTTCGGCACCCGAACATTTCTATAAAACCTGCACTTGTGACCCGGTGCTGGGGGGAATGAGCTTCGGCCCTTGACTCAGCTGATGAGGTGACGTTCCTTCAGGATGCGCCTGCTTGGGGAAGAGAATCATCTCTGCCCTGGGGAAACATATCAATGCTCACTATCCTGCGTTCAGATTCTGCGGAGGCGGGACTACTGAACGCTGCTGGAGAAGGAGGACTCACCCTGCTTCGGGGATGCGCACGGCACACCGCCTGGAAGGTGCTACACCTGCAACAACACAAACAAACAGTCAAGATACCCTCCTCAAAGGGGCCTATCCAGGTTATTATCTCGTGACAATATTCGGGTAATTAATTGTTTCAACAATCAATGGGCCTAGGCCCGCAAGTTTATGTATGCGCATTTTATCAAAAACATTGGCGTTTTCATTCACAAACAAAACAGATAAATGCTAAACAGGCAAGCAGAATTGCTGAATAATATGCATTTTATTGATGGTGAACCCCTGAATGGGCAAAAATGTTTTACAACAGAGGCACGCTCCTGGAATGAGGAAGCCGCACAAAAATGAAACATACATATATATCAGTATATACAAATGTCGGCAGCGAGGCGTAGACGAACACCATGAGTTGATCCCTCTAAGACCCACTCGACTTTGATACTTCTCCGACGCTTCAGCTTCGGAAGAGATTGATTCAGATAAACGGCCCTCAGGTCCTCCAAACCACTAAGCAATGAAAGTCCACGCGTAACGTAGTCATTTTCTTATTCAAATCCCTAACTTTTGCGTGAACCACCCTTTACGGGTTTTCAGCTCACCGGGATACCCTTTTTTGCCGAAGCCGCCCAGTGTAGGTTTTCGACTTCGCGGGTGTACATTTTTTCAATATATCCCTAATTTTTTCCCGAACCTTTTATTCTGTTTTTGGTTCGCCGGGATGCCCCTTTTTTGCCTGGACTCTTTCCTTTTTGTCCAGCGGGTCTCTTTCAAGCAAAGTATTTTTTTAACTGCGTCCGCGTTCACCGGGGATGCAAAATCTTCACCATCCATCGTGGATAACAACAAAGCTCCTCCCGAGAAGACCTTGCTGACGACATACGGCCCTTCGTAATTCGGAGTCCACTTGCCCCGGTGATCGGAGTGTGGCGGAAGAATCTTCTTCAGGACGAGATCACCCGTCTGAAAGCTTCTAGGACGCACCTTCTTATCATAAGCTTTCTTCATTCGGCTTTGCTACAGACGACCAAATGCAATCGATGCTAACCTCTTCTCGTCCATCAGGCTGAGTTGGTTCAAACGATTCGTAATCCATTCTGCCTCGTCGAGTTTCACATCAACCAACACTCGCAAAGAAGGGATCTCCACTTCTAACGGTAAGACAGCTTCCATACCGTACACCAAGGAGAAAGGAGTTGCCCCGGTCGACGTACGCACCGTCGTACGATAACCGTGCAGGGCAAACGGCAGAATCTCGTGCCAATCTTTGTACGTCACAACCATCTTCTGAACAATTTTCTTTATGTTCTTGTTGGCGGCTTCGACGGCGCCATTCATCTTTGGCCGGTAAGGAGATGAGTTGTGGTGTTCAATCTTGAAGCTCTGGCACAGCTCCTTCATCATCTTGTTATTCAAATTCGAACCATTATCAGTAATGATCCGCTCGGGAATTCCATAGCGACAGATGATGTCCCTCTTTATGAATTTAGCTACCACCTGCTTGGTCACATTAGCGTACGAGGCTGCCTCCACCCATTTGGTGAAGTAGTCGATGGCTACCAGAATGAAACGATGACCATTGGATGC
Organism: Lathyrus sativus; assembly: GCA_963859935.3. Lineage (NCBI taxonomy): Eukaryota > Viridiplantae > Streptophyta > Magnoliopsida > Fabales > Fabaceae > Lathyrus > Lathyrus sativus. The sequence goes on along the minus strand of OZ012736.1, from coordinate 255,713,736 downwards.
AGTGGGCTCGATCTTGCCTATCATGTCGATGCCCCACATGGAGAACGGCCAAGGGGAGGACATGACATTCAATGGGCAGGGCGGCACATGAACTTTATCAGCATAAATCTGGCATTTATGACATTTCTTCGCGAATCTGAAGCAATCCGACTCCATCGTCATCCAGTAATACCCTGCTCTCAGGATCTTTCTCGTCATGGCATGCCCGCCGGCGTGCGTACCAAATGTGCCCTCATGGACTTCTTCCATGAGCATACTCGCCTCTTTCTCATCTACACATCTGAGTAGCACGAGATCGTGGTTTCTCTTATACAACACTCCATCAGGATTGAGATAAAAGTTTCCAGACAGCCTCCTCAGGGTCTTCTTATCCTGGGTTGACGCACCCGCAGGATACTCCTTAGTCATAAGGAAGGTATGAATATCGTGGAACCATGGCTTGCCGTCGGCGGCATCCTCGATTGCAAAGACAAATGCCGGTCTGTCAAGACGCGAAAGCACAATTCTTGGAGCCTCATTCCAAAAATTGACTTTATACATTGAAGCCAACGTGGCTAAGGCATCAGCCATCTGATTTTCAGCCCTGGGTACATGATGAAGTTCCACTCGATCGAAGAAAGGAAGCAGCCTCCTGGCATAATTCATGTACGACACCAAATTCACTTGACGAGTTTCCCACTCCCCTTTAATTTGGTTGATTATAAGCGCTGAGTCACCATATACGTCTAGATTCTTGATTCTCAAATCAATTGCCTCTTCTAGACCCATAATACATGCTTCATACTCTGCTTCATTGTTGGTAACTGGAAACATCAGTCTCGCAGTAAACGGGATGTGGGATCCGTGAGGAGTCGTGATGATAGCCCCGATACCACTTCCATAGGAATTAACCGCTCCGTCGAATATCAACTTCCACTGAGACTTCCTATCTGGCCCCTCATCGGGCAATGGCTCATCGCAATCCTTCGCTTTGAGAAACATAATATCCTCGTCAGAGAATTCGAACTTCATCGGCTGGTAGTCTTCGATTGGCTGTTCGGCAAGGTAATCAGACAATACGCTTCCCTTAATGGCTTTCTGAGAGACGTACTGAATATCATATTCCGTTAACACCATTTGCCATCTGGCAATCCTGCCCGAAAGAGCCTGCTTCTCGAAGACGTACTTGATCGGATCCATCTTCGAAATTAGCATAGTGGTGTGATTGAGCATATACTGTCGTAGACGTTTGGCAGCCCAAGCTAATGCACAACACGTCTTCTCCAGCATCGAGTATCGAGATTCACAACCAGTGAACTTTTTACTCAAATAATAAATGGCATGCTCCTTTCTGCCCGTCTCGTCGTGCTGACCGAGAACACACCCCATACTATTCTCCAGAACCGTCAGGTACATGATTAATGGTCGTCCAGCCACTGGGGGTATCAAGATTGGAGGTTCTTGAAGATACTGCTTTATTTTGTCGAATGCCCTCTGGCAATCCTCATTCCAAGTAATCGCCTGATCTTTCTTTAAAAGCTTGAACATCGGTTCACAAGTGGCCGTGAGCTGAGAAATAAACCTCGCAATGTAGTTTATTCGGCCCAGGAAACCACGAACTTCTTTTTCTGTTTTCGGCGCTGGCATTTCTTGAATAGCTTTTATTTTCGCAGGATCAACTTCAATACCTCGTTCACTAACGATAAACCCCAATAACTTTCCGGACCGCACTCCGAAAGTGCACTTGTTAGGATTCAGCCTCAGCCTGAACTTCCTAAGCCTCTCAAACAGCTTCAATAAGTTGACCAGATGCTCTTCCTCCGTTTGGGACTTTGCAATCATGTCATCAACATAGACCTCGATCTCATGATGAATCATATCATGAAATAAAGTTACCATTGTTCGCTGGTAAGTGGCCCCTGCGTTCTTCAGACCGAAGGGCATTACCTTATAGCAGAATGTTCCCCAGGGGGTGATAAACGTCGTTTTCTCCATGTCCTCCGGCGCCATCTTAATCTGATTGTAACCGGAGAAGCCATCCATGAACGAAAACACGGAAAACTGAGCTGTGTTGTCGACCAACACATCGATATGAGGCAACGGGAAATCATCCTTAGGGCTCGCCTTATTCAAATCCCGATAATCGACGCACATGCGTACCTTACCGTCCTTCTTCGGTACAGGCACTATGTTGGCGACCCACGGAGGGTAAGTTGTAACGGCTAGAAATCCTGCGTCCAACTGCTTCTGGACTTCTTCTTTGATTTTTACAGCCATATCTGGTCTCGTCCTCCTAAGCTTCTGCTTGACTGGAGGGCAATCTTCTCGCAACGGCAAGCGATGAACCACGATGTCAGTGTCAAGCCCGGGCATATCTTCGTATGACCAAGCAAAGACGTCACTATACTCTCGAAGCATCTCGACCAGTCTATGATTGACATCATTCTGCAGCGCAACCCCTACTCTGACATTTCTGACGAGCTCCTCAGAACCCAGATTTATGATCTCAATATCTTCCTCGTGAGGCAGAATAACCTTTTCCTCTTGTCTCAACAAGCGGGCCAACTCTTCCGGAAGGTCCTCGTCTTCATCAATCTCATCCTCGGCTTGATAGATCGGGCAGTCGAAGTCGTAGTGAGCCGTAGAGGGTCCAGAGTCGATGTCATCTGTTATGTGGATCCTGCAATAACAAGGGTTAAGTTTAAAGCAAGAATATGCAGGTTAGCACAAACCTCGTTGCCATTTTACTGTTTTTTCGAAATAAACATAAAACAGGAATAACAGAGAACACAATATTTGAGTACGAAGAAAACGCCTTTTATTTATTAATAAAATGCATGTACATAATCCAACAAGGCCCTGACAATAAAACCACTATGCCCCGGGCAGGACATAGGGTTGTACAAAGATTGTAAAAAGCAAATCATTACTCTTCACTTGTCAGCTGGATAATCTCCTTGATGGTCCAATTGTTGAGGCGCTCGCCCGGCTTGCTCGGTTGAATCCAGGCGTCAAGATCACAATCGCTATCCCCGCTGTCCTCAGACGCTGCGTTGATGCTTTCGAAAATCACTCCGCCCTTGGTGAATAGGATCGGCCCCTTCCCACGAGACGAAATTCTAGACGAAGAAGATGAAGCTTCAGCTTCAGGAGAATACCCCAATCCAAACTTATCCTGCTTGATCGGTATCTCCAAAACATGCCCCCAGCCTGGGGTGGAACCGGCTTCGACGACGGCTCGAGCTTCTTTGAATGAGGAGAGATTCATCTCTTGCTTCTCTGCGACGACAGGAGCTACCTCTTTCACCTTGACGGTTTCAAATGCCTGGCAGAGAGTTTCATGGATTTCGCCGTCCATTTCAACATATTTAAAGGATGACAAGTGGCTCACCATAATGTCCTCCTCACCACAGACGGTTACTATGCTGCCCCCGACAACATATTTGAGCTTTTGATGCAGCGTGGACGTCACGGCACCAGCAACATGGATCCATGGCCGACCTAAAAGGCAACTGTAGGCAGGCATGATATGCATGATATAGAAAACCGTATTGAACGTCTCTGGACCAACTTGAATTGGCAGGGTCAACTCTCCGAAAACGTGGCGCTTAGTCCCATCAAAGGCTTTTACCACCAGGTCACTGGGCGTGCAAAGCAATCCACGAGTGTCCAACTTCATCAATGCCTTCTTCGGAAGCACATTAAGCGACGAACCCGTATCCACCAGGACATGTGACATGATTGTGCCTCTGCACTCTATTGAGACGTGCAAGGCGCTGTTGTGATCTCTTCCTTTAGGAGTCAGCTCTAAATCTTTGAATCCCAGCCCATTGCCAGCATTAACATGGGCTACCACCTCTTCCAGCTGATTTACTGATATCTCCTGCGGCACGAAGGCAGCGTTCAATACCTTCAGTAATGCGTTGCGGTGCGCCTCAGAACACAGCAATAAGTTAAGAATAGAGATCTTTGACGGAGTCTGATGAAGATGATCTACAATCTTGTAGTCGCTCTTCTTGATTAACCGCATGAATTCTTCAGCATCTTTTACTAGAAAATCTTTTTCTGCCCCAGAAGGGACCTCTTCGACAGCTTGGCCTTTACCCTTATCTACAGCGTCAGCTCGGACCACTTTCTCTGCTGCAACCTCTGCTGGCGCGAACACTCTACCGCTTTGAGTAATGCCACTGACTCCGGCAAGATTCTGCACCGTCGATCCGTACGGCTCAAGCTCTATCTTCTGACCATTGCAGTAGACTTCGGCGCCGTAATGCCATGGGACGGCGTTAGTGCTTTCGAATGGGATTGGCTCGGCCCTGGTAATAGTGATTGTAGGCGGTCGGGGCGCAGAAATAGTAATAGGGTGACGAGGAATAGTAATGGTAGCGACTTCATCTGCCTGTCTCAGCACAACCTCCCCTGATACACTTTCAATGCTCCGGCTGAACTGCAAAATACCCTCAGACATCAGACTTTGGATACCTTCTACCAGCTGCTCACACCCATCAGGAAGTGTAGCACAAGCCATACATAACTCTCCGTATCCAGGAAAGAAGCCCTTCTTCAGCAACTTAGCCTTGACAAAACTAAGCGGCGTCTTCAAGTCTTTGACATCAGTCAGCAAGTCTGCACTCTCCTCAGTGATAATGGCGTTCACTCCGCCTCCCTTATGATGAGGCATAGGGTTTTTGGTGACATTGGGCACACTGTCAGAAAAGTTAATAACCTTGGCGTCCACCAAGTCCTGCACTTTGTGCTTAAAAGCTTTGCAATTCTCAATCGTATGGCCTGGTGCCCCAGTATGGAAATCACAAGTAGCATTGGCGTCATACCCCGGTGGTGGTGCCCCTGTTAAGGGATCCATTGTCCTCTTTTGAACTAACTGAAGCTGAAGCAACGTTTGCAAGAGCTGTGCATACGACATAGGCGGCGCCTCGAAGTGACGGTTTGTCAGAGGAGCCCGATTCTGATATTTCCTGTACCCCTGCTGATTCTGCTGCTGAGGCTGCTGCTGCTGCTGGTGATGGTCAGCATACATCAAAGATCAAAAAAACAGGAATACAAATAGTCAAGTACGGCCACGGGCGCGATACTCTGCTAATAACTCCTTCGTCTCTGGATGATCTGGCAAAGTGAGCAACCCCTCGACGAGTAGTTCCCTCTGCATGATGGTATGCTGAAGCCCCTGAACTGAACTCTCCCAAGCTCCTTCGCCAAAGCAATCCTCCAGTTTCCGCTTCTTAGACTCAAACATCAGCTTATGCTCCTTCAGGTTAGCAAGGGCTTTGTTGAGTCGAGCTTCAGCGGCGTATCTGCGGGCGGTCTCTTCATCAAACCTCCGCTCACTGTCCTTCACTTCGGCTTCCAGCTTAGAAATCTGCAGCATCAGCTTGTCCTCTCGCTCCTTCCTGGTGGCCATGGAGGTCTTCCAATGCTGGTCGAACTTAGATATCCTCCGATATGCCTCCTCCAAATGCTGCTTCTTCGTAGCTAGTACATCATTAGCAGCCCTGAAGTCTTGACCTAAGCGTTCCCGATCAGCAATCTGCTTTGCCAAGTCTGCACCCAATTGGTTTACCGACTCTGTTTGCTTTTTGAAGGCATGCACGGCTTCGTTCCGTTCACTTCGAAGCTGAGCTAACTCCTTCTCTAATTCTGCATTTGCTCGCTTCAGTTCATCCCGCTCGGCTAATACCTGGTTGTGCTGATGAATGGACACAGTGGCAGGCTCTTCGACTGGTGGAGGACTCTCTGGTCTGACATGAGGGAATGGCATCCCTATAGCGCTGGCTCTGGCTCTGATCCAAGCTGAATAAGGAGGGTAGGCTTGACTGTTGCTCTTTCCCAACAACGGCTTTCCTCTCGTGCTGATATTGTTCCACGCATGTTGCAGCTTGGACAACAAATCCCCCTCTAGAGTACCCGTGAGGTACAGAGATTCTTGTACCTCTTCCTCCTTCGGTGGAGTCCTCAAAGCGTATGCGAACTGACGAACTAGCAATGATGGATTGTAGTTGATGCAACCCTTCCTACCTATCAGAGGTACGTTAGGAAACCCACTACAACTGAAGATCACCTCGGTGCCTAACCTGTCTCTGCCAACGAACCAATCAATGTCTTCTGCCGACAAACTCATCAGACGCTCAGGCCACTCAGCTGTGGCTGCAGACAAGACGAAAGAACCCCTCTTGGGCAAATGACTATCTAACCACTTGTACAACAATGGTACGCAGCATGAGACATTCTTCCCTCTCCGGTTCTCATTCTTGTAATGCACTGAATGGTAGACGTCTCCGATCAGAGTAGGGACTGGATTCCCTGAGGTGAAGATGTGGAATGCATCAAAGTCCACGAAATCAGGCATGTTGGGGAACAGGATAATGCCATATATGCATAAAGCAAGGATGGCGTTGAATGTGTCCCAACATTTGTCCTTAGCACACTGCTGAGCCTTAGCTATCAGAAACTGCAGGGAGAACCCTGGAACCTTGTTCCAACTCGTCACCACTAACTCAGAGGCGCTCAAATGGAGTGAAGAAGCTAAGCCAGCCAGATCAGGCTCAGCATCCATGTGGACGAAAGGCATCTGCCCTTTGATAGGCACACCCAGCATATCAGCATACTCTTCCAGCGTCGGCGCGAGGACGAAGTCATGAAAAGTGAAACACCTCAAGGGAGGGTCATAAAACTGCAGAAGAGCATGTAACCCACTCAACTCGGACGTAGAAGGTTTGCAAACCAGACCGAGCAACCTGCCATAAGACTTCCTGAATCTATCCTTCACAGAGTCACCTGCCAGAGCTATCAACCCAGTCAACTTCGACACATCAGGGGTCGGGAACTTGTACGCAACAGTCTTCCTGAGCGAGGCCATAATAACAGTAGGAGGCGAGAAATCCTGGATCGGGGAAACGGTACCTGCAACACAGACACACGTTAATGGAATGCAAATGAACATGCGAACTAATGCAAAATGCAGGCATGCAATAATATATCCGGATAGCTGCTGTGGAGATTCTGTATCAACAGTCGCTGATGAGAAGGAAACCTCGGTGTAAGACTACTGATCTGATATGCTAAGAATAACCATCTGATAGGACCGAGATCGAAATTCCGCTCTGTCAAGAATAAGTGCCTGATAATAAGGACCCCGGGTGCAAGATCAAGGAACATCTGTTGATGAAGTCTTCAGACCCCAAATCAAAAATCTGCCCTATCAAGAACAAACACACAGCTGCTGATGAGATCTTCAGACCCCACTCAAAATCTGCCCTATCAAGGACAAATAACTGATAACAATATTCTGATCAAAACCTGCTCTATCAAGAACAGACAAACACCCGACGATAAGATCCTCTGATCAAAAACTTGCTCTATCAGGCACAAACATATCTGCAACTGGGAACCATGGTACCATCATAACTGATTCACTGTCAAGAAAACCAGGTAGTCTGAAGGTCAAAGTTTCCTGCAATAAACCCAGTCCCACTCACAGGTATGGACCTAAACTGACCTAAGGTACGACATCCTATGCGTTCATCAGCGTCACAAACTTTCAAAACTGATGATACGATTCCCAGAAGGAGTGGCATCATCAAGTCTCGAAGAGGCCTCACTTAGCTGAATCACAAATCATCGGTCCCCAGAGTCGACAATCCACCAAACCAGCAACCGTGTCAACCCAAAGGGTTGAAAGTGAAGCCAACCGGATGAACCTCGTCTGAGCGTGGATTTCATGAGACACTAGTGCCTGCAAAGCAAGCACGCGCCCACTAATTTCCACTCTAAGTCTATGGTGCACTCAAGCCTGGGTCTGGCTTCTCACTCATCAGAACTCCCATCCCACAACAGCACAAATAATCATATTATACTGAAAATAAAATGCGGGAAATAAAGTGCGAGAAGTAAAAATGCGATAAATAAACGCAACCCAACAAGCAAACACACAAGAGGTAGGATTGACTCGCAGGGAACCGTTGGAGTCCCCAGCAGAGTCGCCAGCTGTCGCTTGCGCGAAAATAAGGTGTCGGCATGACAGAAGAGTTGCCACCTTTCTTTATTTATCCCTCAGAGCGGGAAAGGAAACGATCGGAAAAAACCTGACGAAAAAGGGTAAGACAAGGTCATCGCAACCATTGTCTGGGTTCGGGAGTCGGTTACGCAAGGGGAAGGTATTAGCACCCCTCACGTCCGTCGTACTCGACGGGATCCTCACTTGTTTGTTTACTTGGACGGGTTGGTTATAATCTATCTACCTATCAAGGCTGGCTGAAAAAGAAAAGAAAAATGACTCGGCAAAGCGTCGCACTTTATGCCTACGTATTCTCATCAGAGAATGAGAAATCAGAGTCAACGTAGTTCGGCCTACGAAGGATTACGGGGAAAGGTTGAAGGTTGCTCGCTAGGACGTCGCATACTATGCCTACGTACTTTCATCTGGTATGAAAGATCAGAGCTCACGTAGTTCGGGAATCTACAGCTTATCTCCTGAAAGAAGTGTTTTTTATTGTGTTTGCGATTTCAACCGCACTAGAGACTATGACCTGAGAGTGAATGCGTCGCATGTCACCCAAAGGGTACCATACTAAACATCCAGACTGTGGAAAAGAAACTCTCCCCCAACCCTTTCTCAGATAGCTTAAGGCTCGTAACGTACGAAAGAAATCATTCATGATTACTGTATCTTAAACTGTTTTGAGATGAGAAGAGAACAGGCCCAACTAGGAGGGAGACTATCAAGTCCTACTGTTATCATGCCATGGATTCATCCTATGGTTGAGGTTTGAACAGGGAACTCCTAGATGTTGTCATGCATAGTGTTGCACCCTAAAATTTGCTCAACCTTATTCACTTGGTTTATGTTTCAATATCATTAACATTTGCATATAGAGGCATGTACATAGTCTAATCATCTGCATAGCATAAGCATAGCAAGTCATTCAACAGGGAACCAATCATTATCCTCATCTCTGGAAGCCTATCAAGAGGTTATTATCCTAATTCAATCTCATTCAAGTCATCAAGAAAGAATTTGCAAGCAGGGAGTGCAGTGGATCAAGCACTGAGTATATCTCCTAACTGAGGGTGTCTGAGGATCAACAAGGGAATTATGAGTTGTGAATTGAGAGTATGGGGAGTATCTAGACATCTTGGAGGACTTAGAAAGTCATTTGGAGAAGGAGACAAGTCATTGGTGAAGTCACAAGAATTGCAGTTGAAGACAGTCAACTAGGGTTTCATCTGGGTCAACCCTAGGTCAATTGATTGATTTAAAGGCATTAAGGGCTATTGGAGAGATGTGGGGTTCATCATTTGACATGAAGAATGAGGATATGTTGTCATGCTAAGAAGAAATCAAGAGAAATCAAGGAGAAGAGGAGTTTCTAAATTAGGGTTTCTATGTAAAATCCCCTAGTTTAGGTCAAATTTCCAAGCAAGATAAGTCAAAATGCAAGCTTCAAATGGCTTCTTGGCCAACATGGAACTTGTAGAGGATCTCAAGACCTTTAATTTGAGTGGTGGAAGACATCAAGGAGATTTATAGAACTCAAGTTATGGTCCTTGCAAGTTACAGGTCATCTGAGGTATCTGAAATTTTGTCTGAGAAAGTGACTTGACTTCCAAGCAACTTTTACCCCTCAAGGAGATTTCAAATGAATTTCTGGTCAACATAAGAATTGTTCCTCATTGTCTTAGCTTTCTAGAATGGTATAGTATGCCTTCATATGATATGTGGAACTCAACTTATGGTCTTGGCAAGCAAAGGGTATTTTGGTCATTTGTGAATTACAGATCATTTTAACCTATGTCCAAAACTCATACAAGGAGGCCTCAAATGGAAAAACGTACAACATAAAACTTGCTCCAAATGACATTTTGAGTCTAGAAAAGTGACCATGAGAGATTGGAAAGATTCATATCACAAGGTTTCAAAATTGTTGAATTTAATGAAGAAAAATGACTTAAAAAATGATATTTTTCATATCTTGGCCAAATGATGCAAAATTATAGGTCATTTTGAATGGAAAAGGCATTTTAAAGACATTGGCTAAAGTGTAATTTTGAGTTTAGTTCATAATTTGAGAGTTATCCATGGTTGCTTGAATTGAAAGTAACATAATCCAAGATTGAAAAGGAAAAATGCAAGGGAAATTTCTCCAATGTTCTAGGAGGTTCCAACATCATCTATATATTCATACAAGCTGATTCATGCAAGGGTTGGTGCTCCCATTTGTTCAAAAACCTCAATTTTCATCCATTTTCTCATTCTTGCATAAACTACTCAAACTCCCTCAAATCTTGATCATTTTGCGAAATTCTTGATCCCATCATTCTCTACAATCATCATATAACCAGTTTCAAGCAAGATCCAGTGGAAATAGTTCCAAATTCGTGTGTTGTAAGTTCATCCTCAAAAGTGCAAGAAGAATCCATTACAAGAATCCAAAGTGTTGGAGCAAGTGTAGATGCATACAGAATCAAGATCCAAGCACCTTGATCAAGTTTAAGACATTGCTGAGCTCGAAGTGAAGGATTCACCATTCTGTTTTTCAAAATTATACCAGGTATGTTCTCCATTCAAATTGGCCTGATGTAGTTAGCATGACATAGGTTTGTTAGGATAATAGTGACCTAGGTGGTTAGAGGAGTAATCCTGAAGCTTTTAGTGTGAATTGATGAAGATTCTTGCATGAGCCATAAAACTGTTTTGATCCATAACTAGGAGATTAGTGATGGATAACTCATTTGGATTAGTGTAGCATGATCAGTGATGGTTGATGAGTGTTCTGTTAGCAAGAAATTAGGGTTTAGTGAAGGTCAGAATTGAAGCAGCCATGGAAGGGAAGCTATCGTGTTTAGTGATTGGGCGAATTTTAACAAGAACTGATGATGTAGTTGCATTCTACGTAAAAAATGAAGCAAGTTTGGTGTTTGTAGTTTTGATTTTCATGAGGAGATGAGGGAGAACCGAGCGCTTGAAGATGGAATCGTGCATGGGGGATATCTGAAACCCTAGGGAGTCCAAGGCTGATGATGACTCCAACACCGTAGGATGCACGTTTGACCTTGGACTGGACTGTAGCATCGGATGGTCCACATTTGAAGTTGAAAACGGAGGGAAGAAGTGGATATGAAACGCAGCGTTTCATTTAAGTATCCTGGGTGGGCCTGAATTTGATTTGCTATGCACACCTCCTTTTCACTAAGCCCAAACGAATACACATGAATTGGATGCTATTTACACCGAATCTTTCTTTATTTTTCTGGCATTTTCTCAAGTGTTTTCTGAGCGCACCTGGGCCTTATCCACTTGATATTCGCACCCCCTGTCCTGTGGCCCATCTTGAATTTCAACTGCGCGCCTTTACTTTTCTCACCCCCTCAAATATTTCTTTATATTTTCTTTTATTTTCTTTTCATTTTTTATGCATCTTATAAAAATCATAATAAATAGAAAAATCATTATTTTTAATTCATTCTTTTTGCATATTTTTCTTTAGGATGTCTAGAAAATTATAGAAAATAAAAATTGCATTTTATTTTTTATTTGATATTTTTCTCATATTTTCTAAATAAATAACATTTTAATAGTTTCATTTCATACATGATTTTGTTATTTTCTGTTCTATTAGTTGCTTCAATATTTTTTGCCCATTCTTTTTAGGTTGTTTAGTGTAGACATTGAACTTGTAGATTCAGTTTAGTTCCCATTTTTAGAAATTAATTTTAGGTGTTTAGTGTAGGTGTGAACAACATGAATAAAGCTAGGGTTTTAAGTGATGACTTAGGAGATTTGATTCTTTTCCCTTAGGACTTAGGGCTTGACTAATTTAGTTATGGGACTATAGGGGCTATGGGTAGTTATTAGATCCCTTAGAAAAAAGTCAGGGTTCCCCTACTGCTATTAATATACTGGATATCTGATTGACTGGTGTGGTGTGCCCTCTGGGGATTATTGCTTGCTTGTGTGGGTATTGGGATTGTCTGGGGACTTGGGAGAGCTGAGGATTTGCAAAGATGAAGCCATTGAAGATCCAGAGATTGAAGATCAATTGCCAGAGTTGAAGAGGAGATTCTTGCTAGCAGATGCTGAGGAGACTAGGGTTTAGGAGCTAGGCAGAGCTCTAGATTAGAAAGTTTGTTTTTCAAACATGGATTGCCTTGTCTGCATCCATTCTTATCTGTGATTCAGAGTCTCTCTAAGACACTCACCCCCTTCCTTTGGAAGGCTTGGTGATAGTGTCTAAGAGATAGAACTCTTGAGAGAAAATGTCTTTTGTGTTAGAAGCAGTTGGTTTACCACCATTGGTAGTCAACTAATTGTTTAACACCCAATCCACTCTTGTGACTGATCCCTCATCCTGGAGGTTTGAGCTTGAAGAAAAGCCCTTGAAGATAGAAGACTGATGATCAAAAGCCCTTGCCTGAAGATCATGAAGATGGAGATTAATGCTTGTTGAAGCCTGTAACTGATTGGAGATTGCTTGTAGCCAGATATTGATGTAGAGCTGCTGTGGCTGTTTATTTTTGCTGTATTTCATTTCTGATGTATTGATTGGTTTTCTGATTGTATTGTTTGCTGTTTACCCTTGTTGGGTTGAAAGTGAAGTCTGTTCACTTTTGCCTATTGTTTTCTAGGTTCGAGGTTGAGTGGGACTCCCTTGCCTCGCTTGTACTGTTGCATCCATGCATTTTACTGTATTACTATATATATCTGATATTGTTTCTGTTTCTGGCTATTCCCTTAGGATCTCTGTTTCCCTCTGCGCAAGAGAGGAGCATGATAGACACTAGGTCTTAACCCCTGCATGATAACATTAGGTTAATTTGTTTCCCTTCGCAACCGTAGGTTAGAGTTCTGTCTCTTTCTTTCTCAAAACAAACAGAAAAACACATAAAGATTTCAAACACACTAAAAGACACTTCTTCCGTAAAAGAATGTGAACTCATCAAGACGTCATTTTTGTCCGCTTGGACTGCTAATCAGAAAAACCTTTTTCAGAAGGAATAAAATCAATCAAGACAAGCTTGTGTCGTATGTGGCCCGAACTACGTTTGCTCTGATCTTCCACGCTGTGTGGAAGTACGTAGGCATAGGATGCGATATCCTAGCGAGCACCCTTCCCCTCCTTTCCCGTAGGTAGGCGAACTACGTTGACTCTGATTTCTCGTTTCAGACGGGAATACGTAGGCATAAAGTGCGATACTTTGCCGAGTCATTTTACTTTTAACCCCTGACCTGTAGAGTAGATAGAATAACAATCCATACCCGAAAACAAGCGTGGATCCCGTCGAGTACGACGGACGTGAGGGGTGCTAATACCTTCCCCTTGCGTAACCGACTCCCGAATCCAGGTTTTGGTTGCGACGACCATACCTTTCCCGTGTTGTGCGAGGTTTACTCTGAGCGTTTCCTTTCCCTCCCGTGGGATAAATAACGCACGTTGGCGACTCTTCTGTTCAGCCGGCGCCGATTTTCGCAGTAGCGACAGCTGGCGACTCTGCTGGGGACCCAACGTCCCCTGGCTGCTAAGGACTGCGATAGTTCTTATGCATTTGGGATCCAACGTCCCTTAAGAGAGTCAATCCTAGCGCTTGTTTTCCCGTCGAGGATTTTGTATGGAGTTATTTTATATTTCTGACCTTTATTTTCAGCATTATATATATTGATTATTATTGCTGTATCTGGGGTGTGACGGGTGTTCTGATATTGAGTGAGAAGCCGGACCTGGGCTTGAGTGCACCTTAGACTTAGAGTAGAGATTAGTGGGCGCGCACGTGCTTTGCATGTCCTAGTGTCCCGCGAAATCTACACTCAGACGAGGTTCTTCTGGTTGGCCTCCTGTCCTGCCCTTTGGGTGGCTTGGGTTGCTGGTTAGTTGGATTGTCGACTCTGGGGACCGATCATTTGGAAGTTGGCTAAGTGAGGCCTCTTCAGGAATTGATGATGCCACTCCTCCTGGGAATCGTATCGTCAACCCTGAAAGTCTGTGACGCCGACGACCGCATAGGATGCCGTACCTTGTGCCAGTTATAGGGCCACCCACCTGTGAGGGGATTCAGGGTTATGCAGGTAACTAGACCTTCAGACCACCGGTTTGTTTCTTGATCAGGATCCTGGATATTTATGGAGGGTTCTAAGGTCTGGCAGAGACCAGTTGGTGTGTTCCGAGGACTGTCAGAGACTATTTGGAGATGTGTTCTGAGGTCTGTCAGAGACCAAGGGGATATATGATTTGAGGTCTGCCATGGACCATTCAGGTTGTGATTATGGGGTCTATCAGAGGCCAGTATTGGAGCTTTGTTTTAGGTCTATCTGGGACCAGGGTTTGAGGACTTCTAAAGAGTCTATCTGAGACTTTGTGATATGGTTCAGGCCGTTCAGCTATGGCAGTTGGTCCCTGTTGCATGTTATTTGCATTGCATTGTTTGCATACTCATTATCATTGCATCCCACTAACGTGTGTTTGTGCTGCAGGTGCATTTGCATTCCCCCGGTTCTAGTGTCTGGACTCCCGAGTATTTGATCATGGCTGGTTTGAGAATGACCGTTGCGTATAAGCTACCTGTCCCCGATATTACGCCACTCCTGGGTCTGATTTCTCTTGCAAATGAGGATGTCCGTAGAAGCTTCAGGCAGAGTTACGGACGGTTGTTGGGTTTAGTGCGCAGGTCTACCGAGGATGAATTGAATGGGCTGTACACATTAATGCAATTCTATGACCCGGCTTTGAGATGCTTCACGTTTGCGGACTTTATCTTGGGGCCCACCATGGAGGAGTATGTAGAGTTTACTGAGCTGCCAGTTCAGAATGCAGTTCCTTTTATTCACTCAGCCGCTGAGCCCAATCTGGAGGATTTAGCCAAGGCCCTGCATATGAATGCTTCTGACTTGTTGATGACTGCGTGGCGAGGGGTTCCGGGTTTTTCTCTTCAGTTTCTGGTTAGTAAGGCTCAAGAGTATGCCAAGAATGGGTGTTGGGTGGTCTTTAACGCTATTTTCGCCCTCTGCATTTATGGGATAGTGTTGTTCCCTAACTTCCCAAACTTCGTGGACATGGATGCATTTCATCTATTTGCTGCCAGTAACCCAGTACCAACACTGATCGGGGACTTTTACCATTCGATGCACTACAGGAATGAAAACAGGAGAGGCAAGAATGTCTCCTGTTGCGTACCTTTGCTGTATATGTGGTTCAAGAGCCATTTTCCATCGAGGGGACCTTTCATGGATAACGCAATTATGCCCGACTGGCCAGAGCATATGATGAGGTTAACTTCCGAAGACGTTGATTGGTTTGACAGAGATCTGCTAGGATCCGAGCTTATCTTCAGTTGTTCCGGTTATCCTAATGTTCCGCTGATAGGAATAAAAGGGTGTATCAATTACAACCCTTCTCTGTTCATTCGCCAATTTGGATATGCGTTGAAGAACCCACCAAAGGAGGAAGAAGTACAGGAATCTCTGTACTTCAGCGGTGACGTGAAGGGGGAGTTACTAGCCAAGCTGCAGCATGCCTGGACGCGTATTATCCGAAGAGGGAAGCCGTTGTTAGGAAAGAATGACTGTCAGGCCTATGCACCTTATAGAGTTTGGATTCAGGAGAGAGCCAGTCAGTTGGGGATGCCATTTCCAGATGCATCAATTCTTGTTCCCATTCCGGTAGCAGAACCAACTACTGTTTCTAGGGAGGCCTACGAGCAAGTTGTGAAAGAGAAAGAAGCCTTGATGAAGATCAACGAAGGGTTAGAGCAGGAGCTAGCCCAGATACGCAGTGAGAAAAACAAGGTCGTTCATGCTTTCCAACAGCAGATTGAGATGTTAAACAAGTTAGGGGCTGAGTTGACTGAGGAGAGGAAAAAGCGCGAACGTCTGGGGCAAGAGTTCAGAAGCTCCCATGACATGCTGGAATCCAAAAAGAAGGCGCTCGACGCAGCACACCGAGAAATCTCCTCTTGTAATAAGACTTGGAATGCTACACTCACCAACAATAAGAAGAGGGAAGATAAGCTGAAGCAGCAAATCTCCGACCTCGAAGAGAAGTTGAAGTCTAGCATCAAGAAGTGTGAGGAAGAAGTGATGACCCGATATAGTGTCCAGAATGCACTGAACAAGGCGATCAAATGCAGAGATGAAGCTGTGTCTCAAAAGCGAAAGCTAGAAGATTGCTTCGGGGAAGCGACATGGGAAGAAACTGCTGGAGACGTGCATCGTGTTCTTAATAGAAGCAATCAGTTGGTAGAAGGACTGCTCACCCGACCAGGTCATCCAGAGACCAAGAAGTTGATAGAAGAGTATCAGACTTTTGGGAAGATTTGATCATTTCGTGTAGTAACTTGTATGCTTTATTTGCATAGTGCTGGCCATCACCAGGATTGTTGGATGAGGTCATGCCTTCTTATTGTACTCTCAGTGATATTTTACTCTGGGCTTATTGATTTTCCCTGCAATATATGAGGCTTTCTGTGATTCAGCTCCGATATTCCTATTGTCAACACTGTCACTGCACTGGCACCTTCACACTAGAATCGGGGAATGAATATTCCCCAATGCACAGACACACATTGCATTGCATTCATATTCATATTGCATTACAGGTAACCTTTGGATGGTGTCTTATTTCCTGCTCTGTACCAGGTACTTTTCAGGATTGCAGATCAGCACCCGCACCGCTATTCTACCCGCACCAACTGTCGAAGAATCATGGATCAAATGCAGAACGAGATGCAGGATGTGCGCGAGAAGCTCGCTCTCTTTATGCAGACCATGGAAGCTATTGCAAAGGGTCAGGAGAATTTGCAGGCCATGGTCCAGCCTCTGTTGGCCCGAAATGCTGGTCACGGTAATGAGGATCATCAGTCCGTACGGGTCGATACTGTTCATGGAGACGGCACTCCCACGCCAGTGGCTCCACCTGTAGTCAATATACCTGCTGCTAATGTCAACAACGCTACCGCTGCTGTGAATGGTAACGTCGGAGTTGGGAATGAGACTGCTGTCCATAACGTTGGGCTGGGTGATGTCAATTTGGGAGATAATATGGGAGGCAACGACTTTGTCAATACTGGATTCGGATTCAATGATCAGGGATTCGATAATGCTGGGAAATATGGTTTCAATGCTCAAGGCTTTGGGCAGGATGGCTATGGTGCGACCAATCAGGGTTATGGAGGTTTCGGGAATGGAAACGGCGCAGGGTTTATGGCTTTTGGCCCTGCTGGAGGTGTTCAAGGGTACGGCAACAGAGGCCGAGGTCCGGGGATGAATCAGATCAGAGCTGGACGTAATAATGGATATGATGGGTATGGGGCTGGAAATGGTATGTGGCAAGAAGATCAGCAGGAGGACGCTTTCTCCGGAGGAGGTTTCGAAGGGCCGATGGATGACTCCCAGAAGATCAGAATGCTGGAAGAGCAGATGAGGGGAGTCCTAAACCAAAGTGCTGTGGGTTTGGACATGGCAACAATGGGTTTGGTACCTGGTTTGAGGGTGCCAATCAAATTCAAAGCTCCTGCGTTTGATAAGTATAAAGGGGACACATGTCCAAAAGTGCATGTACGAGCTTATTACAGAAAGATGTCTGCATACTCAACTGATGAAAGAATGCTAATGCATTTCTTTCAAGATAGTCTGTCGGGTCCCTCCCTAGAATGGTACATGGGGTTGGAGCCAACTGATATCAAGACATGGAAGCAATTAGCAGAGGCATTTGTAGCTCACTACAAGTATAACAGCGACTTGGCACCCAATCGGGTCCAGTTGGCGGGACTGTCGCAGAAGAAGGGGGAAAGCTTTAAAGAGTACGCGCAAAGGTGGCGCGATATGGCTGCCAGGGTCCGTCCTCCTTTAGAAGATAAGGAAATGAATGACATGTTTGTCAGCACATTCACAGGTCTGTTTCATGATATGCTGTTTCACACGTCTCTGGCCAGTTTTTCAGACTTGATTCTGATGGGAGAAAAGATTGAACGTAACATTAAGCAAGGAAAATTCCAGGTTGAGGAATCGACTGCATCTGGCAGTAATAGGAAGGCTTTTGGTGGGCGCCGTCAGGGCGAGGCAAGCGCAGTATTTGGAGGCCGAGGCCGAGGCCGAGGCAGGGGACGAGGTCAATATCGTCAGCCGCAGCAGGTGGCGAGTGTTACTATCTCGTATCAACAACAACCACTTCAGCAACAACAACCGTCTCAGCAGCAGCCAATGCAGCAGCAGCAGCCTCAGCAGGGGGCACAGCAGGCTCAGCGAAGATTCCATGGTGGTAAACCAAGAAGAGTGTTTGAGAAGCCTCCCACGACATATGCTAATTTATTGCAGACATTGTTGGGATTGAACTTGGTAGAGAAAAGAACTCTGGCACCGATAACGGGAGCTCCCCCGTTTGGTTACGATGCAAGCAGGCACTGTGAGTTTCATTCTGGAGCCCCGGGCCACGATATAGAGGGTTGCCATGCTTTTAAGCATGTTGTGCATGATCTTTTGGATAATAAGACTATCAATTTCGGAACGGCAGGTCCGAACATAGTGCAGAAACCCATGCCTAATCACGGGGCAAACGCCATTTTGACTGAGGAAGGGTTGAACCTGATTATGAATGTCGACGATTTACAGACGCCGCTGAGCGAGATAAAGAGCCGACTGTTACAAGGGGGTGTTTACCCGGGATGTGACGAGTATTGCTTAGACTGTTGGACCCTAGATGGGGGGTGTGATGATTTGAAGAAGGGCATTCAGGCTTTAATTGATGAAGGCATATTGCAGTTTGACCAAGCAGCAACTGAAGAGCCCGCAGCGGCAGTAGCAGATGATCAGAATGATGTGGCCACTGTAACGATTCCTCGAAAGACAATCACTATTGCAGCACCAGCTCAGCGACCACCGATCACCATAACTAAGGCCGGGCCGATCCCGTACGAGAACACGAAAGCAGTCCCATGGTCATATGGGTTGGAGGTGTATTGTGACGGGATAAAGATTGATGTTAACAAGCAGCCAGCTGAGACTGTGGATAATGTTGCTGGTTCAGGAGGTATGACAAGGAGTGGTACGATCTTTATATCCCCTGAAGTGGAGGCTGAAAGATTAGCAAAGGGAAAAGGGAAAGTGGTTGAGAACGTTCCGGTGCAAGCAAGTGACAAAGAATCGGCATCGAAAGACGCAGAAGAGTTCATGCGCTTGATTCGAAAAAGTGATTATAAGATTGTGGAGCATCTGCAGCAGACGCCGTCCAAAATATCTATCCTGTCATTGCTGTTGTGTTCGGAAGCTCACAGAAATGCTTTGCTGAAAGTCCTGGATACTTCTTTTGTACCCCAAGACGTCTCCGTGAATCAGCTGGAAGGAGTGTTGGCACATGTGAACGCAGGCCACAGCTTGGGCTTTACTGACTTTGACCTGACCCCGAAAGGAAGAGATCATAATATGGCGCTGCACGTATCTGTTGAGTGTAGAGGATCAGTAATGTCACACGTATTGGTTGACACCGGATCGTCTTTGAATGTGCTGCCCAAGAAGGCGATGATGAAGCTGGATGTTAGAGGAATTTTGTGTACGCCCAGCGACTTGGTAGTCAGAGCGTTTGACGGCACGCGGAGAACAGTCTTTGGATCAATTACATTGCCTCTACAGGTGGGGCCGAAGGTGTTTGCAACTGAGTTTTATATCATGGATATACAGCCTGCGTACAGCTGCTTGCTTGGAAGACCTTGGATTCATGGGGCGGGGGCAGTCACGTCTACCCTACATCAGAAGTTAAAATATATGGTCGGAGACAGCGTAGTCACTGTAATGCGGAGAAGAAGACATCCTGGTCAGCCATCTATCGTCATTTAAATATGTGGAAGTCAACGTAGAGATCCACGAAACACCCTGCCAGGCATTTGAAGGGTTGTGCATCAAGAACAAAGGTCCCGGGCCGAGAAAAGTGCCAGAGATAGCCGTCTCATCGTACAAAGAGGCTCAAGCCCTAGTAGAAGCAGGAGAAGCAAAGGGCTGGGGCAAAGTGCTGGACATTCTTGTGAAGATGGACCGGTTCGGGCTGGGATACCGGCCGTCGTCATCAACTCCTTCCATAGGGGCACCCCGTTTCAGAGGGCCAGTCACCATCCTTGCCAGTGGAGTATGTCATGAGACCGTCAATGCTGCTTCGGAGTCTGACGAAGGAGACAGCGACTGTGATATGAATGCCTGGATTCAGCCAAGCGCGCCAGGACAAGGACTGTGCAACTGGTCTATTCAGGAGCTTGTTCCTGTGACTTTTAAACAGTAATGATTTGCTTTATTAATTGTTGAATAATCTGATGTCTTGCCCGGGGCATCAGGATTTGCTTAGGGTTGTGTTGTTATGAACATTGCGTGTCAATCATTAAATAAATGGCGTTTTTTCATGTGCAAATACTGTAATCCCTGTCTTTCTTGTTTTATATTTTTCAATAAAATGGCAATGTGGTTGTTCGCTTTATACGCATTTTGAAGCGCTTAACCATTCCTTTTGCAGGACAACATTTTCAGATGACATCCTTGAACCACCCATGACTCATCCCGACTTCGAGCACCCGGTATTCCAGGCCGAAGAAGAGGTCGTTGAAGATAGCGACGTTCCTGAAGAACTGTCTTGGTTAGTGAAGCAAGAGGAAAGAGCCATTTTGCCTCACAATGAGGTCATCGAAATTATCAACTTGGGGTCGGAAGGGGTTGAGAAGAATATTCGTATCGGAGCCGCACTACAGAGTGATATCAAGCGAAGACTGGTTGAAATGCTCCGAGAGTATAGTGATGTATTCGCTTGGTAGTATGAAGATATGCCAGGGCTCGATACAGACATGGTTGTGCATCGCCTGCCACTGAAAGAAGATTGCCCGCCGGTCAAACAAAAGCTTCGCAGAACTCGACCAGATATGGCAATGAAGATCAAAGAGGAAGTTCAAAAACAGTGGGACGCTGGTTTCCTGGCTGTGACGAAGTATCCTTCATGGGTTGCCAACATCGTACCAGTACCAAAGAAAGATGGCAAGGTTCGAATGTGCGTGGATTATCGAGATTTGAATAAAGCAAGCCCAAAAGACGATTTTCCACTTCCTCATATTGACGTGTTAGTTGATAATACTGCTCAATACTCCGTATTCTCCTTCATGGATGGCTTTTCGGGCTACAACCAAATTAAAATGGCGCCAGAGGATATGGAGAAGACTACTTTCATAACGCCTTGGGGAACATTTTGCTACAAAGTGATGCCTTTTGGTTTGAAAAATGTTGGGGCAACATATCAGCGTGCGATGACGACTCTTTTCCATGACATGATGCATAAAGAGATCGAAGTATATGTTGACGATATGATTGCCAAATCCCAGACGGAGGAAGAGCATCTGGTAAATCTACTGAAGTTGTTTAAAAGGCTTAGGAAGTTCAGGTTGAGGCTGAACCCTAATAAATGCACCTTCGGGGTGAGATCGGGTAAGCTGCTGGGGTTTATCGTAAGTGAAAGAGGAATAGAGGTCGATCCTGCTAAAATAAAAGCAATTCAAGAAATGCCGACGCCTAAAACAGAGAAAGAGGTGCGCGGGTTTTTAGGGAGGTTGAACTACATTGCTCGGTTCATATCTCACCTAACGGCCACGTGTGAACCATTATTCAAGCTGTTGAAGAAAGATCAAGCAGTAACGTGGAACGAAAATTGTCAAAAGGCGTTCGATAAAATAAAGCAGTATTTGCAGGAGCCTCCTATTTTGATACCCCCAGTGGCAGGGAGACCCTTGATAATGTATTTGACGGTTCTTGAGGGAAGCATGGGTTGTGTTCTCGGTCAACACGACGAGACAGGAAGAAAAGAGCATGCGATCTATTACTTGAGTAAGAAATTTACAGATTGTGAATCTCGATATTCGATGCTGGAGAAAACTTGTTGCGCGCTAGCCTGGGCCGCTAAGCGTTTGAGGCAGTACATGCTGAATCATACAACCATGCTCATCTCGAAGATGGATCCTATCAAATATGTATTTGAAAAGCAGGCGTTGTCAGGGAGAATTGCCCGTTGGCAGATGGTCTTGACTGAATATGATATTCAATACGTCTCGCAAAAGGCTATAAAAGGGAGTGTGTTGTCTAAGTATCTGGCGGAGCAGCCTATTGAAGAGTACCAATCGATGAGGTTTGATTTTCCTGACGAGGATATCATGTACCTAAAGATGAAAGACTGTGAAGAGCCGTTGCCAGACGAGGGACCAGAGTTGGGTTCCAAATGGAAGATGATATTTGACGGAGCTGTGAATGCTTACGGTAGCGGAATAGGGGCAATCATCACTACGCCACACGGGTCGCACATCCCGTTTACTGCCCGATTGACCTTTGCTGTTACCAATAATGAGGCCGAATACGAAGCTTGTATAATGGGGCTTGAAGAAGCCATTGATTTGCGAATCAAGAATCTGGACGTATACGGAGACTCAGCTCTGGTGGTGAATCAGATAAAAGGGGAATGGGAGACACGTCAGCCCAATTTGATACATTACATGAATTATGCAAGGAGATTGTTGCCTTTCTTTGACAAGGTTGAATTGCATCATGTACCGAGAGCAGAGAATCAAATGGCTGACGCCCTGGCCACTTTGTCTTCCATGTACAAGGTCAACTTCTGGAACGAAGCTCCCCGAATCATTATCTCTCGGCTTGACAGGCCAGCTTATGTATTTGCTATTGATGAAGCATCTGATGACAAACCATGGTATTTCAATATCCTTAATTTCCTGAAGAATAAAGAGTACCCGGCTGGGGCATCCAGTCAGGATCAGAAGACTCTCAGGAGATTAGCGGGTAATTTCTATTTGAACCCGGATGGCGTATTGTACAGAAGAAACCACGATCTGGTGCTGTTGCGTTGTGTGGACGAGAAAGAGGCAAAGCTGCTCATGGAGGAAATTCACGAAGGTACCTTTGGTACGCATGCTGGTGGGCATGCTATGACGAGAAAGCTGCTGAGGGCAGGTTACTTTTGGCTGACGATGGAAACTGATTGTTTCAAGTTTGCGAGGAAGTGCCACAAGTGCCAAATCTATGCTGACAAGATACATGTGCCTCCGAGTCCTCTAAATGTGATGTCATCTCCATGGCCATTCTCGATGTGGGGAATTGATATGATTGGAAAGATCGAGCCAACAGCTTCTAACGGGCATCGGTTCATCCTAGTAGCAATCGATTATTTCACCAAGTGGGTAGAAGCGGCGTCTTACGCAAATGTAACGAAGCAAGTGGTGGCCAGATTCATCAAAAGAGATATCATTTGCCGATATGGGGTTCCCGAGCGGATAATCACGGATAATGGTTCAAACCTGAATAACAAAATGATGAAGGAGCTCTGTCAGAATTTCAAGATCGAACATCACAACTCCTCCCCTTACCGACCCAAGATGAATGGCGCTGTCGAAGCGGACAATAAAAATATTAAGAAGATCGTTCAGAAAATGGTGGTGACCTATAAGGATTGGCATGAGATGCTACCTTTTGCTTTGCACGGTTATCGTACGACGGTACGTACATCAACCGGGGCAACTCCGTTCTCGTTGGTATACGGAATGGAAGCGGTGCTACCATTAGAAGTCGAGATCCCGTCTCTGAGGGTATTGCGAGATGTTCAGCTGGACGAGGCAGAATGGGTGAAAGACAGGTTGAATCAACTGAGTTTGATGGATGAGAAGAGGCTAGCTTCTCTAGCATACGGTCGTTTGTACCAGAGCCGAATGAAGAAAGCGTACGACAAGAAGATACATCCGTGAAGCTTTCAGACGGGCGACCTTGTGCTGAAAAGGATTCTCCCGCCGTAAGCAGATCACAGGGGCAAGTGGACCCCCAACTACGAAGGGCCATACGTTGTCAGGAAAGTATTTTCAGGAGGAGCGTTGTTGTTGTCCACTATGGACGGTGAAGACTTCACGTCGCCTGTGAATTCGGACGCAGTTAAAAAATACTTTGCTTAAAATAGACCCGCTGGACAGAAAAAAGAGAGTCCAGGCAAAAATGGGGCATCCTGGCGAACCAAAAACAGAATGAAAGGTTCGGGCAAAAATTAGGGATAAAATTGAAAAAAATGTACACCCGCGAAGTTGAAAACCTACACTGGGCGACTTCGGCAAAAAGGGGTATCCCGGTGAACTGAAAACCCGTAAAGGGCGGTTCACGCAAAAGTTAGGGATTTGAAAAGCAAATGACTGCGGTTCGAATTTGATAATTGCAATGAGCATCAATGCGGGAGAATACATTTGAGGAGTCAGTTATCTGATACAATCTCTTCAGAAGTGGGGATACCGGGAAAGCATTAGAGTCGGGCGAGTCATGGGAGGATCAGTTCGTGGTGTTCACCTGCATCCCTCTGCCGACATGCGTACAAATTCAAGTTGTCAATATTTATGCTTCTTGGGCATACTTGTATACTTGTATATTTGCTTTGTGTAGCTTCCTCATTTCAGGAGTTACATCCCGTGTACAAAACTCCGCCCATTCAGGGGCCCAATCAATAAAATACGTTATTCAGTACTTGACACTGTTCTTTACTGTTTTGTGCATGATTAACGCCCAAGTTTGATGAAACTAGCGTGTGTATAACGTCACTGGCCCTTGCCAACAGTTGCTAAAGCTTTGAATTAACTGAAAATAACGTCACTAACCTGAATTGATTTGGTTGCATAGGCTTGTCTTGTCTTGTTTGTGTTGTTGCAGGTTTCATAACCGTGCGAGGAAGATGATCAAAAGATTGCGATAACTAAAGACTCAGCCCTCACGCAGGTCATGCAGGTTCTTCCCGAAGAAGGATAGAACTCTCCAGCTAGTCGTAGCTTGTGCAAAAAGGATTATCCAGCAAAGTCGTTCATCCTCAACAGAATTGACGATTCAAAGATTGTAGGCTGTGTGCAGGCAGTGTGGTGTCCCCCAGAAGGATTCCTTATCTCAAGCAGAGGGGTTCAGCCTCAGAAGATTAATATTTCCAAATTGGTGAACTGTATCCAGACAAGTTCATCTTTCCTTGCAGGGTCATTTACCCTCTCTCGGCGGAGTCAGTTGGTTTTTTCCCAAGAGAATCATCACATCCCCGGCAGAATCCTCTCTTTTCAGCAAGTGTTCTTTCCTCCCAGTGGAGCTCGAAGATCAAGACTCTCCCTAGCAGAGTTGGTGGTGGGTCCTGTCATTTATTTTGTCAGGGATACCGTGTAATATCAGTTCACTCTCCAGCAGAAAGTCCGATCATACTGTGCACATCTGCTATTCCCCAGCAGGGGGGTTACCTCAACAGGGTGCTTGGCTTGAGTTCCCAATTTCCCAGCAGGGTTGACTTCGCCCTTCCAGCATTTATTTTGCTGGAATAATTCTGTAGCACCTGGCTATCCCCAGCGGAGTTGGCATTATCTTCAGCATTTATTTTGCTGAAGTAGTTCCTGTACCCAGCAGTTCAAGTCTGCGGTTGCATTGGCCTATAGGGTCGTACTTGCATCCACCAAGTAAAGTGTAGTATTTCCATGTCGAATGGAACATTGCATCGCCGTCAAACATGCACATTTTTTTAAACATAAACCAGGTATTGTTTCTCATGCAGGTAGAGAGAGCCCTTGCTCAAGTGAATTATCAAGCAGTCAAGATCTCGACATAAGACATCCCACGAGGTGTCAGCCTTGACACTACTCCCCACAGAGTTGACGAGATGAAGTTTCTCTGTGTCTCCGAACAAAGTTATTTATGAATTTCTTGTGTTGTCCCCGCCAGAGTCAGCAAAATAAGTTTCTCCTTACCCCCAAGCGGGGTTGTTCGTCATCAAAGGATTCATGAATCAGAACTTCAGAGGCTACCGCCGGTTATCAGAACAGGCGTCCAGAAGTTTGGTTTCCAAATGTCCCCAGTAGAGCCAGCCTCAAAGTTGCTGTAACGTCAGTAATAAGAAATTGGTGGAAGGAGGGGTCCTAACGTGGACAATTTCATTGACAAGTTTTCTTTGTGCTAAAGAAGATTGTGGGAATGTGGAGTCCTAACGTGGACATTTTCTCAAATTGACGATGTGTGTTAGTCCTAACGTGGACCGGTTCGGGTTATCGGTATTAATTGAGTGTGGGGTCCTGACGTGGACAAGTCTTATTTCACAAGCAAGTTGAAGACGCACAAGTCCGGACACGGACAAGATGTATTTTCTCAACAGAAAAGATGTAGCCCTTACGTGGACAAATCAAGACGAAACATGGGTCCTGACGTGGACGAATCTATTCCTTACGTGGAAAAAGAGGTTTCAGTTCCTTACGTGGAAGAGCAAGTTCATTCCTTACGTGGAAAGATGAGATTCCTTACGTGGAAAAGAACGGGTTTCCTTACGTGGAAAGATTGAGTCCTTACGCGGACATATCAAAGAAGTTATTCCTAACGCGGAAGAAGAAGATAGATTCCTTACGCGGAAAATTTAGTCCTGACGTGGACGGATTCAGAAGAAGAAGTATGCCTAACGTGGAAAGAAGGCGTGTTCCTTACGTGGAAGAGAAAGAGAAACTTCAGGTCCTTACGTGGAAAGAGGGGAGTCCTTACGTGGACAAGTCAGAAAATGGTTCCTTACGGGGAAAGGAGATCGTGTTCCTTACGTGGAAAAGATTGAGTCCTTACGCGGACACATAGGAGGAGGATTCCTTACGAGGAAAGAGCGGAGTCCTTACGTGGACAGATTAAGATGGCATTCCTTACGTGGAAAAATGTAGTCATGACGCAGACATATCGAGTTGTACTGGAGTCCTTACGTGGACAGATTGATACGGTTCTCCTTACGTGGAAAAAGAAGATTGCATCCTGACGTGGAAAGATGGAAAGTTTAGTCCTGACATGGACAGATGCAGAAGAGATGATTCCTTACGTGGATGGTGTTATTCCTAACGTGGAAGAGTCTATTCCTAACGTGGACGATTTATTGGAATATCCCCCAGCGGAGTTGCCGAGATTTTTCTGGGTTAACAGCAAGTGGAGTCCTAACGTGGACAGGTTCTAGTTGAGATTTCTTCGTATTGATGACAGACAGAGTCCTAATGTGGACAAGCAAGCAATCTGTTATCCCCAGCGTGGTCGTTACGAGATCAGTGAGCGGCTGCAAACAGTCAGATCCAGGCAGTGGGTGTCGTTACCCAAACGGGGGTGCAGTTTATTTTTGCGGTTGGCAAATTTCCGAGTTTCTTAGTATTCAACCGTCTCGTACCTCGAATGTTTGAAGGCCGTTCGCTCTTCACCCAATCGGGTCCAAGTCGCTTGAATAGGGGCAGCTGTTGCACCCTAAAATTTGCTCAACCTTATTCACTTGGTTTATGTTTCAATATCATTAACATTTGCATATAGAGGCATATACATAGTCTAATCATCTGCATAGCATAAGCATAGCAAGTCATTCAACAGGGAACCAATCATTATCCTCATCTCTGGAAGCCTATCAAGAGGTTATTATCCTAATTCAATCTCATTCAAGTCATCAAGAAAGAATTTGCAAGCAGGGAGTGCAGTGGATCAAGCACTGAGTATATCTCCTAACTGAGGGTGTCTGAGGATCAACAAGGGAATTATGAGTTGTGAATTGAGAGTATGGGGAGTATCTAGACATCTTGGAGGACTTAAAAAGTCATTTGGAGAAGGAGACAAGTCATTGGTGAAGTCACAAGAATTGCAGTTGAAGACAGTCAACTAGGGTTTCATCTGGGTCAACCCTAGGTCAACCCTAGGTCAATTGATTGATTTAAAGGCATTAAGGGCTATTGGAGAGATGTGGGGTTCATCATTTGACATGAAGAATGAGGATATGTTGTCATGCTAAGAAGAAATCAAGAGAAATCAAGGAGAAGAGGAGTTTCTAAATTAGGGTTTCTATGTAAAATCCCCTAGTTTAGGTCAAATTTCCCTGCAAGATAAGTCAAAATGCAAGCTTCAAATGGCTTCTTGGCCAACATGGAACTTGTATAGGATCTCAAGACCTTTAATTTGAGTGGTGGAATACATCAAGGAGATTTATAGAACTCAAGTTATGGTCCTTGCAAGTTACAGGTTATCTGAGGTATTTGAAATTTTGTCTGTGAAAGTGACTTGACTTCCAAGCAACTTTTACCCCTCAAGGAGAATTCAAATGAATTTCTGGTCAACATAAGAATTGTTCCTAATTGTCTTAGCTTTCTAGAATGGTATAGTATGCCTTCATATGATGTGTGGAACTCAACTTATGGTCTTGGCAAGCAAAGGGTATTTTGGTCATTTGTGAATTACAGGTCATTTTAACCTATGTCCAAAACTCATACAAGGAGGCCTCAAATGGAAAAACTTACAACATCAAACTTGCTCCAAATGACAGTTTGAGTCTAGAAAAGTGACCATGAGAGATTGTAAAGATTCATATCACAAGGTTTCAAAATTGTTGAATTTAATGAAGAAAAATGACTTAAAAAATGATATTTTTCATATCTTGGCCAAATGATGCAAAATTATAGGTCATTTTGAATGGAAAAGGAATTTTAAAGACATTGGCTAAAGTGTAGTTTTGATTTTAGTTCATAATTTGAGAGTTATCCATGGTTGCTTGAATTGAAAGTAACATAATCCAAGATTGAAAAGGAAAAATGCAAGGGAAATTTCTCCAATGTTCTAGGAGGTTCCAACATCATCTATATATTCATACAAGCTGATTCATGCAAGGGTTGGTTCTCCCATTTGTTCAAAAACCTCAATTTTCATCCATTTTCTCATTCTTGCATAAACTACTCAAACTCCCTCAAATCTTGATCATTTTGCGAAATTCTTGATCCCATCATTCTCTACAATCATCATATAACCAGTTTCAAGCAAGATCCAGTGGAAATAGTTCCAAATCCGTGTGTTGTGAGTTCATCCTCAAAAGTGCAAGAAGAATCCATTACAAGAATCCAAAGTGTTGGAGCAAGTGTAGATGCATACAGAATCAAGATCCAAGCACCTTGATCAAGTTTAAGACATTGCTGAGCTCGAAGTGAAGGATTCACCATTCTGTTTTTCAAAATTATACCAGGTATGTTCTCCATTCAAATTGGCCTGATGTAGTTAGCATGACATAGGTTTGTTAGGATAATAGTGACCTAGGTGGTTAGAGGAGTAATCCTGAAGCTTTTAGTGTGAATTGATGAAGATTCTTGCATGAGCCATAAAACTGTTTTGATCCATAACTAGAAGATTAGTGATGGATAAATCATTTGGATTAGTGTAGCATGATCAGTGATGGTTGATGAGTGTTCTGTTAGCAAGAAATTAGGGTTTAGTGAAGGTCAGAATTGAAGCAGCCATGGAAGGGAAGCTATCGTGTTTAGTGATTGGGCGAATTTTAACAAGAACTGATGATGTAGTTGCATTCTACGTAAAAAATGAAGCAAGTTTGGTGTTTGTAGTTTTGATTTTCATGAGGAGATGAGGGAAAACCGAGCGCTTGAAGATGGAATCGTGCATGGGGGATATCTGAAACCCTAGGGAGTCCAAGGTTGATGATGACTCCAACACCGTAGGATGCACGTTTGACCTTGGACTGGACTGTAGCATCGGATGGTCCACATTTGAAGTTGAAAACGGAGGGAAGAAGTGGATATGAAACGCAGCGTTTCATTTAAGTATCCTGGGTGGGCCTGAATTTGATTTGCTATGCACACCTCCTTTTCACTAAGCCCAAACGAATACACATGAATTGGATGCTATTTACACCGAATCTTTCTTTATTTTTCTGGCATTTTCTCAAGTGTTTTCTGAGCGCACCTGGGCCTTATCCACTTGATATTCGCACCCCCTGTCATGTGGCCCATCTTGAATTTCAACTGCGCGCCTTTACTTTTCTCACCCCCTCAAATATTTCTTTATATTTTCTTTTATTTTCTTTTCATTTTTTATGCATCTTATAAAAATCATAATAAATAGAAAAATCATTATTTTTAATTCATTCTTTTTGCATATTTTTCTTTAGGATGTCTAGAAAATTATAGAAAATAAAAATTGCATTTTATTTTTTATTTGATATTTTTCTCATATTTTCTAAATAAATAACATTTTAATAGTTTCATTTCATACATGATTTTGTTATTTTCTGTTCTATTAGTTGCTTCAATATTTTTTGCCCATTCTTTTTAGGTTGTTTAGTGTAGACATTGAACTTGTAGATTCAGTTTAGTTCCCATTTTTAGAAATTAATTTTAGGTGTTTAGTGTAGGTGTGAACAACATGAATAAAGCTAGGGTTTTAAGTGATGACTTAAGAGATTT
Organism: Lathyrus sativus; assembly: GCA_963859935.3. Classification (NCBI taxonomy): domain Eukaryota; kingdom Viridiplantae; phylum Streptophyta; class Magnoliopsida; order Fabales; family Fabaceae; genus Lathyrus; species Lathyrus sativus. Next base: position 255,683,499 of record OZ012736.1, on the reverse strand, counting down.
GATTCTTTTCCCTTAGGACTTAGGGCTTGACTAATTTAGTTATGGGACTATAGGGGCTATGGGTAGTTATTAGATCCCTTAGAAAAAAGTCAGGGTTCCCCTACTGCTATTAATATACTGGATATCTGATTGACTGGTGTGGTGTGCCCTCTGGGGATTATTGCTTGCTTGTGTGGGTATTGGGATTGTCTGGGGACTTGGGAGAGCTGAGGATTTGCAAAGATGAAGCCATTGAAGATCCAGAGATTGAAGATCAATTGCCAGAGTTGAAGAGGAGATTCTTGCTAGCAGATGCTGAGGAGACTAGGGTTTAGGAGCTAGGCAGAGCTCTAGATTAGAAAGTTTGTTTTTCAAACATGGATTGCCTTGTCTGCATCCATTCTTCTCTGTGATTCAGAGTCTCTCTAAGACACTCACCCCCTTCCTTTGGAAGGCTTGGTGATAGTGTCTAAGAGATAGAACTCTTGAGAGAAAATGTCTTTTGTGTTAGAAGCAGTTGGTTTACCACCATTGGTAGTCAACTAATTGTTTAACACCCAATCCACTCTTGTGACTGATCCCTCATCCTGGAGGTTTGAGCTTGAAGAAAAGCCCTTGCAGATAGAAGACTGATGATCAAAAGCCCTTGCCTGAAGATCATGAAGATGGAGATTAATGCTTGTTGAAGCCTGTAACTGATTGGAGATTGCTTGTAGCCAGATATTGATGTAGAGCTGTTGTGGCTGTTTATTTTTGCTGTATTTCATTTCTGATGTATTGATTGGTTTTCCTGATTGTATTGTTTGCTGTTTACCCTTGTTGGGTTGAAAGTGAAGTCTGTTCACTTTTGCCTATTGTTTTCTAGGTTCGAGGTTGAGTGGGACTCCCTTGCCTCGCTTGTACTGTTGCATCCATGCATTTTACTGTATTACTGTATATATCTGATATTGTTTCTGTTTCCGGCTATTCCCTTAGGATCTCTGTTTCCCTCTGCGCAAGAGAGGAGCATGATAGACACTAGGTCTTAACCCATGCATGATAACATTAGGTTAATTTGTTTCCCTTCGCAACCGTAGGTTAGAGTTCTGTCTCTTTCTTTCTCAAAACAAACAGAAAAACACATAAAGATTTCAAACACACTAAAAGACACTTCTTCCGTAAAAGAATGTGAACTCATCAAGACATCATTTTTGTCCGCTTGGACTGCTAATCAGAAAAACCTTTTTCAGAAGGAATAAAATCAATCAAGACAAGCTTGTGTCGTACGTGGCCCGAACTACGTTTGCTCTGATCTTCCACGCTGTGTGGAAGTACGTAGGCATAGGATGCGATATCCTAGCGAGCACCCTTCCCCTCCTTTCCCGTAGGTAGGCGAACTACGTTGACTCTGATTTCTCGTTTCAGACGGGAATACGTAGGCATAAAGTGCGATACTTTGCCGAGTCATTTTACTTTTAACCCCTGACCTGTAGAGTAGATAGAATAACAATCCATACCCGAAAACAAGCGTGGATCCCGTCGAGTACGACGGATGTGAGGGGTGATAATACCTTCCCCTTGCGTAACCGACTCCCGAATCCAGGTTTTGGTTGCGACGACCATACCTTTCCCGTGTTGTGCGAGGTTTACTCTGAGCGTTTCCTTTCCCTCCCGTGGGATAAATAACGCACGGTGGCGACTCTTCTGTTCAGCGGCGCCGATTTTCGCAGTAGCGACACATAGGTTTCAACCTAAAAGTCTATCATCAAGTCCTTATCAAAGGAAATGAGAGTCCTAAGGGATCATGTCAATGATACACCAAAACAGACAAAGCATCAGCTTAACAGTAAAATGCATGCAATGCAAGTGAGGGAGGAAATGTGTGTGGGGCTTCAGCCTCCACAAGCTCGTCTCAACCTCAAGCCAGTCATGAAATAACAGTAATCATACCGAGAAATAAACAACATGCTATCAAGCAATAAACAGTAAACTGCAATCATACAGATAAAATGAAAACATGCTATCAAGCAAAATAAACACATGGGCAAGGGAGCTGGGCTCTACCGAATACCCGCAAGCAAAGCCACGCAATAACAATACAAGCAGAGGGAGAAACTCAACCTCTGATGCAATCATGCTCTTAGACTGAACTTATTCTAGATGAACTTAGTCTAATGCAACAGACAAATCAGACAAAACACACAATACAGAAAAGAAAACAGAAGAAAGCTTCAGCTCCTCCAGCAGCTACTCAGTCTTCAGACTTCAGAGATCACTTGCTTTCCAGGTATCAACCCTACAACATGAGTATCAACTCATCTTCTCCCTTGAGCTTCAGCTTCTTTGATTAGCTCCACCTTCAGGCTTCACTATCTTCAGGGATCTTCAAGTATCAACTTGATCTTCACAAAGTCTTCAGACTTCAACAATCTTCAAGGATTCATCCTCTTCAAAGCTTCAGCTTCTATCTCCAATGGCTTTTAGATCTTCAATCAAGTCTTCAATGCTCTTCATTGCTATCTTCAGCAATCCAAATGCTCCATCAAACAAGATTCAGTCCACAAGATTAGGTGAGGATGTTAGAGTGCTCACTGACCTCCAAAGGATGCCATTAAGGACTTAACATCAAAAGGAAAGGCTCTCTCAAAGTTCTACCTCATAGGGAAAGGTCACTAATCCCTCCAAAGGAGAGAGGTGAATACCCTTAAGGGACTTCATGTCATAGAGAAGGAAGGAGGTGAACAAGACTCTCCTTGTTTATTGAATGAAATTATGCTATCTAAAGCTCTACCTATGTACCTATAAACCTATAAACAGAACAAACAAAAGCTAAAACTAAGCTCCTCTGCAAGGTCTTCAAAGTCTTCAATGATGATCCACAAGGTCTTCAACTCAATCTTCAAGGCTCACACACTCAAAGGAGAAGAAAAGAAAACAAAACAATACAAACTATGCCTTTAAGCAACACACATATTATCCATACATTCAAAAATCAATTAAAAATACTAAAATACTATATAATATTCTAGCAAAATTCTAGGGGACTCTATACATACTTAACCTTAACCCACATATTCCCCATACACTAATATGGCCTATAAAACCCAAAACAAAATTGTTCAAATCTACTTATACAACCTAAAACCCTAATTTGAGCCCCTAAATGTCAAATAAGCAAACTATATCAAATTTTAATCTACAAATTGGGAATTAAATCCTAT
>OZ012736.1:255530393-255679820 GCA_963859935.3 Lathyrus sativus | reverse complement strand
ATTAAGTTGAGCGTTCATGCTCTAGTCATTTTCTTTGACTATCCAGACTCCGGTTATTACGTTGAGCGTTCAGGCTCCGGTCATTTTTGTTGAGTATCCAGACTATGGTTATTACATTGAGCACTCACGCTCCGGTCAGTTTCGTTGGGTATCCAGACTCCGGTTATTACGTTGAGCGTTAATGCTCCGGTCATTTTTGTTGAGTATCCAGACTCCAGTTATTACGTTGAGCGCTCGGGCTCCGGTCATTTTCGTTGAGTATCCAGACTCCGGTTATTAAGTTGAGCGTTCAGGCTCCGGTTAGTTTCGTTGAGTATCCAGACTCCGATTATTAAGTTGAGTGTTCAGGCTCCATTCAGTTTTGTTGGGTATCCAGACTCCGGTTATTACGTTGAGTATTCAGGCTCCGGTCAGTTTCATTGAATATCCAGACTCCGGTTATTACGTTGAGAACTCAAGCTCCGATGAGTTTCGTTAGGTATCAAGATTCCGGTTCTTACGTTGAGCGTTAAGGTTCCGGTCAGTTTCGTTGAATATCCAAACTCCAGTTATTAAGTTGAGCGTTCATGCTCTGGTCCTTTTCTTTGACTATCCAGACTCCGGTTATTACGTTGAGCGTTCAGGCTCCGGTCAGTTTTGTTGAGTATCCAGACTACGGTTATTACGTTGAGCACTCACGCTCCGGTCAGTTTCGTTGGGTATCCAGACTCCGGTTATTACGTTGAGCGTTAAGGCTCCAGTCATTTTTGTTGAGTATCCAGACTCCGGTTATTACGTTGAGCGTTCAGGTTCCGGTCAGTTTCGTTGAGTATTAAAACTCTGGTTATTAAGTTGAGCGTTCGGGCTCTGGTCATTTTCTTTGAGTATCCAGACTCCGGTTATTACGTTGAGCGTTCGGGCTCCGGTCATTTTCGTTGAGTATCCAGTCTCCGATTATTACGTTGAGCGTTCAGGCTCCGTTCAGTTTCGTTGAGTATCCAGACTCCGGTTATTACGTCGAGCGTTCAGGCTCCAGTCAGTTTTGTTGAGTATCCAGACTCCGGTTATTACGTCGAGCATTCAGGCTCCGGTCAGTTTCGTTGGTTATCCAGACTCCGGTCATTACGTGAGCGTTCAGGCTCCGGTCATTTTCGATGAGTATCCAGACTCTGGTCATTATGTTGAGCGTTACGGCTCCAGTCAGTTTCGTTGAGTATCCAGACTCCGATTATTAAGTTGAGCATTCAGGCTCCGGCTCCGGTCATTTTCGATGAGTATCCATACTCTGGTTATTACGTTGAGCGTTCAGGCTCCAATCATTACGTTGATCGTTCATGCTCCGGTCAGTTTCGTTGAGTATACAGACTCTAGTTATTACGTTGAGCGTTCAGGCTCTAGTTAGTTTCGTTGGGTATCCAGTCTCCGGTTATTACGTTAAGCGTTCAGGCTCCGGTCAGTTTCGTTGAGTATCCAGACTACGGTTATTACATTGAGCACTCACGCTCCGGTCAGTTTCGTTGGGTATCTAGACTCCGGTTATTACGTTGAGCGTTAAGGCTCCGGTCATTTTTGTTGAGTATCCAGACTCCGGTTATTACGTTGAGCGCTCGGGCTCCGGTCATTTTCGTTGAGTATCCAGACTCCGGTTATTAAGTTGAGCGTTCAGGCTCCGGTTAGTTTCGTTGAGTATCCAGACTCCGATTATTAGGTTTAGTGTTCAGGCTCCATTCAGTTTTGTTGGGTATCCAGACTCCGGTTATTACGTTGAGCATTCAGGCTCCGGTCAGTTTCGTTGAATATCCAGACTCCGGTTATTACGTTGAGAACTCAAGCTCCGGTCAGTTTCGTTAGGTATCCAGATTCCGGTTCTTACGTTGAGCGTTAAGGCTCCGGTCAGTTTTCGTTGAATATCCAAACTCCAGTTATTAAGTTGAGCGTTCATGCTCTGGTCATTTTCTTTGACTATCCAGACTCCGGTTATTACGTTGAGCGTTCAGGCTCCGGTCAGTTTTGTTGAGTATCCAGACTACGGTTATTACGTTGAGCACTCACGCTCCAGTCAGTTTCGTTGGGTATCCAGACTCCGGTTATTACGTTGAGCGTTAAGGCTCAGGTCATTTTTGTTGAGTATCCAGACTCCGGTTATTACGTTGAGTGTTCAGGTTCCGGTCAGTTTCGTTGAGTATTAAAACTCCGGTTATTAAGTTGAGCGTTCGGGCTCTGGTCATTTTCTTTGAGTATCCAGACTCCGGTTATTACGTTGAGCGTTCGGGCTCCGGTCATTTTCGTTGAGTATCCAGTCTCCGATTATTACGTTGAGCGTTCAGGCTCCGTTCAGTTTCGTTGAGTATCCAGACTCCGGTTATTACGTCGAGCGTTCAGGCTCCGGTCAGTTTTGTTGAGTATCCAGACTCCGGTCATTACGTGAGCGTTCAGGCTCTGATCATTTTCGATCAGTATCCAGACTCTGGTCATTATGTTGAGCGTTCAGGCTCCAGTCAGTTTCGTTGAGTATCCAGACTCCGATTATTAAGTTGAGCATTCAGGCTCCGGTCATTTTCGTTGAGTATCCAGACTCTGGTTATTACGTTGAGCGTTCAGGCTCCAGTCATTACGTTGATCGTTCATGCTCCGGTCATTTTCGTTGAGTATACAGACTCCAGTTATTACGTTGAGCGTTCAGGCTCTGGTTAGTTTCGTTGGGTATCCAGTCTCCGGTTATTACGTTAAGCGTTCAGGCTCCGGTCAGTTTCGTTGAGTATCCAGACTACGGTTATTACATTGAGCACTCACGCTCCGGTCAGTTTCGTTGGGTATCCAGACTCCGGTTATTACGTTGAGCGTTAAGGCTCCGGTCATTTTTGTTGAGTATCAATACTCCGGTTATTACGTTGAGCGCTCGGGCTCCGGTCATTTTCGTTGAGTATCCAGACTCCGGTTATTACGTTGAGCGTTCAGGCTCCGGTTAGTTTCGTTGAGTATCCAGACTCCGATTATTAAGTTGAGTGTTCAGGCTCCATTCAGTTTTGTTGGGTATCCAGACTCCGGTTATTACGTTGAGCATTCAGGCTCCGGTCAGTTTCGTTGAATATCTAGACTCCGGTTATTACGTTGAGAACTCAAGCTCCGGTCAGTTTCGTTAGGTATCCAGATTCCGGTTCTTACGTTGAGCGTTAAGGCTCCGGTCAGTTTCGTTGAATATCCAAACTCCAGTTATTAAGTTGAGCGTTCATGCTCTGGTCATTTTCTTTGACTATCCAGACTCCGGTTATTACGTTGAGCGTTCAGGCTCCGGTCAGTTTTGTTGAGTATCCAGACTACGGTTATTACGTTGAGCACTCACGCTCCAGTCAGTTCCGTTGGGTATCCAGACTCCGGTTATTACGTTGAGCGTTAAGGCTCCGGTCATTTTTGTTGAGTATCCAGACTCCGGTTATTACGTTGAGCGATCAGGTTCAGATCAGTTTCGTTGAGTATTAAAACTCCGGTTATTAAGTTGAGCGTTCGGGCTCTGGTCATTTTCTTTGAGTATCCAGACTCCGGTTATTACGTTGAGCGTTCGGGCTCCGGTCATTTTCGTTGAGTATCCAGTCTCCGATTATTACGTTGAGCGTTCAGGCTCCGTTCAGTTTCTTTGAGTATCCAGACTCCGGTTATTACGTCGAGCGTTCAGGCTCCGGTCAGTTTTGTTGGGTATCCAGACTCCGGTTATTACGTCGATCGTTCAGGCTCCGGTCAGTTTCGTTGGTTATCCAGACTCCGGTCATTACGTGAGCATTCAGGCTCTGGTCATTTTCGATGAGTATCCAGACTCTGGTCATTATGTTGAGCGTTCAGGCTCCAGTCAGTTTCGTTGAGTATCCAGACTCCGATTATTAAGTTGAGCATTCAGGCTCCAGTCATTTTCGTTGAGTATCCAGACTCTGGTTATTACGTTGAGCGTTCAGGCTCCAGTCATTACGTTGATCGTTCATGCACCGGTAAGTTTCGTTGAGTATACAGACTCCAGTTATTACGTTGAGCGTTCAGGCTCTGGTTAGTTTCGTTGGGTATCCAGTCTCCGGTTATTACGTTGAGTGTTAAGGCTCCGGTCATTTTTGTTGAGTATCCAAACTCCGGTTATTATGTTGAGCGTTCAGGCTCCGGTCAGTTTTGTTGAGTATCCAAACTCCGGTTATTAAGATCAGCGTTCATGCTCCGGTAATTTTCTTTAAGTATCCAGACTCTGGTTATTACGTTGAGCGTTCGGGCTCTGGTCATTTTCGTTGAGTATCCAGACTCCGGTTATTACATTGAGCGTTCAGGCTCCAGGAAGTTTCGTTGAGTATCCAGACTCCGGTTATTAAGTTGAGCGTTCAGGCTCCATTCAGTTTTGTTGGGTATCCAGACTCCGGTTATTACGTTGAGTATTCAGGCTCTGGTTATTACATTGAGAACTCACGCTCCGGTCAGTTTCGTTGGGTATCTAAACTCCGGTTATTACGTTGAGCGTTAAGGCTCCGGACTTTTTTGTTGAGTATCCAGACTCCGGTTATTACGTTGAGCGTTCAGGCTCCGGTCAGTTTCGTTGAATATCCAAACTCCAGTTATTAAGTTGAGCGTTCATGCTCTGGTCATTTTCTTTGACTATCCAGACTCCGGTTATTACGTTGAGCGTTAAGGCTCCGGTCATTTTTGTTGAGTATCAATACTCCGGTTATTACGTTGAGCGCTCGGGCTCCGGTCATTTTCGTTGAGTATCCAGACTCCGGTTATTACGTTGAGCGTTCAGGCTCCGGTTAGTTTCGTTGAGTATCCAGACTCCGATTATTAAGTTGAGTGTTCAGGCTCCATTCAGTTTTGTTGGGTATCCAGACTCCGGTTATTACGTTGAGCATTCAGGCTCCGGTCAGTTTCGTTGAATATCTAGACTCCGGTTATTACGTTGAGAACTCAAGCTCCGGTCAGTTTCATTAGGTATCCAGATTCCGGTTCTTACGTTGAGCGTTAAGGCTCCGGTCAGTTTCGTTGAATATCCAAACTCCAGTTATTAAGTTGAGCGTTCATGCTCTGGTCATTTTCTTTGACTATCCAGACTCCGGTTATTACGTTGAGCGTTCAGGCTCCGGTCAGTTTTGTTGAGTATCCAGACTACGGTTATTACGTTGAGCACTCACGCTCCAGTCAGTTCCGTTGGGTATCCAGACTCCGGTTATTACGTTGAGCGTTAAGGCTCCGGTCATTTTTGTTGAGTATCCAGACTCCGGTTATTACGTTGAGCGATCAGGTTCAGATCAGTTTCGTTGAGTATTAAAACTCCGGTTATTAAGTTGAGCGTTCGGGCTCTGGTCATTTTCGATGAGTATCCAGACTCCGGTTATTACGTTGAGCGTTCGGGCTCCGGTCATTTTCGTTGAGTATCCAGTCTCCGATTATTACGTTGAGCGTTCAGGCTCCGTTCAGTTTCTTTGAGTATCCAGACTCCGGTTATTACGTCGAGCGTTCAGGCTCCGGTCAGTTTTGTTGAGTATCCAGACTCCGGTTATTACGTCGATCGTTCAGGCTCCGGTCAGTTTCGTTGGTTATCCAGACTCCGGTCATTACGTGAGCATTCAGGCTCTGGTCATTTTCGATGAGTATCCAGACTCTGGTCATTATGTTGAGCGTTCAGGCTCCAGTCAGTTTCGTTGAGTATCCAGACTCCGATTATTAAGTTGAGCATTCAGGCTCCAGTCATTTTCGTTGAGTATCCAGACTCTGGTTATTACGTTGAGCGTTCAGGCTCCAGTCATTACGTTGATCGTTCATGCACCGGTAAGTTTCGTTGAGTATACAGACTCCAGTTATTACGTTGAGCGTTCAGGCTCTGGTTAGTTTCGTTGGGTATCCAGTCTCCGGTTATTACGTTGAGTGTTAAGGCTCCGGTCATTTTTGTTGAGTATCCAAACTCCGGTTATTATGTTGAGCGTTCAGGCTCCGGTCAGTTTTGTTGAGTATCCAAACTCCGGTTATTAAGATCAGCGTTCATGCTCCGGTAATTTTCTTTAAGTATCCAGACTCTGGTTATTACGTTGAGCGTTCGGGCTCTGGTCATTTTCGTTGAGTATCCAGACTCCGGTTATTACATTGAGCGTTCAGGCTCCAGGAAGTTTCGTTGAGTATCCAGACTCCGGTTATTAAGTTGAGCGTTCAGGCTCCATTCAGTTTTGTTGGGTATCCAGACTCCGGTTATTACGTTGAGTATTCAGGCTCTGGTTATTACATTGAGAACTCACGCTCCGGTCAGTTTCGTTGGGTATCTAAACTCCGGTTATTACGTTGAGCGTTAAGGCTCCGGACTTTTTTGTTGAGTATCCAGACTCCGGTTATTACGTTGAGCGTTCAGGCTCCGGTCAGTTTCGTTGAATATCCAAACTCCAGTTATTAAGTTGAGCGTTCATGCTCTGGTCATTTTCTTTGACTATCCAGACTCCGGTTATTACGTTGAGCGTTCAGGCTCCGGTCAGTTTTGTTGAGTATCCAGACTACGGTTATTACGTTGAGCACTCACGCTCCGGTCAGTTTCGTTGGGTATCCAGACTCCGGTTATTACGTTGAGCGTTAAGGCTCCAGTCATTTTTGTTGAGTATCCAGACTCCGGTTATTACGTTGAGCGTTCAGGTTCCGGTCAGTTTCGTTGAGTATTAAAACTCCGGTTATTAAGTCGAGGGTTCGGGCTCTGGTCATTTTCTTTGAGTATCCAGACTCCGGTCATTACGTCGAGCGTTCGGGCTCCGGTCATTTTCTATGAGTATCCAGACTCTGGTCATTATGTTGAGCGTTCAGGCTCCGGTCAGTTTCGTTGAGTATCCAGACTCTGATAATTAAGTTGAGTATTCAGGATCCGGTTATTTTCGTTGAGTATCCAGACTCCGGTCATTACGTTGATCGTTCAGGCTCCGGTCAGTTTCGTTGAGTATACAGACTCCAGTTATTACGTTGAGCGTTCAGGCTCTGGTCAGTTTCTTGGGTATCCAGTCTCCGGTTATTACGTTGAGTGTTAAGGCTCCGGTCATTTTTGTTGAGTATCCAGACTCCGGTTATTACGTTGAGCGTTCAGGCTCCGGTAATTTTCGTTGAGTATCCAAACTCCGGTTATTAAGTTGAGCGTTCATGCTCCGGTAATTTTCTTTAAGTATCCGGACTCCGGTTATTACGTTGAGCGTTCGGGCTCTGGTCATTTTCGTTGAGTGTCTAGACTCCGGTTATTAAGTTGAGCGTTCAAGCTCCATTCAGTTTTGTTGGGTATCAAGACTCCAGTTATCACGTTGAGCATTCAGGCTCCGGTCAGTTTCGTTGAGTATCCAGACTCCGGTTATCAGGTTGAGAACTCACGCTTCGGTCAGTTTTGTTGGGTATCCAGATTCCGGTTCTTACGTTGATTGTTAAGGCTCCGGTCAGTTTCGTTGAATATCCAAACTCCAGTTATTAAGTTGAGCGTTCATGCTCTGGTCATTTTCTTTGACTATCTATACTCCGGTTATTACATTGAGCGTTCGGGCTCCGGTCATTTTCGTTGAGTATCCAGACTACGGTTATTACGTTGAGCACTCACGCTCCGGTCAGTTTCGTTGGGTATCCAGACTCCGGTTATTACGTTGAGCGTTAAGGCTCCGGTCATTTTAGTTGAGTATCCAGACTCCGGTTATTACGTTGAGCGTTCAGGTTCCGGTCACTTTCGTTGAGTATTAAATCTCCGGTTATTAAGTTGAGCGTTCGGGCTCCGGTCATTTTCTTTGAGTATCCAGACTCCGGTTATTACATTGAGCGTTCGGGCTCCGGTCATTTTTGTTGAGTATCTAGACTCCGGTTATTACGTTGAGCGTTCAGGCTCTGGTCAGTTTCGTTGAGTATCCAGACTCCGGTTATTACGTCGAGCGTTCAGGCTCCGGTCAGTTTTGTTGAGCATCCAGACTCCGGTTATTACGTCGAGCCTTCAGGCTCCGGTCAGTTTGGTTGGTTATCCAGACTCCGGTCATTACGTTGAGCGTTCAGGCTCCGGTCATTTTCGATGAGTATCGAGACTCTAATGATTATATTGAGCGTTCAGGCTCCGGTTAGTTTTGTTGAGTATCCAGACTCCGATTATTAAGTTGAGCATTCAGGCTCCGGTCATTTTCGGTGAGTATCCAGACTCTAGTTATTACGTTGAGCGTTCAGGATCCGGTCATTACGTTGATAGTTCAGGCTCCGGTCAGTTTCGTTTAGTATACAGACCCCAGTTATTACGTTGAGCGTTCAAGCTCTGGTCAATTTCGTTGGGTATCCAGTCTCCGGTTATTACGTTGAGTGTTAAGGCTCCGGTCATTTTTGTTGAGTATCCACACTCCGGTTATTACGTTGAGCATTCAGGCTCCGGTCAGTTTCGTTGAGTATCCAAACTCCGGTTATAAAGTTGAGTGTTCATGCTCTGGTAATTTTCTTTAAGTATCCAAACTCTGGTTATTACATTGAGCGTTCGGGCTCTGGTCATTTTCGTTAAGTATCCAGACTCCGGTTATTACGTTGAGCATTCAGGTTCCGATCAGTTTCGTTGAGTATCCAGACTCCAGTTATTACGTTGAGAACCCACGCTCCGGTCAGTTTCGTTGGGTATCCAGACTCCGGTTATTACGTTGAGCGTTAAGGCTCCGGACTTTTTTGTTGAGTATCCAGACTCCGGTTATTACGTTGAGCGTTCAGGCTCCGGTCATTTTCGTTGAATATCCAAACTCAAGTTATTAAGTTGAGCGTTCATGCTCTGGTCATTTTCTTTGACTATCCAGACTCCGGTTATAACGTTGAGTGTTCGGGCTCCGGTCATTTTCGTTGAGTATCTAGACTCCGGTTATTACGTTGAGCGTTCAGGCTCCGGTCAGTTTTGTTGAGTATCCAAACATTGGTTATTAAGTTGAGCGTTCAGGCTTCGGTCAGTTTCGTTGGGTATCAAGACTCCGGTTATTACGTTGAGCATTATGACTCCGTTCAATTTCGTTGAGTATCCAGACTCTGGTTATTACGTTGAGCGTTCACGCTCCGGTCAGTTTCGTTGGGTATCCAGACTCCGGTTATTACGTTGTGCGTTCATGCTCCGGTCATTTTTGTTGAGTATCTAGACTCCGGTTATTACGTTGAGCATTCAGGCTCCGGTCATTTTCGTTGAGTCTCCAGACTCCAGTTATTACATTTTGTGTTCAAGCTCCGATTAGCTTCGTTGAGAATCCAGACTCCGATTATTACGTTGAGCATTTAGGCTCCGGTCAGTTTCGATAGGTATCCAGACTTTGGTTATTACGTTGAGCATTCAGGCTCCGTTGATTTTCGTTGAGTATCCAGACTTCGTTTATTACATCGAGCATTCAGGCTCCGGTCAGTTTCGTTGAATATCCAGACTCTGTTTATTACGTCGAGCGTTTAGGCTCCCGTCAGTTTCGTTGGGTATCCAGACTCCGGTTATTATGTTGAGCGTTCAGGCTCCGGTCATTTTCGATGAGTATCCAGACTCCGGTTATTAAGTCGAGCGTTCAGGCTCCGGTCAGTTTCGTTGAATATCCAGACTCCATTTATTACTTCGAGCGTTTAGGCTCCGGTCAGTTTCGTTGGGTATCCAGACTCCGGTCATTACGTTGAGCGTTCAGGCTCTGGTCATTTTCGATGAGTATCTAGACTCTGGTCATTATGTTGAGCGTTCAGGCTCCAATCAGTTTCGTTGAGTATCCAGACTCCGGTTATTAAGTTGAGCATTCCGGCTCCGGTTATTTTCGTTGAGTATCCAAACTCTGGTTATTACGTTAAACGTTCAGGCTCCGGTCATTACGTTGTTCGTTCAGGCTCCGGTCAGTTTCGTAGAGTATCCAAACTCCAGTTATTACGTTGAGCATTCAGGCTCTCGTCAGTTTCGTTGGGTATCCAGACTCCGCCTATTACGTTGAGCGTTAAGGCTCCGGTCATTTTTGTTGAGTATCCAGACTCCGGTTATTACGTTGAGCGTTCAGGCTCCGGTCAGTTTTGTTGTGTATCCAATCTCTGGTTATTAAGTTGAGTGTTCATGCTCCTGTCATTTTCTTTGAGTATCTAGACTCCGGTTATTACGTTGAGCGTTCGGGCTCCGGTCATTTTCGTTGAGTATCCAGACTCCGGTTATTACGTTGAGCATTCAGGGTCCGGTCAGTTTCATTGAGTATCCAGACTCCGGTTATTAAGTTGAGCGTCAGGCTCCATTCAGTTTTGTTGGGTATCCAGACTCTGGTTATTACGTTGAGCGTTCAGGCACCGAGCAGTTTCGTTGAGTATTCAAACTCCGGTTATTACGTTGAGCACTCAGGCTCTGGTCAGTTTCGTTGGGTATTCAGACTGCGGTTATTACGTTGAGCGTTAAGGCTCCGGTCATTTTTGTTGAGTATCCAGACTCCGGTTATTACGTTGAGCGATCAGGCTCTGGTAAGTTTCGTTGAGTATCCAAACTCCGATTATTAAGTTGAGCGTTCATGCTCTGGTCATTTTCTTTGACTATCCAGACTCCGGTTATAACGTTGAGCGTTCGGGCTCCGGTCGTTTTTGTTGAGTAACCAGACTCCGGTAATTACGTTGAGCGTTCAGGCTCCGGTCAGTTTCGTTGAGTATCCAGAATCCGGTTATTAAGTTGAGCGTTTAGGCTCCAGTAAGTTTCGTTGAGTATCCAGACTCCGGTAATTACGTTGAGCACTCACGCTCCGGTTAGTTTCGTTGGGTATCCAGACTCCGGTTATTACGTTGAGCGTTCAGGCTTCGGTCAGTTTCGTTGAGTATCCAAACTCTAGTTATTACGTTGAGCGTTCAGGATCCGGTCATTACGTTGATAGTTCAGGCTCCGGTCAGTTTCGTTTAGTATACAGACCCCAGTTATTACGTTGAGCGTTCAGGCTCTGGTCAATTTCGTTGGGTATCCAGTCTCCGGTTATTACGTTGAGTGTTAAGGCTCCGGTTATTTTTGTTGAGTATCCACACTCCGGTTATTACGTTGAGCATTCAGGCTCCGGTCAGTTTCGTTGAGTATCCAAACTCCGGTTATAAAGTTGAGTGTTCATACTCTGGTAATTTTCTTTAAGTATCCAAACTCTGGTTATTACGTTGAGCGTTCGGGCTCTGGTCATTTTCGTTAAGTATCCAGACTCCGGTTATTACGTTGAGCATTCAGGTTCCGATCAGTTTCGTTGAGAATCCAGACTCCGGTTATTACGTTGAGAACCCACGCTCCGGTCAGTTTCGTTGGGTATCCAGACTCCGGTTATTACGTTGAGCGTTAAGGCTCCGGACTTTTTTGTTGAGTATCCAGACTCCGGTTATTACGTTGAGCGTTCAGGCTCCGGTCATTTTCGTTGAATATCCAAACTCAAGTTATTAAGTTGAGCGTTCATGCTCTGGTCATTTTCTTTGACTATCCAGACTCCGGTTATAACGTTGAGTGTTCGGGCTCCGGTCATTTTCGTTGAGTATCCAGACTCCGGTTATTACGTTGAGCGTTCAGGCTCCGGTCAGTTTTGTTGAGTATCCAAACATTGGTTATTAAGTTGAGCGTTCAGGCTTCGGTCAGTTTCGTTGGGTATCAAGACTCCGGTTATTACGTTGAGCATTATGACTCCGTTCAATTTCGTTGAGTATCCAGACTCTGGTTATTACGTTGAGCGTTCACGCTCCGGTCAGTTTCGTTGGGTATCCAGACTCCGGTTATTACGTTGTGCGTTCATGCTCCGGTCATTTTTGTTGAGTATCTAGACTCCGGTTATTACGTTGAGCATTCAGGCTCCGGTCATTTTCGTTGAGTCTCCAGACTCCAGTTATTACATTTTGTGTTCAAGCTCCGATTAGCTTCGTTGAGAATCCAGACTCCGATTATTACGTTGAGCATTTAGGCTCCGGTCAGTTTCGATAGGTATCCAGACTTTGGTTATTACGTTGAGCATTCAGGCTCCGTTGATTTTCGTTGAGTATCCAGACTTCGTTTATTACATCGAGCATTCAGGCTCCGGTCAGTTTCGTTGAATATCCAGACTCTGTTTATTACGTCGAGCGTTTAGGCTCCCGTCAGTTTCGTTGGGTATCCAGACTCCGGTTATTATGTTGAGCGTTCAGGCTCCGGTCATTTTCGATGAGTATCCAGACTCCGGTTATTAAGTCGAGCGTTCAGGCTCCGGTCAGTTTCGTTGAATATCCAGACTCCATTTATTACGTCGAGCGTTTAGGCTCCGGTCAGTTTCGTTGGGTATCCAGACTCTGGTCATTACGTTGAGCGTTCAGGCTCTGGTCATTTTCGATGAGTATCTAGACTCTGGTCATTATGTTGAGCGTTCAGGCTCCAATCAGTTTCGTTGAGTATCCAGACTCCGGTTATTAAGTTGAGCATTCCGGCTCCGGTTATTTTCGTTGAGTATCCAGACTCTGGTTATTACGTTAAACGTTCAGGCTCCGGTCATTACGTTGTTCGTTCAGGCTCCGGTCAGTTTCGTAGAGTATCCAAACTCCAGTTATTACGTTGAGCATTCAGGCTCTCGTCAGTTTCGTTGGGTATCCAGACTCCGCCTATTACGTTGAGCGTTAAGGCTCCGGTCATTTTTGTTGAGTATCCAGACTCCGGTTATTACGTTGAGCGTTCAGGCTCCGGTCAGTTTTGTTGTGTATCCAATCTCTGGTTATTAAGTTGAGTGTTCATGCTCCTGTCATTTTCTTTGAGTATCTAGACTCCGGTTATTACGTTGAGCGTTCGGGCTCCGGTCATTTTCGTTGAGTATCCAGACTCCGGTTATTACGTTGAGCATTCAGGGTCCGGTCAGTTTCATTGAGTATCCAGACTCCGGTTATTAAGTTCAGCGTCAGGCTCCATTCAGTTTTGTTGGGTATCCAGACTCTGGTTATTACGTTGAGCGTTCAGGCACCGAGCAGTTTCGTTGAGTATTCAAACTCCGGTTATTACGTTGAGCACTCAGGCTCTGGTCAGTTTCGTTGGGTATTCAGACTGCGGTTATTACGTTGAGCGTTAAGGCTCCGGTCATTTTTGTTGAGTAATCTGACTCCGGTTATTACGTTGAGCGATCAGGCTCTGGTAAGTTTCGTTGAGTATCCAAACTCCGATTATTAAGTTGAGCGTTCATGCTCTGGTCATTTTCTTTGACTATCCAGACTCCGGTTATAACGTTGAGCGTTCGGGCTCCGGTCATTTTTGTTGAGTAACCAGACTCCGGTAATTACGTTGAGCGTTCAGGCTCCGGTCAGTTTCGTTGAGTATCCAGAATCCGGTTATTAAGTTGAGCGTTTAGGCTCCATTCAGTTTTGTTGGGTATCTAGACTCCGGTTATTACGTTGAGCGTTGAGGCTCCAGTAAGTTTCGTTGAGTATCCAGACTCCGGTAATTACGTTGAGCACTCACGCTCCGGTTAGTTTCGTTGGGTATCCAGACTCCGGTTATTACGTTGAGCGTTCAGGTTTCGGTCAGTTTCGTTGAGTATCCAAACTCCGGTTATTAGGTTGAGCGTTCATGCTCCGGTAATTTTCTTTAAGTATCCAGACTCTGGTTATTACGTTGAGCGTTCGGGCTCTGCTCATTTTCGTTGAGTATCCAGACTCCAGTTATTACGTTGAGCGTTCAGGCTCTGGTCAGTTTCGTTGAGTATCCAGACTCTGGTTATTAAGTTGAGCGTTCATGCTCCATTCAGTTTTGTTGGGTATCCAGACTCCGGTTATTACGTTGAGCATTCAGGCTCCGGTCAGTTTCGTTGAGTATCCAGACTCCGGTTATTACGTTGAGAACTCACGCACCGGTCAGTTTCGTTGGATATCCAGACTCCGGTTATTACGTTGAGCGTTAAGGCTCCGGACTTTTTTGTTGAGTATCCAGACTCCGGTTATTACGTTGAGCGTTCAGGCTCCGGTCAGTTTCGTTGAATATCCAAACTCCAGTTATTAAGTTGAGCGTTCATGCTTCTGTCATTTTTGTTGAGTATCTAGACTCCGGTTATTAAGTTGAGCGTTCAGGCTCCATTCAGTTTTGTTGGGTATCCAGACTCCGGTTATTATGTTGAGCATTCAGGCTCCGGTCAGTTTCGTTGAGTATCCAGACTCCGGTTATTACGTTGAGCGTTCAGGCTCCGGTCAGTTTCGTTGAGTATCCAGACTCCGTTTATTACGTCGAGCGTTCAGGCTTCAGTCAGTTTTGTTGAGTATCCAGACTCCAGTTATTACGTCGAACGTTCAGGCTCCGGTCAGTTTCGTTGGTTATCCAAACTCCGGTCATTACGTTGAGCGTTCAGGCTCCGGTCATTTTCGATGAATATCCAGACTCTGGTCATTATGTTGAGGGTTCAGGCTCTGGTCAGTTTCGTTCAGTTTCCAGACTCTGATTATTAAGTTGAGTATTCAGGCTCCGGTCATTACGTTGGTCGTTCAGGCTCTGGTCAGTTTCGTTGAGTATCCAGACTCTTGTTATTAAGTTGAGCGTTCATGCTCCATTCAGTTTTGTTGGGTATCCAGACTCCGGTTATTACGTTGAGCATTCAGGCTCCGGTCAGTTTCGTTGAGTATCCAGACTTCGGTTATTACGTTGAGAACTCACGCACCGGTCAGTTTCGTTGGATATCCAGACTCCGGTTATTACGTTGAGCGTTAAGGCTCCGGACTTTTTTGTTGAGTATCCAGACTCCGGTTATTACGTTGAGCGTTCAGGTTCCGGTCAGTTTCGTTGAATATCCAAACTCCAGTTATTAAGTTGAGCGTTCATGCTTCTGTCATTTTTGTTGAGTATCTAGACTCCGGTTATTAAGTTGAGCGTTCAGGCTCCATTCAGTTTTGTTGGGTATCCAGACTCCGGTTATTATGTTGAGCATTCAGGCTCCGGTCAGTTTCGTTGAGTATCCAGACTCCGGTTATTACGTTGAGCGTTCAGGCTCCGGTCAGTTTCGTTGAGTATCCAGACTCCGTTTATTACGTCGAGCGTTCAGGCTTCAGTCAGTTTTGTTGAGTATCCAGACTCCAGTTATTACGTCGAACGTTCAGGCTCCGGTCAGTTTCGTTGGTTATCCAAACTTCGGTCATTACGTTGAGCGTTCAGGCTCCGGTCATTTTCGATGAATATCCAGACTCTGGTCATTATGTTGAGGGTTCAGGCTCCGGTCAGTTTCGTTCAGTTTCCAGACTCTGATTATTAAGTTGAGTATTCAGGCTCCGGTCATTACGTTGGTCGTTCGGGCTCTGGTCATTTTCGTTGAGTATCTAGACTCCGGTTATTACGTTGAACGTTCAGGCTCCGGTTAGTTTCGTTGAGTATCCAGACTCCGGTTATTAAGTTGAGCGTTCAGGCTCCATTCAGTTTTGTTGGGTATCCAGACTCCGGTTATTACGTTGAGCATTCAGGCTCCGGTCAGCTTCGTTGAGTATCCAGACTCCGGTTATTACGTTGAGAACCACGCTCCGGTCAGTTTCGTTGGGTATCCATATTCCGGTTCTTACGTTGAGCGTTAAGGCTGTCAGTTTCGTTGAATATCCAAACTCCAGTTATTAAGTTGAGCGTTCATGCTCTGGTCATTTTCTTTGACTATCAAGACTCCGGTTATTTCGTTGAGCGTTCGGGCTCAGGTCATTTTCGTTGAGAATCCAGACTCCGGTTATTACGTTGAGCGTTCAGGCTCCGGTCAGTTTCATTGAGTATCCAGACTACGGTTATTACGTTGAGCACTCACGCTCCGGTCAGTTTCGTTGGGTATCCAGACTCCGGTTATTACGTTGAGCGTTAAGGCTCCGGTCATTTTTGTTGAGTATCCAGACTCCGGTTATTACGTTGAGCGTTCAGGTTCCGGTCAGTTTCGTTGAGTATTAAAACTCCGGTTATTAAGTTGAGCGTTCGGGCTCCGGTCATTTTCTTTGAGTATCCAGACTCCGGTTATTACGTTGAGCGTTCGGGCTCCGGTCATTTTTGTTGAGTATCCAGACTCCGGTTATTATGTTTAGCATTCAGGGTCCGGTTAGTTTCGTTGAGTATCCAGACTCCGGTTATTAAGTTAAACGTCAGGCTCCATTCAGTTTTGTTGGGTATCCAGACTCTGGTTATTACGTTGAGCGTTCAAGCACCGAGCAGTTTCGTTGAGTATTCAAACTCCGGTTATTACGTTGAGCACTCAGGCTCTGGTCAGTTTCATTGGGTATTCAGACTGCGGTTATTACGTTGAGTGTTAAGGCTCCGGTCATTTTTGTTGAGTATCCAGACTCCGGTTATTACGTTGAGCGTTCAGGCTCTGGTCAGTTTCGTTGAGTATCCAAACTCCGATTATTAAGTTGAGCGTTCATGCTCTGGTCATTTTCTTCGACTATCCAGACTCCGGTTATAACGTTGAGCGTTCGGGCTCCGATCATTTTTGTTGAGTAACCAGACTCCGGTAATTACGTTGAGTGTTCAGGCTCCGGTCAGTTTCGTTGAGTATCCAGAATCCGGTTATTAAGTTGAGCGTTTAGGCTCCATTCAGTTTTGTTGGGTATCTAGACTCCGGTTATTACGTTGAGCGTTGAGGCTCCAGTAAGTTTCGTTGAGTATCCAGACTCCGGTTATTACGTTGAGCACTCACGCTCCGGTTAGTTTCGTTGGGTATCCAGACTCCGGTTATTACGTTGAGCGTTCAGGCTTCGGTCAGTTTCGTTGAGTATCCAAACTCTGGTCATTATGTTGAGCGTTCAGGCTCCGGTCAGTTTCGTTCAGTTTCCAGACTCTGATTATTAAGTTGAGTATTCAGGCTCCGGTCATTACGTTGGTCGTTCAGGCTCGGGTCAGTTTCGTTGAGTATACAGACTCTGGTTATTACGTTGAGCGTTCAGGCTCTGGTCAGTTTCGTTGGGTATCCAGTCTCCGGTTATTACGTTGAGTGTTAAGGCTCCGGTCATTTTTGTTGAGTATCCAGACTCCGGTTATTACGTTTAGCGTTCAGCCTCCGGTCAGTTTCGTTGAGTATCCAAACTCCGGTTATTAAGTTGAGCGTTCATGCTCCGGTAATTTTCTTTAAGTATTCGGACTCCGGTTATTACGTTGAGCGTTCGGGCTCTGGTCATTTTCGTTGAGTATCTAGACTCCGGTTATTACGTTGAACGTTCAGGCTCCGGTTAGTTTCGTTGAGTATCCAGACTCCGGTTATTAAGTTGAGCGTTCAGGCTCCATTCAGTTTTGTTGGGTATCCAGACTCCGGTTATTACGTTGAGCATTCAGGCTCCGGTCAGCTTCGTTGAGTATCCAGACTCCGGTTATTACGTTGAGAACCACGCTCCGGTCAGTTTCGTTGGGTATCCATATTCCGGTTCTTACGTTGAGCGTTAAGGCTGTCAGTTTCGTTGAATATCCAAACTCCAGTTATTAAGTTGAGCGTTCATGCTCTGGTCATTTTCTTTGACTATCCAGACTCCGGTTATTTCGTTGAGCGTTCGGGCTCAGGTCATTTTCGTTGAGAATCCAGACTTCGGTTATTACGTTGAGCGTTCAGGCTCCGGTCAGTTTCGTTGAGTATCCAGACTACGGTTATAACGTTGAGCACTCACGCTCCGGTCAGTTTCGTTGGGTATCCAGACTCCGGTTATTACGTTGAGCGTTAAGGCTCCGGTCATTTTTGTTGAGTATCCAGACTCCGGTTATTACGTTGAGCGTTCAGGTTCCGGTCAGTTTCGTTGAGTATTAAAACTCCGGTTATTAAGTTGAGCGTTCGGGCTCCGGTCATTTTCTTTGAGTATCCAGACTCCGGTTATTACGTTGAGCGTTCGGGCTCCGGTCATTTTCGTTGAGTATCCAGACTCCGGTTATTATGTTGAGCATTCAGGGTCCGGTTAGTTTCGTTGAGTATCCAGACTCCGGTTATTAAGTTAAACGTCAGGCTCCATTCAGTTTTGTTGGGTATCCAGACTCTGGTTATTACGTTGAGCGTTCAAGCACCGAGCAGTTTCGTTGAGTATTCAAACTCCGGTTATTACGTTGAGCACTCAGGCTCTGGTCAGTTTCGTTGGGTATTCAGACTGCGGTTATTACGTTGAGTGTTAAGGCTCCGGTCATTTTTGTTGAGTATCCAGACTCCGGTTATTACGTTGAGCGTTCAGGCTCTGGTCAGTTTCGTTGGGTATCCAAACTCCGATTATTAAGTTGAGCGTTCATGCTCTGGTCATTTTCTTCGACTATCCAGACTCCGGTTATAACGTTGAGCGTTCGGGCTCCGATCATTTTTGTTGAGTAACCAGACTCCGGTAATTACGTTGAGCGTTCAGGATCCGGTCAGTTTCGTTGAGTATCCAGAATCCGGTTATTAAGTTGAGCGTTTAGGCTCCATTCAGTTTTGTTGGGTATCTAGACTCCGGTTATTACGTTGAGCGTTGAGGCTCCAGTAAGTTTCGTTGAGTATCCAGACTCCGGTTATTACGTTGAGCACTCACGCTCCGGTTAGTTTTGTTGGGTATCCAGACTCCGGTTATTACGTTGAGCGTTCAGGCTTCGGTCAGTTTCGTTGAGTATCCAAACTCTGGTCATTATGTTGAGCGTTCAGGCTCCGGTCAGTTTCGTTCAGTTTCCAGACTCTGATTATTAAGTTGAGTATTCAGGCTCTGGTCATTACGTTGGTCGTTCAGGCTCGGGTCAGTTTCGTTGAGTATACAGACTCTGGTTATTACGTTGAGCGTTCAGGCTCTGGTCAGTTTCGTTGGGTATCCAGTCTCCGGTTATTACGTTGAGTGTTAAGGCTCCGGTCATTTTTGTTGAGTATCCAGACTCCGGTTATTACGTTTAGCGTTCAGGCTCCGGTCAGTTTCGTTGAGTATCCAAACTCCGGTTATTAAGTTGAGCGTTCATGCTCCGGTAATTTTCTTTAAGTATTCGGACTCCGGTTATTACGTTGAGCGTTCGGGCTCTGGTCATTTTCGTTGAGTATCTAGACTCCGGTTATTACGTTGAACATTCAGGCTCCGGTTAGTTTCGTTGAGTATCCAGACTCCGGTTATTAAGTTGAGCGTTCAGGCTCCATTCAGTTTTGTTGGGTATCCAGACTCCGGTTATTACGTTGAGCATTCAGGCTCCGGTCAGCTTCGTTGAGTATCCAGACTCCGGTTATTACGTTGAGAACCACGCTCCGGTCAGTTTCGTTGGGTATCCATATTCCGGTTCTTACGTTGAGCGTTAAGGCTGTCAGTTTCGTTGAATATCCAAACTCCAGTTATTAAGTTGAGCGTTCATGCTCTGGTCATTTTCTTTGACTATCCAGACTCCGGTTATTTCGTTGAGCGTTCGGGCTCAGGTCATTTTCGTTGAGAATCCAGACTTCGGTTATTACGTTGAGCGTTCAGGCTCCGGTCAGTTTCGTTGAGTATCCAGACTACGGTTATAACGTTGAGCATTCACGCTCCGGTCAGTTTCGTTGGGTATCCAGACTCCGGTTATTACGTTGAGCGTTAAGGCTCCGGTCATTTTTGTTGAGTATCCAGACTCCGGTTATTACGTTGAGCGTTCAGGTTCCGGTCAGTTTCGTTGAGTATTAAAACTCCGGTTATTAAGTTGAGCGTTCGGGCTCCGGTCATTTTCTTTGAGTATCCAGACTCCGGTTATTACGTTGAGCGTTCGGGATCCGGTCATTTTCGTTGAGTATCCAGACTCCGGTTATTATGTTGAGCATTCAGGGTCCGGTTAGTTTCGTTGAGTATCCAGACTCCGGTTATTAAGTTAAACGTCAGGCTCCATTCAGTTTTGTTGGGTATCCATACTCTGGTTATTACGTTGAGCGTTCAAGCACCGAGCAGTTTCGTTGAGTATTCAAACTCCGGTTATTACGTTGAGCACTCAGGCTCTGGTCAGTTTCGTTGGGTATTCAGACTGCGGTTATTACGTTGAGCGTTAAGGCTCCGGTCATTTTTGTTGAGTATCCAGACTCCGGTTATTACGTTGAGCGTTCAGGCTCTGGTCAGTTTCGTTGAGTATCCAAACTCCGATTATTAAGTTGAGCGTTCATGCTCTGGTCATTTTCTTCGACTATCCAGACTCCGGTTATAACGTTGAGCGTTCGGGCTCCGGTAATTTTTGTTGAGTAACCAGACTCCGGTAATTACGTTGAGCGTTCAGGCTCCGGTCAGTTTCGTTGAGTATCCAGAATCCGGTTATTAAGTTGAGCGTTTAGGCTCCATTCAGTTTTGTTGGGTATCTAGACTCCGGTTATTACGTTGAGCGTTGAGGCTCCAGTAAGTTTCGTTGAGTATCCAGACTCCGGTTATTACGTTGAGCACTCACGCTCCGGTTAGTTTCGTTGGGTATCCAGACTCCGGTTATTACGTTGAGCGTTCAGGCTTCGGTCAGTTTCGTTAAGTATCCAAACTCCGGTTATTAGGTTGAGCGTTCATGCTCTGGTAATTTTCTTTAAGTATCCAGACTCTGGTTATTACGTTGAGCGTTCGGGCTCTGCTCATTTTCGTTGAGTATCCAGACTCCAGTTATTACGTTGAGCGTTCAGGCTCCGGTCAGTTTCGTTGAGTATCCAGACTCTGGTTATTAAGTTGAGCGTTCATGCTCCATTCAGTTTTGTTGGGTATCCAGACTCCGGTTATTACGTTGAGCATTCAGGCTCCGGTGAGTTTCGTTGAGTATCCAGACTCCGGTTATTACGTTGAGAACTCACGCACCGGTCAGTTTCGTTGGGTATCCAGACTCCGGTTATTACGTTGAGCGTTCAGGTTCCGGTCAGTTTCGTTGAATATCCAAACTCCAGTTATTAAGTTAGCGTTCATGCTTTGGTCATTTTTGTTGAGTATCTAGACTCCGGTTATTAAGTTGAGCGTTCAGGCTCCATTCAGTTTTGTTGGGTATCCAGACTCCGGTTATTACGTTGAGCATTCAGGCTCCGGTCAGTTTCGTTGAGTATCCAGACTCTGGTTATTACGTTGAGCGTTCAGGCTCCGGTCAGTTTCGTTGAGTATCCAGACTCCGGTTATTATGTCGAGCGTTCAGGCTTCGGTCAGTTTTGTTGAGTATCCAGACTCCAGTTATTACGTCGAGCGTTCAGGCTCCGGTCAGTTTCGTTGGTTATCCAAACTCCGGTCATTACGTTGAGCGTTCAGGCTCCGGTCATTTTCGATGAATATCCAGACTCTGGTCATTACGTTGAGCGTTCAGGCTCCGTTCAGTTTCGTTCAGTTTCCAGACTCTGATCATTATGTTGAGCGTTCAGGCTCCGGTCATTTTCGTTGAGTATCCAGACTCTGGTTATTACGTTGAGCGTTCAGGCTCCGGTCATTACGTTGGTCGTTCAGGCTCCTGTCAGTTTCGTTGAGTATACAGACTCTGGTTATTACGTTGAGCGTTCAGGCTCTGGTCAGTTTCGTTGGGTATCCAGTCTCCGGTTATTACGTTGAGTGTTAAGGCTCCGGTCATTTTTGTTGAGTATCCAGACTCCGGTTATTACGTTTAGCGTTCAGGCTCCGGTCAGTTTCGTTGAGTATCCAAACTCCGGTTATTAAGTTGAGCGTTCATGCTCCGGTAATTTTCTTTAAGTATTCGAACTCCGGTTATTACGTTGAGCGTTCGGGCTCTGGTCATTTTCGTTGAGTATCTAGACTCCGGTTATTACGTTGAACGTTCAGGCTCCGGTTAGTTTCGTTGAGTATCCAGACTCCGGTTATTAAGATGAGCGTTCAGGCTCCATTCAGTTTTGTTGGGTATCCAGACTCCGGTTATTACGTTGAGCATTCAGGCTCCGGTCAGCTTCGTTGAGGATCCAGACTCCGGTTATTATGTTGAGAACCACGCTCCGGTCAGTTTCGTTGGGTATCCATATTCCGGTTCTTACGTTGAGCGTTAAGGCTGTCAGTTTCGTTGAATATCCAAACTCCAGTTATTAAGTTGAGCGTTCATGCTCTGGTCATTTTCTTTGACTATCCAGACTCCGGTTATTTCGTTGAGCGTTCGGGCTCAGGTCATTTTCGTTGAGAATCCAGACTTCGGTTATTACGTTGAGCGTTCAGGCTCCGGTCAGTTTCGTTGAGTATCCAGACTACGGTTATTACGTTGAGCACTCACGCTCCGGTCAGTTTCGTTGGGTATCCAGACTCCGGTTATTACGTTGAGCGTTAAGGCTCCGGTCATTTTTGTTGAGTATCCAGACTCCGGTTATTACGTTGAGCGTTCAGGTTCCGGTCAGTTTCGTCGAGTATTAAAACTCCGGTTATTAAGTTGAGCGTTCGGGCTCCGGTCATTTTCTTTGAGTATCCAGACTCTGGTTATTACGTTGAGCGTTCGGGCTCCGGTCATTTTCGTTGAGTATCCAGACTCCGGTTATTATGTTGAGCATTCAGGGTCCGGTTAGTTTCGTTGAGTATCCAGACTCCGGTTATTAAGTTAAACGTCAGGCTCCATTCAGTTTTGTTGGGTATCCAGACTCAGGTTATTACGTTGAGCGTTCAAGCACCGAGCAGTTTCGTTGAGTATTCAAACTCCGGTTATTACGTTGAGCACTCAGGCTCTGGTCAGTTTCGTTGGGTATTCAGACTGCGGTTATTACGTTGAGCGTTAAGGCTCCGGTCATTTTTGTTGAGTATCCAGACTCCGGTTATTACATTGAGCGTTCAGGCTCTGGTCAGTTTCGTTGAGTATCCAAACTCCGATTATTAAGTTGAGCGTTCATGCTCTGGTCATTTTCTTCGACTATCCAGACTCCGGTTATAACGTTGAGCGTTCGGGCTCCGGTCATTTTTGTTGAGTAACCAGACTCCGGTAATTACGTTGAGCGTTCAGGCTCCGGTCAGTTTCGTTGAGTATCCAGAATCCGGTTATTAAGTTGAGCGTTTAGGCTCCATTCAGTTTTGTTGGGTATCTAGACTCCGGTTATTACGTTGAGCGTTGAGGTTCCAGTAAGTTTCGTTGAGTATCCAGACTCCGGTTATTACGTTGAGCACTCACGCTCTGGTTAGTTTCGTTGGGTATCCAGACTCCGGTTATTACGTTGAGCGTTCAGGCTTCGGTCAGTTTCGTTAAGTATCCAAACTCCGGTTATTAGGTTGAGCGTTCATGCTCTGGTAATTTTCTTTAAGTATCCAGACTCTGGTTATTACGTTGAGCGTTCGGGCTCTGCTCATTTTCGTTGAGTATCCAGACTCCAGTTATTACGTTGAGCGTTCAGGCTCCGGTCAGTTTCGTTGAGTATCCAGACTCTGGTTATTAAGTTGAGCGTTCATGCTCCATTCAGTTTTGTTGGGTATCCAGACTCCGGTTATTACGTTGAGCATTCTGGCTCCGGTCAGTTTCGTTGAGTATCCAGACTCCGGTTATTACGTTGAGAACTCATGCACCGGTCAGTTTCGTTGGGTATCCAGACTCCGGTTATTACGTTGAGCGTTAAGGCTCCGGACTTTTTTGTTGAGTATCCAGACTCCGGTTATTACGTTGAGCGTTCAGGTTCCGGTCAGTTTCGTTGAATATCCAAACTCCAGTTATTAAGTTAGCGTTCATGCTTTGGTCATTTTTGTTGAGTATCTAGACTCCGGTTATTAAGTTGAGCGTTCAGGCTCCATTCAGTTTTGTTGGGTATCCAGACTCCGGTTATTACGTTGAGCATTCAGGCTCCGGTCAGTTTCGTTGAGTATCCAGACTCTGGTTATTACGTTGAGCGTTCAGGCTCCGGTCAGTTTCGTTGAGTATCCAGACTCCGGTTATTACGTCGAGCGTTCAGGCTTCGGTCAGTTTTGTTGAGTATCCAGACTCCAGTTATTACGTCGAGCGTTCAGGCTCCGGTCAGTTTCGTTGGTTATCCAAACTCCGGTCATTACGTTGAGCGTTCAGGCTCCGGTCATTTTCGATGAATATCCAGACTCTGGTCATTATGTTGAGCGTTCAGGCTCTGGTCAGTTTCGTTCAGTTTCCAGACTCTGATTATTAAGTTGAGTATTCAGGCTCCAGTCATTTTTGTTGAGTATCCAGACTCTGGTTATTACGTTGAGCGTTCAGGCTCCGGTCATTACGTTGCTCGTTCAGGCTCCTGTCAGTTTCGTTGAGTATATAGACTCTGGTTATTACGTTGAGCGTTCAGGCTCTGGTCAGTTTCGTTGGGTATCCAGTCTCCGGTTATTACGTTGAGTGTTAAGGCTCCGGTCATTTTTGTTGCGTATCCAGACTCCGGTTATTACGTTTAGCGTTCAGGCTCCGGTCAGTTTCGTTGAGTATCCAAACTCCGGTTATTAAGTTGAGCGTTCATGCTCCGGTAATTTTATTAAGTTCAGGCTCCTGTCAGTTTCGTTGAGTATTCGGACTCCGGTTATTACGTTGAGCATTCGGGCTCTGGTCATTTTCGTTGAGTATCTAGACTCCGGTTATTACGTTGAACGTTCAGGCTCCGGTTAGTTTCGTTGAGTATCCAGACTCCGGTTATTAAGTTGAGCGTTCAGGCTCCATTCAGTTTTGTTGGGTATCCAGACTCCGGTTATTACGTTGAGCGTTCAGGCTCCGGTCAGCTTCGTTGAGTATCCAGACTCCGGTTATTACGTTGAGAACTCACGCTCCGGTCAGTTTCGTTGGGTATCCATATTCCGGTTCTTACGTTGAGCGTTAAGGCTGTCAGTTTCGTTGAATATCCAAACTCCAATTATTAAGTTGAGCATTCATGCTCTGGTCATTTTCTTTGACTATCCAGACTCCGGTTATTTCGTTGAGCGTTCGGGCTCAGGTCATTTTCGTTGAGTATCCAGACTCCGGTTATTACGTTGAGCGTACAGGCTCCGGTCAGTTTCGTTGAGTATCCAGACTACGGTTATTACGTTGAGCACTCACGCTCCGGTCAGTTTCGTTGGGTATCCATACTCCGGTTATTACGTTGAGCGTTAAGGCTCCGGTCATTTTTGTTGAGTATCCAGACTACGTTTATTACGTTTAGCGTTTAGGTTCCGGTCAGTTTCGTTGAGTATTAAAACTCCGGTTATTAAGTTGAGCGTTCGGGCTCCAGTCATTTTCTTTGAGTATCCAGACTCCGGTTATTACGTTCGGGCTCCGGTCATTTTCGTTGAGTATCCAGACTCCGGTTATTATGTTGAGCATTCAGGGTCCAGTCAGTTTCGTTGAGTATCTAGACTCCGGTTATTAAGTTGAACGTCAGGCTCCATTCAGTTTTGTTGGGTATCCAGACTCTGGTTATTACGTTGAGCGTTCAGGCACCGAGCAGTTTCGTTGAGTATTCAAACTCTGGTTATTACGTTGAGCACTCAGGCTCTGGTCAGTTTCGTTGGGTATTCAGACTGCGGTTATTACGTTGAGCGTTAAGGCTCCGGTCATTTTTGTTGAGTATCCAGACTCCGGTTATTACGTTGAGCGTCCAGGCTCTGGTCAGTTTCGTTGAGTATCCAAACTCCGATTATTAAGTTGAGCGTTCATGCTTTGGTCATTTTCTTTGACTATCCAGACTCCGGTTATAACGTTGAGCGTTCGGGCTCCGGTCATTTTTGTTGAGTAACCAGACTCCGGTAATTACGTTGAGCGTTCAGGCTCCGGTCAGTTTCGTTGAGTATCCAGAATCCGGTTATTAAGTTGAGCGTTTAGGCTCCATTCAGTTTTGTTGGGTATCTAGACTCCGGTTATTACGTTGAGCGTTGAGGCTCCAGTAAGTTTCGTTGAGTATCCAGACTCCGGTTATTACGTTGAGCACTCACGCTCCGGTTAGTTTCGTTGGGTATCCAGACTCCGGTTATTACGTTGAGCGTTCAGGCTTCGGTCAGTTTCGTTGAGTATCCAAACTCCGGTTATTAGGTTGAGCGTTCATGCTCCGGTAATTTTCTTTAAGTATCCAGACTCTGGTTATTACATTGAGCGTTCGGGCTCTGCTCATTTTCGTTGAGTATCGAGACTCCAGTTATTACGTTGAGCGTTCAGGCTCCGGTCAGTTTCGTTGAGTATCCAGACTCTGGTTATTAAGTTGAGCATTCATGCTCCATTCAGTTTTGTTGGGTATCCAGACTCTGGTTATTACGTTGAGCATTCAGGCTCCGGTCAGTTTCGTTGAGTATCCAGACTCCGGTTATTACGTTGAGAACTCACGCACCGGTCAGTTTCGTTGGGTATCCAGATTCCGGTTATTACGTTGAGCGTTAAGGCTTCGGCCTTTTTTGTTGAGTATCCAGACTCCGGTTATTACGTTGAGCGTTCAGGTTCCAGTCAGTTTCGTTGAATATCCAAACTCCAGTTATTAAGTTGAGCGTTCATGCTTTGGTCATTTTTGTTGAGTATCTAGACTCCGGTTATTAAGTTGAGCGTTCAGGCTCCATTCAGTTTTGGTGGGTATCCAGACTCCGGTTATTACGTTGAGCATTCAGGCTCCGGTCAGTTTTGTTGAGTATCCAGACTCCGGTTATTACGTCGAGCGTTCAGGCTTCGGTCAGTTTTGTTGAGTATCCAGACTCCAGTTATTACATCGAGCGTTCAGGCTCCGGTCAGTTTCGTTGGTTATCCAAACTCCGGTCATTACGTTTAGCGTTCAGGCTCCGGTCATTTTCGATGAATATCCAGACTCTGGTCATTATGTTGAGCGTTCAGGCTCCGGTCAGTTTCGTTCAGTTTTCAGACTCTGATTATTAAGTTGAGTATTCAGGCTCCAGTCATTTTTGTTGAGTATCCAGACTCTGGTTATTACGTTGAGCGTTCAGGCTCCGGTCAGTTTCGTTGAGTATACAGACTCTGGTTATTACGTTGAGCGTTCAGGCTCTGGTCAGTTTCGTTGGGTATCCAGTCTCCGGTTATTACGTTGAGTGTTAAGGCTCCGGTCATTTTTGTTGAGTATCCAGACTCCGGTTATTACGTTGAGCGTTCAGGCTCCGGTCAGTTTCGTTGAGTATCCAAACTCCGGTTATTAAGTTGAGCATTCATGCTCCGGTAATTTTCTTTAAGTATTCGGACTCCGGTTATTACATTGAGCGTTCGGGCTCTGGTCATTTTCGTTGAGTATCTAGACTCCGGTTATTACGTTGAACGTTCAGGCTCCCGTTAGTTTCGTTGAGTATCCAGACTCCGGTTATTAAGTTGAGCGTTCAGGCTCCATTCAGTTTTGTTGGGTATCCAGACTCCGGTTATTACGTTGAGCGTTCAGGCTCCGGTCAGCTTCGTTGAGTATCCAGACTCCGGTTATTACGTTGAGAACTCACGCTCCGGTCAGTTTCGTTGGGTATCCAGATTCCGGTTCTTACGTTGAGCGTTAAGGCTGTCAGTTTCGTTGAATATCCAAACTCCAGTTATTAAGTTGAGCGTTCATGCTCTGGTCATTTTCTTTGACTATCCAGACTCCGGTTATTTCGTTGAGCGTTCGGGCTCAGGTCATTTTCGTTGAGTATCCAGACTCCGGTTATTACGTTGATCGTTCAGGCTCCGGTCAGTTTCGTTGAGTATCCAGACTACGGTTATTACGTTGAGTACTCACGCTCTGGTCAGTTTCGTTGGGTATCCAGACTCCGGTTATTTCGTTGAGCGTTAAGGCTCCGGTCATTTTTGTTGAGTATCCAGACTTCGGTTATTACGTTGAGCGTTCAGGTTCCGGTCAGTTTCGTTAAGTATTAAAACTCCGGTTATTAAGTTGAGCGTTCGGGCTCCGGTCATTTTCGTTGAGTATCCAGACTCCGGTTATTTTTTGAGCGTTCAGGCTCCGGTTAGTTTTGTTGAGTATCCAGACTCCGGTTATTACGTCGAGCGTTCAGGCTCCGGTCAGTTTTGTTGAGTATCCAGACTCCGGTTATTACGTCGAGCGTTCAGGCTCCGGTCAGTTTCGTTGGTTATCCAGACTCCGGTCATTACGTTGAGCGTTCAGGCTCCGGTCATTTTCGTTGAGTATCCAGACTCTGGTCATTATGTTGAGCGTTCAGGCTCCGGTCAGTTTCGTTGAGTATCCAGAATATGATTATTAAGTTGAGTATTCAGGCTCCGGTCATTTTCGTTGAGTATCCAGACTCTGGTTATTACGTTGAGCGTTCAGGCTCCGGTCTTTACGTTGATCGTTCAGGCTCCGGTCAGTTTCGTTGAGTATACAGACTCCAGTTATTACGTTGAGCGTTCAGGCTCTGGTCAGTTTCGTTGGGTATCCAATCTCTGGTTATTACGTTAAGTGTTAAGGCTCCGGTCATTTTTGTTGAGTATCCAGACTCCGGTTATTATGTTAAGCATTCAGGCTCCGGTCAGTTTCGTTGAGTATCCAAACTCCGGTTATTAAGTTGAGCGTTCATGCTCCGGTAATTTTCTTTAAGTATCCAGACTATGGTTATTACGTTGAGCGTTCAGGGTCTGGTCATTTTCGTTGAGTATCCAGACTCCGGTTATTACGTTGAGCGTTCAGGCTCCAGTCAGTTTCGTAGAGTATCCAGACTCCGATTATTAAGTTGAGCGTTCAGGCTCCATTCAGTTTTGTTGGGTATCCAGACTCCGGTTATTACGTTGAGCATTCAGGCTCCGGTCAGTTTCGTTGAGTATCCAGACTCCGGTTATTACGTTGAGAACTCACGCTCCGGTCAGTTTCGTTGGGTATCTAGACTTCGGTTGTTACGTTGAGCGTTAAGGCTCCAGACTTTTTTGTTGAGTATCCAGACTCTTGTTATTACGTTGAGCGTTCAGGCTCCAGTCAGTTTCGTTGAATATCCAAACTCCAGTTATTAAGTTGAGCGTTCATGCTCCGGTCATTTTTCTTGAGTAACTAGACTCCGGTTATTAAGTTGAACGTTCAGGCTCCATTCAGTTTTGTTGGGTATTAAGACTCCGGTTATTACGTTGAGCATTCAGGCTCCGGTCAGTTTCGTTGAGTATCCAGACTCCGGTTATTACGTTGAGCGTTCAGGCTCCGGTCAGTTTCGTTGAGTATCCAGACTCCGGTTATTACGTCGAGCGTTCAGGCTTCGGTCAGTTTTGTTGAGTATCCAGACTCCAGTTATTACGTCGAGCGTTCAGGCTCCGGTCAGTTTCGTTGGTTATCCAAACTCCGGTCATTACGTTGAGCGTTCAGGCTCCGGTCATTTTTGATGAATATCCAGACTCTGGTCATTATGTTGAGCGTTCAGGCTCCGGTCAGTTTCGTTCAGTTTCCAGACTCTGATTATTAAGTTGAGTATTCAGGCTCCAGTCATTTTTGTTGAGTATCCAGACTCTGGTTCTTACGTTGAGCGTTCAGGCTCCGGTCATTACGTTGGTCGTTCAGGCTCCGGTAAGTTTCGTTGAGTATACAGACTCTGGTTATTACGTTGAGCGTTCAGGCTCTGGTCAGTTTCGTTGGGTATCCAGTCTCCGGTTATTACCTTGAGTGTTAAGGTTCCGGTCATTTTTGTTGAGTATCCAGACTCCGGTTATTACGTTGAGCGTTCAGGCTCCGGTCAGTTTCGTTGAGTATCCAAACTCCGGTTATTAAGTTGAGCGTTCATGCTCCGGTAATTTTCTTTAAGTATTCGAACTCCGGTTATTACGTTGAGCGTTCGGGCTCTGGTCATTTTCGTTGAGTATCTAGACTCCGGTTATTACTTGAGCGTTCAGGCTCCGGTTAGTTTTGTTGAGTATCCAGACTCCGGTTATTACGTCGAGCATTCAGGCTCCGGTCAGTTTTGTTGAGTATCCAGACTCCGGTTATTACGTCGAGCGTTCAGGCTCCGGTCAGTTTCGTTGGTTATCCAGACTCCGGTCATTACGTTGAGCGTTCAGGCTCCGGTCATTTTCGATGAGTATCCAGACTCTGGTCATTATGTTGAGCGTTCAGGCTCCGGTCAGTTTCGTTGAGTATCCAGACTATGATTATTAAGTTGAGTATTCAGGCTCCGGTCATTTTCATTGAGTATCCAGACTCTGGTTATTACGTTGAGCGTTCAGGCTCCGGTCTTTACGTTGATCGTTCAGGCTCCGGTCAGTTTCGTTGAGTATACAGACTCCAGTTATTACGTTGAGCATTCAGGCTCTGGTCAGTTTCGTTGGGTATCCAATCTCCGGTTATTACGTTAAGTGTAAAGGCTCCGGTCATTTTTGTTGAGTATCCAGACTCCGGTTATTACGTTGAGCATTCAGGCTCCGGTCAGTTTCGTTGAGTATCCAAACTCCGGTTATTAAGTTGAGCGTTCATGCTCCGGTAATTTTCTTTAAGTATCCAGACTATGGTTATTACGTTGAGCGTTCAGGGTCTGGTCATTTTCGTTGAGTATCCAGACTCCGGTTATTACGTTGAGTGTTGAGGCTCCAGTCAGTTTCGTTGAGTATCCAGACTCCGATCATTAAGTTGAGCGTTCAGGCTCCATTCAGTTTTGTTGGGTATCCAGACTCCGGTTATTAAGTTGAGCATTCAAGCTCTGGTCAGTTTCGTTGAGTATCCAGACTCCGGTTATTACGTTGAGAACTCACGCTCCGGTCAGTTTCGTTGGGTATCTAGACTTCGGTTATTACGTTGAGCGTTAAGGCTCCAGACTTTTTTGTTGAGTATCCAGACTCTTGTTATTACGTTGAGCGTTCAGGCTCCAGTCAGTTTCGTTGAATATCCAAACTCCAGTTATTAAGTTGAGCGTTCATGCTCCGGTCATTTTTGTTGAGTAACTAGACTCCGTTTATTAAGTTGAGCGTTCAGGCTCCATTCAGTATTGTTGGGTATCCAGACTCCGGTTATCACGTTGAGCATTCAGGCTCCGGTCAGTTTCGTTGAGTATCCAGACTCCGGTTATTACATTGAGCGTTCAGGCTCCGATCAGTTTCGTTGAGTATCCAGACTCCGGTTATTACGTCGAGCGTTCAGGCTTCGGTCAGTTTTGTTGAGTATCCAGACTCCGGTTATTACGTCGAGCGTTCAGGCTCTGGTCAGTTTCGTTGGTTATCCAAACTCCGGTCATTACGTTGAGCGTTCAGGCTCCGGTCATTTTCGATGAATATCCAGACTCTGGTCATTATGTTGAGCGTTCAGGCTCCGGTCAGTTTCGTTCAGTTTCCAGACTCTGATTATTAAGTTGAGTATTCAGGCTCCAGTCATTTTTGTTGAGTATCCAGACTCTGGTTATTACGTTGAGCGTTCAGGCTCCGGTCATTACGTTGGTCGTTCAGGCTCCGGTCAGTTTCGTTGAGTATACAGACTCTGGTTATTACGTTGAGCGTTCAGGCTCTGGTCAGTTTCGTTGGGTATCCAGTCTCCGGTTATTACGTTGAGTGTTAAGGTTCCGGTCATTTTTGTTGAGTATCCAGACTCCGGTTATTACGTTGAGCGTTCAGGCTCCGGTCAGTTTCGTTGAGTATCCAAACTCCGGTTATTAAGTTGAGCGTTCATGCTCCGGTAATTTTCTTTAAGTATTCGAACTCCGGTTATTACGTTGAGCGTTCGGGCTCTGGTCATTTTCGTTGAGTATCTAGACTCCGGTTATTACTTGAGCGTTCAGGCTCCGGTTAGTTTTGTTGAGTATCCAGACTCCGGTTATTACGTCGAGCATTCAGGCTCCGGTCAGTTTTGTTGAGTATCCAGACTCCGGTTATTACGTCGAGCGTTCAGGCTCCGGTCAGTTTCGTTGGTTATCCAGACTCCGGTCATTACGTTGAGCGTTCAGGCTCCGGTCATTTTCGATGAGTATCCAGACTCTGGTCATTATGTTGAGCGTTCAGGCTCCGGTCAGTTTCGTTGAGTATCCAGACTATGATTATTAAGTTGAGTATTCAGGCTCCGGTCATTTTCATTGAGTATCCAGACTCTGGTTATTACGTTGAGCGTTCAGGCTCCGGTCTTTACGTTGATCGTTCAGGCTCCGGTCAGTTTCGTTGAGTATACAGACTCCAGTTATTACGTTGAGCGTTCAGGCTCTGGTCAGTTTCGTTGGGTATCCAATCTCCGGTTATTACGTTAAGTGTTAAGGCTCCGGTCATTTTTGTTGAGTATCCAGACTCCGGTTATTACGTTGAGCATTCAGGCTCCGGTCAGTTTCGTTGAGTATCCAAACTCCGGTTATTAAGTTGAGCGTTCATGCTCCGGTAATTTTCTTTAAGTATCCAGACTATGGTTATTACGTTGAGCGTTCAGGGTCTGGTCATTTTCGTTGAGTATCCAGACTCCGGTTATTACGTTGAGTGTTGAGGCTCCAGTCAGTTTCGTTGAGTATCCAGACTCCGATCATTAAGTTGAGCGTTCAGGCTCCATTCAGTTTAGTTGGGTATCCAGACTCCGGTTATTACGTTGAGCATTCAAGCTCCGGTCAGTTTCGTTGAGTATCCAGACTCCGGTTATTACGTTGAGAACTCACGCTCCGGTCAGTTTCGTTGGGTATCTAGACTTCGGTTATTACGTTGAGCGTTAAGGCTCCAGACTTTTTTGTTGAGTATCCAGACTCTTGTTATTACGTTGAGCGTTCAGGCTCCAGTCAGTTTCGTTGAATATCCAAACTCCAGTTATTAAGTTGAGCGTTCATGCTCCGGTCATTTTTGTTGAGTAACTAGACTCCGGTTATTAAGTTGAGCGTTCAGGCTCCATTCAGTTTTGTTGGGTATCCAGACTCCGGTTATCACGTTGAGCATTCAGGCTCCGGTCAGTTTCGTTGAGTATCCAGACTCCGGTTATTACATTGAGCGTTCAGGCTCCGGTCAGTTTCGTTGAGTATCCAGACTCCGGTTATTACGTCGAGCGTTCAGGCTTCGGTCAGTTTTGTTGAGTATCCAGACTCCAGTTATTACGTCGAGCGTTCAGGCTCCGGTCAGTTTCGTTGGTTATCCAAACTCCGGTCATTACGTTGAGCGTTCAGGCTCCGGTCATTTTCGATGAATATCCAGACTCTGGTCATTATGTTGAGCGTTCAGGCTCCGGTCAGTTTCGTTCAGTTTCCAGACTCTGATTATTAAGTTGAGTATTCAGGCTCCAGTCATTTTTGTTGAGTATCCAGACTCTGGTTATTACGTTGAGCGTTCAGGCTCCGGTCATTACGTTGGTCGTTCAGGCTCCGGTCAGTTTCGTTGAGTATACAGACTCTGGTTATTACGTTGAGCGTTAAGGCTCTGGTCAGTTTCGTTGGGTATCCAGTCTCCGGTTATTACGTTGAGTGTTAAGGCTCCGGTCATTTTTGTTGAGTATCCAGACTCCGGTTATTACGTTCAGCGTTCAGGCTCCGGTCAGTTTCGTTGAGTATCCAAACTCCGGTTATTAAGTTGAGCGTTCATGCTCCGGTAATTTTCTTTAAGTATTCGGACTCCGGTTATTACGTTGAGCGTTCGGGCTCTGGTCATATTCGTTGAGTATCTAGACTCCGGTTATTACGTTGAACGTTCAGGCTCCCGTTAGTTTCGTTGAGTATCCAGACTCCGGTTATTAAGTTGAGCGTTCAGGCTCCATTCAGTTTTGTTGGGTATCCAGACTCCGGTTATTACGTTGAGCGTTCAGGCTCCGGTCAGCTTCGTTGAGTATCCAGACTCCGGTTATTACGTTGAGAACTCACGCTCCGGTCAGTTTCGTTGGGTATCCAGATTCCGGTTCTTACGTTGAGCTTAAGGCTGTCAGTTTCGTTGAATATCCAAACTCCAGTTATTAAGTTGAGCGTTCATGCTCTGGTCATTTTCTTTGACTATCCAGACTCCGGTTATTTCGTTGAGCGTTCGGGCTCAGGTCATTTTCGTTGAGTATCCAGACTCCGGTTATTACGTTGAGCGTTCAGGCTCCGGTCAGTTTCGTTAAGTATCCAGACTACGGTTATTACGTTGAGTACTCACGCTCTGGTCAGTTTCGTTGGGTATCCAGACTCCGGTTATTACGTTGAGCGTTAAGGCTCCGGTCATTTTTGTTGAGTATCCAGACTCCGGTTATTACGTTGAGCGTTCAGGTTCCGGTCAGTTTCGTTGAGTATTAAAACTCTGGTTATTAAGTTGAGCGTTCGGGCTCCGGTCATTTTCTTTGAGTATCCAGACTCCGGTTATTACGTTGAGCGTTCGGGCTCCGGTCATTTTCGTTGAGTATCCAGACTCCGGTTATTACTTGAGCGTTCAGGCTCCGGTTAGTTTTGTTGAGTATCCAGACTCTGGTTATTACGTTGAGCGTTCAGGCTCCGGTCAGTTTTGTTGAGTATCCAGACTCCGGTTATTACGTCGAGCATTCAGGCTCCGGTCAGTTTCGTTGGTTATCCAGACTCCGGTCATTACGTTGAGCGTTCAGGCTCCGGTCATTTTCGATGAGTATCCAGACTCTGGTCATTATGTTGAGCGTTCAGGCTCCGGTTAGTTTCGTTGAGTATCCAGACTATGATTATTAAGTTGAGTATTCAGGCTCCGGTCATTTTCGTTGAGTATCCAGACTCTGGTTATTACGTTGAGCGTTCAGGCTCCGGTCTTTACGTTGATCGTTCAGGCTCCGGTCAGTTTCGTTGAGTATACAGACTCCAGTTATTACGTTGAGCGTTCAGGCTCTGGTCAGTTTCGTTGGGTATCCAATCTCTGGTTATTACGTTAAGTGTTAAGGCTCCGGTCATTTTTGTTAAGTATCCAGACTCCGGTTATTACGTTGAGCATTCAGGCTCCGGTCAGTTTCGTTGAGTATCCAAACTCCGGTTATTAAGTTGAGCGTTCTTGCTCCGGTAATTTTCTTTAAGTATCCAGACTATGGTTATTACGTTGAGCGTTCAGGGTTTGGTCATTTTCGTTGAGTATCCAGACTCCGGTTATTACGTTGAGCGTTCAGGCTCCAGTCAGTTTCGTTGAGTATCCAGACTCCGATTATTAAGTTGAGCGTTCAGGCTCCATTCAGTTTTGTTGGGTATCCAGACTCCGGTTATTACGTTGAGCATTCAGGCTCCGGTCAGTTTCGTTGAGTATCCAGACTCCGGTTATTACATTGAGAACTCACGCTCCGGTCAGTTTCGTTGGGTATCTAGACTCCGGTTATTACGTTGAGCGTTAAGGCTCCAGACTTTTTTGTTGAGTATCCACACTCTTGTTATTACGTTGAGCGTTCAGGCTCCAGTCAGTTTCGTTGAATATCCAAACTCCAGTTATTATGTTGAGCGTTCATGCTCCGGTCATTTTTGTTGAGTATCCAGACTCCGGTTATTACGTTGAGCGTTCGGGCTCCGATCATTTTCGTTGAGTATCTAGACTCCGGTTATTACATTGAGCGTTCGGGCTCCGGTCATTTTCGTTGAGTATCCAGACTCCGGTTATTACATTGAGCGTTCAGGCTCCGGTCAGTTTCGTTGAGTATCCAGACTCAGGTTATTACGTTGAGCGTTCACGCTCCGGTCAGTTTCGTTGGGTATCCAGACTCCGGTTATTACGTTGTGCATTCAGGCTCCGGTCATTTTTGTTGAGTATCTAGACTTCGGTTATTACGTTGAGCATTCAGGCTCCGGTCATTTTCGTTGAGTCTCTATGCTCCGGTTATTACGTTTTGTGTTCAAGCTTAGATTAGCTTCGTTGAGAATCTAGATTCCAATTATTACGTTGAGCATTCAGGCTCCGGTCAGTTTCGTTGGGTATACAGACTCCGGTTATTACGTTGAGCATTCAGGCTCCGGTGATTTTCGTTGAGTATCCAAACTTCGTTTATTACGTCGAGCGTTCAGGCTCCGGTCAGTTTCGTTGAATATCCAGACTCCGTTTATTACGTCGAGCGTTTAGGCTCCGGTTAGTTTCGTTGGGTATCCAGACTCCGGTCATTATGTTGAGCGTTCAGGCTCCGGTCAGTTTCGTTGAGTATCCAGACTTCGGTTATTAAGTTGAGCATTCAGGCTCCGGTCATTTTCGTTGAGTATCCAGACTCTGGTTATTACGTTGAGCGTTCAGGCTCCGGTCATTACATTGATCGTTCAGGCTCTGGTCAGTTTCGTAGAGTATCCGGACTCCAATTATTATGTTGAACATTCAGGCTCTCGTCAGTTTCGTTGGGTATCCAGACTCCGGCTATTATGTTGAGCGTTAAGGCTCCGGTCATTTTTGTTGAGTATCCAGACTCTGCTTATTACGTTGAGCGTTCAGGCTCCGATCAGTTTCGTTGAGTATCCAATCTCTGGTTATTAAGTTGAGCGTTCATGCTCCGGTCATTTTCTTTGAGTATCCAGACTCCGGTTATTACGTTGAGCGTTCGGGCTCCGGTCATTTTCGTTGAGTATCCAGACTCTGGTTATTACGTTGAGCGTTCAGGCTCCGGTCATTACGTTAAGTATCCAGAATCCTGTTATTAAGTTGAGCGTTAAGGCTCCGGTCATTTTTGTTGAGTATCCAGACTCCGGTTATTACGTTGAGCGTTCAGGTTCCGGTCAGTTTCGTTGAGTATTAAAACTCCGGTTATTAAGTTGAGCGTTTGGGCTCCGGTCATTTTATTTGAGTATCCAGACTCCGGTTATTACGTTGAGCGTTCGGGCTCCGGTCATTTTCGTTGAGTATCCAGACTCCGGTTATTACTTGAGCGTTCAGGCTCCGGTTAGTTTTGTTGAGTATCCAGACTCCGGTTATTACGTCGAGCATTCAGGCTCTGGTCAGTTTTGTTGAGTATCCAGACTCCGGTTATTACGTCGAGCGTTCAGGGTCCGGTCAGTTTCGTTGGTTATCCAGACTCCGGTCATTACGTTGAGCGTTCAGGCTCCGGTCATTTTCGATTACTATCCAGACTCTGGTCATTATGTTGAGCGTTCAGGCTCCGGTCAGTTTCGTTGAGTATCCAGACTATGATTATTAAGTTGAGTATTCAGGCTCTGGTCATTTTCGTTGAGTATCCAGACTCTGGTTATTACGTTGAGCGTTCAGGCTCCGGTCATTACGTTGATCGTTCAGGCTCCGGTCAGTTTCGTTGAGTATACAGACTCCAGTTATTACGTTGAGCGTTCAGGCTCTGATCAGTTTCGTTGGGTATCCAATCTCCGGTTATTACGTTAAGTGTTAAGGCTCCGGTCATTTTTGTTGAGTATCCAGAGTCCGGTTATTACGTTGAGCATTTAGGCTCCGGTCAGTTTCGTTGAGTATCCAAACTCCGGTTATTAAGTTGAGTGTTCATGCTCCGGTAATTTTGTTTAAGTATCCAGACTACGGTTATTACGTTGAGCGTTCGGGGTCTGGTCATTTTCGTTGAGTATGCAGACTCCGGTTATTACGTTGAGCGTTCAGGCTCCAGTCAGTTTTGTTGAGTATCCAGACTCCGATTATTAAGTTGAGCGTTCAGGCTCCATTCAGTTTTGTTGGGTATCCAGACTCCGGTTATTACGTTGAGCATTCAGGCTCCGGTCAGTTTCGTTGAGTATCCAGACTCCGGTTATTACGTTGAGAACTCACGCTCCGGTCAGTTTCGTTGGGTATCTAGACTCCGGTTATTACGTTGAGCGTTAAGGCTCCGGACTTTTTTGTTGAGTATCCAGACTCTGGTTATTACGTTGAGCGTTCAGGCTCCAGTCAGTTTCGTTGAATATCCAAACTCCAGTTATTATGTTGAGCGTTCATGCTCCGGTCATTTTTGTTGAGTATCCAGACTCCGGTTATTACGTTGAGCGTTCGGGCTCCGGTCATTTTCGTTGAGTATCTAGACTCCGGTTATTACGTTGAGCATTCAGGCTCCGGTCATTTTCGTTGAGTATCCAGACTCCGGTTATTACATTGAGCGTTCAGGCTCCGGTCAGTTTCGTTGAGTATCCAGACTCCGGTTATTACGTTGAGCATTCACGCTCCGGTCAGTTTCGTTGGGTATCCAGACTCCGGTTATTACGTTGTGCATTCAGGCTCCGGTCATTTTTGTTGAGTATCTAGACTCCGGTTATTACGTTGAGCATTCAGGCTCCGGTCATTTTCGTTGAGTCTCTATGCTCCGGTTATTACGTTTTGTGTTCAAGCTTAGATTAGCTTCGTTGAGAATCCAGATTCCAATTATTACGTTGAGCATTCAGGCTCCGGTCAGTTTCGTTGGGTATACAGACTCCGGTTATTACGTTGAGCATTCAGGCTCGGGTGATTTTCGTTGAGTATCCAAACTTCGTTTATTACGTCGAGTGTTCAGGCTCCGGTCAGTTTCGTTGAATATCCAGACTCCGTTTATTACGTCGAGCGTTTAGGCTCCGGTTAGTTTCGTTGGGTATCCAGACTCCGGTCATTATGTTGAGCGTTCAGGCTCCGGTCAGTTTCGTTGAGTATCCAGACTTCGGTTATTAAGTTGAGCATTCAGGCTCCGGTCATTTTCGTTGAGTATCCAGACTCTAGTTATTACGTTGAGCGTTCAGGCTCCGGTCATTACATTGATCGTTCAGGCTCTGGTCAGTTTCGTAGAGTATCCGGACTCCAATTATTACGTTGAACATTCAGGCTCTCGTCAG
The DNA here is from genome assembly GCA_963859935.3 of Lathyrus sativus. Classification (NCBI taxonomy): domain Eukaryota; kingdom Viridiplantae; phylum Streptophyta; class Magnoliopsida; order Fabales; family Fabaceae; genus Lathyrus; species Lathyrus sativus. The sequence goes on along the minus strand of OZ012736.1, from coordinate 255,641,600 downwards.
TTTCGTTGGGTATCCAGACTCCGGCTATTATGTTGAGCGTTAAGGCTCCGGTCATTTTTGTTGAGTATCCAGACTCTGCTTATTACGTTGAGCGTTCAGGCTCCGATCAGTTTCGTTGAGTATCCAATCTCTGGTTATTAAGTTGAGCGTTCATGCTCCGGTCATTTTCTTTGAGTATCCAGACTCCGGTTATTACGTTGAGCGTTCGGGCTCCGGTCATTTTCGTTGAGTATCCAGACTCCGGTTATTACGTTGAGCATTCAGGGTCCGGTCAGTTTCGTTGAGTATCCCGACTCCGGTTATTAAGTTGAGCGTTCAGGCTCCATTCAGTTTTGTTAGGTATCCAGACTCCGGTTATTACGTTGAGCGTTCAGGCTCCGATCAGTTTCGCTGAGTCTCCAGACTCTAGTTATTACGTTGAGCACTCACGCTCCAGTCCGTTTCGTTGGGTATCCAGACTCCGGTTATTACGTTGAGCGTTAAGGCTGCGGTCATTTTTGTTGAGTATCTAGACACCCGTTATTACGTTGAGCGTTCAGGGTCCGGTCAGTTTCAATGAGTATCCAAACTCTGGTTATTAAGTTGAGCGTTCATGCTCTGTTCGTTTTCTTTGAGTATCCAGACTCCGGTTATTACGTTGAGCGTTCGGGCTCCGGTCATTTTCGTTAAGTATCCAGACTCCGGTTATTACGTTAAGCGTTCAGGCCCCGATCAGTTTTGTTGAGTATCCAGAATCCGGTTATTAAGTTGAGCGTTCCGGCTCCCTTAAGTTTTGTTGGGTATCCAGACTCCGGTTATTACGTAGAGCGTTCAGGCTCCGGTCATTTTCGTTGAGTATCCAGACTCCGGTTATTACGTTGAGCACTCACGCTCCGGTCAGTTTCGTTGGGTATCCAGACTCCGGTTATTACGTTGAGCGTTCAGGCTCCGGTCATTTTTGTTGAGTATCCAGACTCCGGTTATTACATTTAGCATTCAGGTACTGGTCAGTTTCGTTGAGTATTAAAACTCGGTTATTAAGTTGAGCGTTTAGGCTCCTGTCATTTTCTTTGAGTATTCGGACTCCGGTTATTACGTTGAGCGTTCGGGCTCCGGTCATTTTCATTGACTATCCAGACTCCGGTTATTACGTTGAGCGTTCAGGCTCCGGTCAGTTTCGTTGAGTATCCAGACTCCGGTTATTAAGTTGAGCGTTCAGGCTTTATTCAGTTTTGTTGGGTATCCAGACTCCGGTTATTACGTTGAGCGTTCACGCTCCAGTCAATTTTGTTGGGTATCGTTGAGTATCCAGACTCCGGTTAATACGTCGAGCGTTCAGGCTCCGGTCAGTTTCGTTGAGTATCCAGACTCCGGTAATTACGTTGAGCATTCAGGCTCCAGTGATTTTCGTTGAGTATCCAGACTCCAGTTATTACGTCGAGCGTTCAAGCTCCGGTCAGTTTGGTTGAGTATCCAGACTCCGGTTATTAAGTTGAGCGTTCAGGCTTTATTCAGTTTTGTTGGGTATCCAGACTCCGGTTATTACGTTGAGCGTTCACGCTCCAGTCAATTTTGTTGGGTATCGTTGAGTATCCAGACTCCGGTTATTACGTCGAGCGTTTAGGCTCTGGTCAGTTTCGTTGAGTATCCAGACTCCGGTAATTACGTTGAGCGTTCAGGCTCCAGTGATTTTTGTTGAGTATCCAGACTCTAGTTATTACGTTGAGCGTTCAGGCTCCATTCAGTTTGGTTGAGTATCCAGACTCCGGTTATTACGTTGAACGTTCAGGCTCCGGGCAGTTTCGTTGAGTATCCAGACTATGGTTATTTCGTCGAGCGTTCAGGCTCCGGTCATTTTCGTTGAGTATCCAGACTCTGGTTATTACGTTGAGCGTTCAGGCTCCGGTCATTACGTTGATCGTTCAGGCTCCGGTCAGTTTCGTTGAGTATACAGACTCCAGTTATTACGTTGAGCGTTCAGGCTCTAGTCAGTTTCGTTGGGTATCCAATCTCCGGTTATTACGTTAAGTGTTAATGCTCCGGTCATTTTTGTTGAGTATCCAGAGTCCGGTTATTACGTTGAGCATTTAGGCTCCTGTCAGTTTCGTTGAGTATCCAAACTCCGGTTATTAAGTTGAGCGTTCATGCTCCGGTAATTTTCTTTAAGTATCCAGACTACGGTTATTACGTTGAGCGTTCGGGGTCTGGTCATTTTCGTTGAGTATGCAGACTCCGGTTATTACGTTGAGCGTTCAGGCTCCAGTCAGTTTTGTTGAGTATCCAGACTCCGATTATTAAGTTGAGCGTTCAGGCTCCATTCAGTTTTGTTGGGTATCCAGACTCCGGTTATTACGTTGAGCATTCAGGCTCCGGTCAGTTTCGTTGAGTATCCAGACTCCGGTTATTACGTTGAGAACTCACGCTCCGGTCAGTTTCGTTGGGTATCTAGACTCCGGTTATTACGTTGAGCGTTAAGGCTCCGGACTTTTTTGTTGAGTATCCAGACTCTGGTTATTACGTTGAGCGTTCAGGCTCCAGTCAGTTTCGTTGAATATCCAAACTCCAGTTATTATGTTGAGCGTTCATGCTCCGGTCATTTTTGTTGAGTATCCAGACTCCGGTTATTACGTTGAGCGTTCGGGCTCCGGTCATTTTCGTTGAGTATCTAGACTCCGGTTATTACGTTGAGCATTCAGGCTCCGGTCATTTTCGTTGAGTATCCAGACTCCGGTTATTACATTGAGCGTTCAGGCTCCGGTCAGTTTCGTTGAGTATCCAGACTCCGGTTATTACGTTGAGCGTTCACGCTCCGGTCAGTTTCGTTGGGTATCCAGACTCCGGTTATTAAGTTGTGCATTCAGGCTCCGGTCATTTTTGTTGAGTATCTAGACTCCGGTTATTACGTTGAGCATTCAGGCTCCGGTCATTTTCGTTGAGTCTCTATGCTCCGGTTATTACGTTTTATGTTCAAGCTTAGATTAGCTTCGTTGAGAATCCAGATTCCAATTATTACGTTGAGCATTCAGGCTCCGGTCAGTTTCGTTGGGTATACAGACTCCGGTTATTACGTTGAGCATTCAGGCTCGGGTGATTTTCGTTGAGTATCCAAACTTCGTTTATTACGTCGAGCGTTCAGGCTCCGGTCAGTTTCGTTGAATATCCAGACTCCGTTTATTACGTCGAGCGTTTAGGCTCCGGTTAGTTTCGTTGGGTATCCAGACTCCGGTCATTATGTTGAGCGTTCAGGCTCCGGTCAGTTTCGTTGAGTATCCAGACTTCGGTTATTAAGTTGAGCATTCAGGCTCCGGTCATTTTCGTTGAGTATCCAGACTCTAGTTATTACGTTGAGCGTTCAGGCTCCGGTCATTACATTGATCGTTCAGGCTCTGGTCAGTTTCGTAGAGTATCCGGACTCCAATTATTACGTTGAACATTCAGGCTCTCGTCAGTTTCGTTGGGTATCCAGACTCCGGCTATTATGTTGAGCGTTAAGGCTCCGGTCAATTTTGTTGAGTATCCAGACTCTGCTTATTACGTTGAGCGTTCAGGCTCCGATCAGTTTCGTTGAGTATCCAATCTCTGGTTATTAAGTTGAGCGTTCATGCTCCGGTCATTTTCTTTGAGTATCCAGACTCCGGTTATTACGTTGAGCGTTCGGGCTCCGGTCATTTTCGTTGAGTATCCAGACTCCGGTTATTACGTTGAGCATTCAGGGTCCGGTCAGTTTCGTTGAGTATCCAGACTCCGGTTATTAAGTTGAGCGTTCAGGCTCCATTCAGTTTTGTTAGGTATCCAGACTCCGGTTATTACGTTGAGCGTTCAGGCTCCGATCAGTTTCGTTGAGTCTCCAGACTCTAGTTATTACGTTGAGCACTCACGCTCCAGTCCGTTTCGTTGGGTATCCAGACTCCGGTTATTACGTTGAGCGTTAAGGCTGCGGTCATTTTTGTTGAGTATCTAGACACCCGTTATTACGTTGAGCGTTCAGGGTCCGGTCAGTTTCAATGAGTATCCAAACTCTGGTTATTAAGTTGAGCGTTCATGCTCTGTTCGTTTTCTTTGAGTATCCAGACTCCGGTTATTACGTTGAGCGTTCGGGCTCCGGTCATTTTCGTTAAGTATCCAGACTCCGGTTATTACGTTAAGCGTTCAGGCCCCGATCAGTTTCGTTGAGTATCCAGAATCCGGTTATTAAGTTGAGCGTTCCGGCTCCCTTCAGTTTTGTTGGGTATCCAGACTCCGGTTATTACGTTGAGCGTTCAGGCTCCGGTCATTTTTGTTGAGTATCCAGACTCTGGTTATTACGTTTAGCATTCAGGTACTGGTCAGTTTCGTTGAGTATTAAAACTCGGTTATTAAGTTGAGCGTTTAGGCTCCTGTCATTTTCTTTGAGTATTCGGACTCCGGTTATTACGTTGAGCGTTCGGGCTCCGGTCATTTTCATTGACTATCCAGACTCCGGTTATTACGTTGAGCGTTCAGGCTCCGGTCAGTTTCGTTGAGTATCCAGACTCCGGTTATTAAGTTGAGCGTTCAGGCTTTATTCAGTTTTGTTGGGTATCCAGACTCCGGTAATTACGTTGAGCGTTCACGCTCCAGTCAATTTTGTTGGGTATTGTTGAGTATCCAGACTCTGGTTAATACGTCGAGCGTTCAGGCTCCGGTCAGTTTCGTTGAGTATCCAGACTCCGGTAATTACGTTGAGCATTCAGGCTCCAGTGATTTTCGTTGAGTATCCAGACTCCAGTTATTACGTCGAGCGTTCAAGCTCCGGTCAGTTTGGTTGAGTATCCAGACTCCGGTTATTAAGTTGAGCGTTCAGGCTTTATTCAGTTTTGTTGGGTATCCAGACTCCGGTTATTACGTTGAGCGTTCACGCTCTAGTCAATTTTGTTGGGTATCGTTGAGTATCCAGACTCCGGTTATTACGTCGAGCGTTCAGGCTCTGGTCAGTTTCGTTGAGTATCCAGACTCCGGTAATTACGTTGAGCGTTCAGGCTCCAGTGATTTTTGTTGAGTATCCAGACTCTAGTTATTACGTTGAGCGTTCAGGCTCCTGTCAGTTTGGTTGAGTATCCAGACTTCGGTTATTACGTTGAACGTTCAGGCTCCGGGCAGTTTCGTTGAGTTTCCAGACTATGGTTATTTCGTCGAGCGTTCAGGCTCCGGTCAGTTTTGTTGAGTATCCAGACTCTGGTTATTACGTCGAGCGTTCAGGCTCCAGTCAGTTTCGTTGGGTATCCAGACTCCGATCATTATGTTGAGCGTTCCGGCTCTGGTCATTTTCGATGAGTATCCAGACTCTGGTCATTCTGTTGAGCGTTCAGGCTCCAATCAGTTTCGTTGAGTATCCAGACTCCAGTTATTAAGTTGAGCATTCAGGCTCCAATCATTTTTGTTGAGTATCCAGACTCTGGTTATTACATTGAGCGTTCAGGCTCCGGTCATTACGTTGATCGTTCAGGCTCCGGTCAGTTTCGTTGAGTATCTAGACTCCAGTTATTACATTGAGCGTTCAGGCTCTAGTCAGTTTCGTTGGGTATCCAGACTCTGGTTATTACATTGAGCGTTAAGGCTCCGGTCATTTTTGTTGAGTATCCAGACTCCAGTTATTACGTTAAGCGTTCAGGCTCTGGTCATCACGTTGATCATTCAGGCTCCGATCAGTTTCCTTGAGTATCCAGACTTCGGATATTAAGTTGAGCGTTCAGGCTCCGGTCAGTTTTGTTGGGTATCCAGACTCCGGTTATTACGTTGAGCATTCAGGCTCCGTTCAGTTTCGTCGAGTATCTAGACTCCGGTTATTACGTTGAGCGTTCACGCTTCAGTCAGTTTCGTTGGGTATCGTTGAGTATCCAGACTCCGGTTATTACGTTGAGCGTTCAGGCTCCGGTCAGTTTCGTTGAGTATCCAGACTCCGGTAATTACGTTGAGCGTTCAGGCTCCAGTGATTTTCGTTGAGTATCCAGACTCCAATTATTACGTTGAGCGTTCAAGCTCCGGTCAGTTTGGTTGAGTATCCAGACTCCGGTTATTACGGTGAGCGTTCAGGCTCGGGTTAGTTTCGTTGAGTATCCAGACTCTGGTTATTACGTCGAGCGTTCAGGCTCTGGTCAGTTTCGTTGAGTATCCAGACTGCGGTTATTACGTCGAGCGTTCAGGCTTCAATCAGTTTCGTTGGGTATCCAAACTCCGGTTATCACGTTGAGCGTTCAGGCTCCGGTCATTTTCGATGAGTATCCAGACTCTGGTCATTCTGTTGATCGTTCAGGCTCCGGTCATTACGTTGATCGTTCAGGCTCCGGTGAGTTTTCTTGAGTATCCAAACTCCAGTTATTTCGTTGAGTGTTCAGGCTTTGGTCAGTTTCGTTGGGTATCCAGACTCTGGTTATTACGTTGAGCGTTAAGGCTCCGGTCATTTTTCATGAGTATCTAGACTCTGTTTATTACGTTAAGCGTTCAGGCTCTGGTCATCACGTTGATCATTCAGGCTCCGGTCAGTTTTGTTGAGTATCCAAACTCAAGTTATTACGTTGAGCGTTCAGGCTTTGGTCAGATTCGTTGGGTATCCATACTCCGGTGATTACGTTGAGCGTTAAGGCTCCAGTCATTTTTGTTAAGTATCCTAACTCCGGTTATTAAGTTGAGCGTTCAGGCTCCGGTCATTTTCTTTGAGTATCCAAACTCTGGTTATTACTTTCAGCGTTCAGGCTCCGGTCATATTCGTTGAGTATCTAGACTCCGGTTATTACGTTGAGCGTTCAGGCTCCAGTCAGTTTCGTTGAGTATCCAGACTCTGGTTATTACGTTGAGCGTTCAGGCTCCGGTCATTACGTTGATCGTTCAGGCTACGGTCAGTTTTGTTGAGTATCCATACTCCGGTTATTACGTTGAGCATTTAGGCTCTGGTCAGTTTCGTTGGGTATCTAGACTCCAGTTATAACGTTGAGCATTAAGGCTCTAGTCATTTTTGTTGAGTATCCAGACTCCAGTTATTACGTTAAGCGTTCAGGCTCCGGTCAGTTTTGTTGAGTATCCAGACTGCGGTTATTACGCTGAGCGTTCAGGCTTCGGTCAGTTTCATTGGGTATCCAGACTCCGGTTATTACATTGAGCGTTCGGGCTCCGGTCATTTTCGTTGAGTATCCAGACTCCGGTTATTACGTTGAGCGTTCAGGCTCCGGTCAGTTTTGTTGAGTATCTAGACTCCGGTTATTACGTTGAGCATTCAGGCTCCGGTCATTTTCGTTGAGTCTCTATGCTCCGGTTATTACGTTTTGTGTTCAAGCTTAGATTAGCTTCGTTGAGAATCCAGATTCCAATTATTACGTTGAGCATTCAGGCTCCGGTCAGTTTCGTTGGGTATACAGACTCCGGTTATTACGTTGAGCATTCAGGCTCCGGTGATTTTCGTTGAGTATCCAAACTTCGTTTATTACGTCAAGCGTTCAGGCTCCGGTCAGTTTCGTTGAATATCCAGACTCCGTTTATTACGTCGAGCGTTTAGGCTCCGGTTAGTTTCGTTGGGTATCCAGACTCCGGTCATTATGTTGAGCGTTCAGGCTCCGGTCAGTTTCGTTGAGTATCCAGACTTCGGTTATTAAGTTGAGCATTCAGGCTCCATTCATTTTTGTTGAGTATCCAGACTCTGGGTATTACGTTGAGCATTCAGGCTCCGGTCATTACATTGATCGTTCAGGCTCTGGTCAGTTTCGTAGAGTATCCGGACTCCAATTATTACATTGAACATTCAGGCTCTCGTCAGTTTCGTTGGGTATCCAGACTCCGGCTATTATGTTGTGCGTTAAGGCTCCGGTCATTTTTGTTGAGTATCCACACTCTGCTTATTACGTTGAGCGTTCAGGCTCCGATCAGTTTCGTTGAGTATCCAATCTCTGGTTATTAAGTTGAGCGTTCATGCTCCGGTCATTTTCTTTGAGTATCCAGACTCCGGTTATTACGTTGAGCGTTCGGGCTCCGGTCATTTTCGTTGAGTATCTAGACTCCGGTTATTACGTTGAGCATTCAGGGTCCGGTCAGTTTCGTTGAGTATCCAGACTCCGGTTATTAAGTTGAGCGTTCAGGCTCCATTCAGTTTTGTTAGGTATCCAGACTCCGGTTATTACGTTGAGCGTTCAGGCTTCGGTAAGTTTCGTTGAGTATCCAGACTCCGGTTATTACGTTGAGCACTCATGCTCCAGTCCGTTTCGTTGGGTATCCAGACTCCGGTTATTACGTTGAGCGTTAAGGCTGCGGTCATTTTTGTTGAGTATCTAGACACCCGTTATCACGTTGAGCGTTCAGGGTCCGGTCAGTTTCAATGAGTATCCAAACTCTGGTTATTAAGTTGAGCGTTCATGCTCTGTTCGTTTTCTTTGAGTATCCAGACTCCGGTTATTATGTTGAGCGTTCGGGCTCCGGTCATTTTCGTTGAGTATCCAGACTCCGGTTATTACGTTAAGCGTTCAGGCCCCGGTTAGTTTCGTTGAGTATCCAGAATCCGGTTATTAAGTTGAGCGTTCCGGCTCCATTCAGTTTTGTTGGGTATCCAGACTCCGGTTATTACATAGAGCGTTCAGGCTCCGGTCATTTTCGTTGAGTATCCAGACTCCGGTTATTACGTTGAGCACTCACGCTCCGGTCAGTTTCTTTGGGTATCCAGACTCCGGTTATTACGTTGAGCGTTCAGGCTCCGGTCATTTTTGTTGAGTATCCAGACTCCGGTTATTACGTTTAGCATTCAGGTACTGGTCAGTTTCGTTGAGTATTAAAACTCGGTTATTAAGTTGAGCGTTTAGGCTCCTGTCATTTTCTTTTAGTATTCGGACTCCGGTTATTACGTTGAGCATTCGGGCTCCGGTCATTTTCATTGACTATCCAGACTCCGGTTATTACGTTGAGCGTTCAGGCTCCGGTCAGTTTCGTTGAGTATCCAGACACCGGTTATTAAGTTGAGTGTTCAGGCTTTATTCAGTTTTGTTGGGTATCCAGACTCCGGTTATTACGTTGAGCGTTCACGCTCCAGTCAGTTTTGTTGGGTATCGTTGAGTATCCAGACTCCGGTTATTACGTCGAGCGTTCAGGCTCCGGTCAGTTTCGTTGAGTATCCAGACTCTGGTAATTACGTTGAGCGTTCAGGCTCCAGTGATTTTTGTTGAGTATCCAGACTCCAGTTATTACGTTGAGCGTTCAGGCTCCAGTCAGTTTGGTTGAGTATCCAGACTCCGGTTATTACGTTGAACGTTCAGGCTCCGGTCAGTTTCGTTGAGTATCCAGACTATGGTTATTTCGTCGAGCGTTCAGGCTCCGGTCAGTTTCGTTGAGTATCCAGACTCTGGTTATTACGTCGAGCGTTCAGGCTCCAGTCAGTTTCGTTGGGTATCCAGACTCCGATCATTATGTTGAGCGTTCCGGCTCTGGTCATTTTCGATGAGTATCCAGACTCTGGTCATTCTGTTGAGCGTTCAGGCTCCAATCAGTTTCGTTGAGTATCCAGACTCCAGTTATTAAGTTGAGCATTCAGGCTCCAATCATTTTTGTTGAGTATCCAGACTCTGGTCATTACGTTGATCGTTCAGGCTCCGGTCAGTTTCGTTGAGTATCTAGACTCCAGTTATTACATTGAGCATTCAGGCTCTAGTCAGTTTCGTTGGGTATCCAGACTCTGGTTATTAAGTTGAGCGTTAAGGCTCCGGTCATTTTTGTTGAGTATCCAGACTCCAGTTATTACGTTAAGCGTTTAGGCTCTGGTCATCACGTTGATCATTCAGGCTCCGATCAGTTTCCTTGAGTATCCAGACTTCGGATATTAAGTTGAGCGTTCAGGCTCTGGTCAGTTTCGTTGGGTATCCAGACTCCGGTTATTACGTTGAGCATTCAGGCTCCGTTCAGTTTCGTTGAGTATCTAGACTCCGGTTATTACGTTGAGCGTTCATGCTTCAGTCAGTTTCATTGGGTATCGTTGAGTATCCAGACTTCGGTTATTACGTTGAGCGTTCAGGCTCCGGTCAGTTTCATTGAGTATCCAGACTCCAGTAATTACGTTGAGCGTTCAGGCTCCAGTGATTTTTGTTGAGTATCCAAACTCCAGTTATTACGTTGAGCGTTCAGGCTCCGGTCATTTTCGTTGAGTATCCAGACTCCGGTTATTACGGTGAGCGTTCAGGCTCGGGTCAGTTTGGTTGAGTATCCAGACTCTGGTTATTACGTCGAGCGCTCAGGCTCTGGTCAGTTTCGTTGAGTATCCAGACTGCGGTTATTACGTCGAGCGTTCAGGCTCCAATCAGTTTCGTTGGGTATCCAAACTCCGGTTATTACGTTGAGCGTTCAGGCTCCGGTCATTTTCGATGAGTATCCAGACTCTGGTCATTCTGTTGAGCGTTCAGGCTCCGGTCATTACGTTGATCGTTCAGGCTCCGGTGAGTTTTGTTGAGTATCCAAACTCCAGTTATTTCGTGGAGTGTTCAGGCTTTGGACAGTTTCGTTGGGTATCCAGACTCTGGTTATTACGTTGAGCGTTAAGGCTTCGGTCATTTTTCATGAGTATCCAGACTCCGTTTATTACGTTAAGCGTTCAGGCTCTGGTCATCACGTTGATCATTCAGGCTCCGGTCAGTTTTGTTGAGTATCCAAACTCAAGTTATTACGTTGAGCGTTTAGGCTCTGGTCAGATTCGTTGGGTATCCATACTCCGGTGATTACGTTGAGCATTAAGGCTCCAGTCATTTTTGTTAAGTATCCTAACTCCGGTTATTAAGTTGAGCGTTCAGGCTCCGGTCATTTTCTTTGAGTGTCGAAACTCTGGTTATTACTTTCAGCGTTCAGGCTCCGGTCATATTCGTTGAGTATCTAGACTCCGGTTATTACGTTGAGCGTTCAGGCTCCAGTCAGTTTCGTTGAGTATCCAAACTCCGGTTATTACGTTGAGCGTTCAGGCTCTGGTCATTACGTTGATCGTTCAGGCTACGGTCAGTTTTGTTGAGTATCCAGACTCCGATTATTACGTTGAGCATTTAGGCTCTGGTCAGTTTCGTTGGGTATCCAGACTCCAGTTATAACGTCGAGCATTAAGGCTCTAGTCATTTTTGTTGAGTATCCAGACTCCAGTAATTGTGTTAAGCGTTCAGGCTTCGGTCTGTTTCATTGGGTTACCAGACTCCGGTTATTACATTGAGCGTTCGGGCTCCGGTCATTTTCGTTGAGTATCCAGACTCCGGTTATTACGTTGAGCGTTCAGGCTCCGGTCAGTTTCGTTGAGTATCCAGACTTCGGTTATTAAGTTGAGCGTTAAGGCTCCGGTCAGTTTCGTTGGGTATCCAGACTCCGGTTATTACGTTGAGCGTTCAAGCTCCGATCAGTTTCGTTGAGTATCCAGACTCCGGTTATTACATTGAACGTTCATGCTCCGGTTAGTTTCGTTGGGTATCCAGACTCTAGTTATTACGTTAAGCATTCAGGCTCCGGTGATTTTCCTTGAGTATCCAGACTCTAGTTATTCCATTGAGTGTTTAGGCTCTTGTTAGTTTCTTTAGGTATCCAGACACCGGTTATTACGTATAGCGTCCAGGCTCTTGTCAGTTTTGTTGAGTATCCAGACTCCGGTCATTATGTTAGCGTCGAGGCTCCGGTCATTTTCGTTTAGTATCCAGACTCCGGTCATTATGTTGAGCGTTCCGGCTCCGGTCGTTTTCATTGAGTATCCAGACTTCGGTCATTCTGTTGAGCATTCTGGCTCCGGTCTGTTTCGTTGTGTTTCCAGACTCCGGTTATTAAGTTGAGCATTCAGGCTCCGGTCAGTTCCGTTGGGTATCCAGACTCCTGTCATTACGTTGAGCGTTCAAGCTCCGGTTATTTTCCTTGGGTATCCAGACTCTGGTTATTACATTGAGCGTCCATGCTCCGGTCAGTTTCGTTGGGTATCCAGACTCCGGTTATTACGTTGAGCATTCAGGCTCCGTTCATTTTCATTGAGTATCCAGACTCCGGTTCTTATGTTGAGCGTTCAGGCTCCGGCCATTACGTTGATCGTTCAGGCTCTAGTCATTTTTGTTGAGTATCCAGATTGTGGTCATTACGTTGAGCGTTCAGGCTCCGGTCATTTTCGATGAGTATCCAGACTCCGGTCATTCTGTTGAGCGTTCAGGCACCAGTCAGATTCGTTGAGTATCCAGACTCCGGTTATTAAGTTGAGCATTCAGGCTCCGGTCATTTTTCGTTGAGTATCCAGACTCCGGTTATTACGTTGAGCGTTCAGGCTCCAGTCATCACGTTGATCGTTCAGGCTCCGGTCAGTTTTGTTGAGTATCTTGACTCCAGTTATTACATTGAGCGTTCAGGCTCTGGTCAGTTTCGTTGGGTATCCAGACTCCAGTTATAACGTTGAGCATTAAGGCTCTATTCATTTTTGTTGAGTATCCAGACTCCGGTTATTACGTTAAGCGTTCAGGCTCCGGTCAGTTTGGTTGAGTATCCAGACTGCGGTTATTATGCTGCGCGTTCAGGCTTCGGTCAGTTTCGTTGGGTTACCAGACTCCGGTTATTACATTGAGCGTTCGGGCTCCGGTCATTTCCGTTGAGTATCCAGACTCCGGTTATTACGTTGAGCGTTCAGGCTCCGGTCAGTTTCGTTGAGTATCCAGACTTCGGTTATTAAGTTGAGCGTTAAGGCTCCGTTCAGTTTCGTTGGGTATCCAGACTCCGGTTATTACGTTGAGCGTTCAAGCTCCGATCAGTTTCGTTGAGTATCCAGACTCCGGTTATTACATTGAACGTTCATGCTCCGGTTAGTTTCGTTGGGTATCCAGACTCTAGTTATTACGTTAAGCATTCAGGCTCCGGTGATTTTCCTTGAGTATCTAGACTCCGGTTATTCCATTGAGCGTTTAGGCTCTGGCTAGTTTCTTTGGGTATCCAGACACCGGTTATTACGTATAGCGTCCAGGCTCTGGTCAGTTTTGTTGAGTATCCAGACTCCGGTCATTACGTTAGCGTCCAGGCTCCGGTCATTTTCGTTTAGTATCCATACTCAGGTCATTATGTTGAGCGTTCCGGCTCCGGTAGTTTTCGTTGAGTATCCAGACTTCGGTCATTCTGTTGAGCGTTTTGGCTCCGGTCTGTTTCGTTGAGTATCCAGACTCCGATTATTAAGTTTAGCATTCAGGCTCCGGTCAGTTTCGTTGGGTATCCAGACTCCGGTTATTACGTTGAGCGTTCAAGCTCCAGTCATTTTCCTTGAGTATCCAGACTCCGGTTATTACATTGAGCTTTTATGCTCCGGTCAGTTTCGTTGGGTATCCAGACTCCGGTTATTACGTTGAGCATTCAGGCTCCGGTGATTTTCGTAGTGTATCCAGACTCCGGTTATTCCGTTGAGTGTTTAGGCTCTGGTTAGTTTTTTTAGGTATCCAGACACCGGTAATTACGTATAGCGGCAGGCTCTGATCAGTTTTATTGAGTATCCAGACTCCGGTCATTACATTGAGCGTCCAGGTTCCGGTCATTTTCGTTGAGTATCCAAATTTTGTTCATTACGTTGAGCGTTCAGGCTCCGGTCATTTTCGATGAGTATCCAGACTTCGGTCATTCTGTTGAGCATTCTGGCTCCGGTCAATTTCGTTGAGTATCCAGACTCCGGTTATTAAGTTGAGCATTCAGGCTCCGTTCATTTTCATTGAGTATCCAGACTCCGGTTCTTATGTTGAGCGTTCAGGCTCCGTCCATTACGTTGATCGTTCAGGCTCCGGTCATTTTTGTTGAGTATCCAGACTGTGGTCATTACGTTGAGCGTTCAGGCTCCGGTCATTTTCGATGAGTATCCAGACTCCGGTCATTCTGTTGAGCGTTCAGGCTCCGGTCAGATTCGTTGAGTATCCAGACTCCGGTTATTAAGTTGAGCATTCAGGCTCCGATCATTTTTCGTTGAGTATCCAGACTCCGGTTATTACGTTGAGCGTTCAGGCTCCAGTCATCACGTTGATCATTCAGGCTCCGGTCAGTTTTGTTGAGTATCTTGACTCCAGTTATTACATTGAGCGTTCAGGCTCTGGTCAGTTTCGTTGGGTATCCAGACTCCAGTTATAACGTTGAGCATTAAGGCTCTAGTCATTTTTGTTGAGTATCCAGACTCCGGTTATTACGTTAAGCGTTCAGGCTCCGGTCAGTTTGGTTGAGTATCCAGACTGCGGTTATTACGCTGCGTGTTCAGGCTTCGGTCGGTTTCGTTGGGTATCCAGACTCCGGTTATTACGTTGAGCGTTCGGGCTCCGGTCATTTTCGTTGAGTATCCAGACTCATGTTATTACGTTGAGCGTTCAGGCTCCGGTCAGTTTCGTTGAGTATCCAGACTTCGGTTATTAAGTTGAGCTTTAAGGCTCCGGTCAGTTTCGTTGGGTATCCAGACTCCGGTTATTACGTTGAGCGTTCAAGCTCCGATCAGTTTCGTTGAGTATCCAGACTCCGGTTATTACGTTGAATGTTCATGCTCCAGTTAGTTTTGTTTGGTATCTAGACTCTGGTTATTGTGTTGAGCATTCAGGCTCCGGTGATTTTCCTTGAGTATCCAGACTCCAGTTATTCCATTGAGCGTTTAGGCTCTGGTTAGTTTCTTTAGGTATCCAGACACCGGTTATTACGTATAGCGTCCAGGCTCTGGTCAGTTTTGTTGAGTATCCAGACTCCGGTCATTACGTTAGCGTCCAGGCTCCGGTCATTTTCGTTTAGTATCCAGACTCCGGTCATTATGTTGAGCGTTCCGGCTCCGGTAGTTTTCGTTGAGTATCCAGACTTCGGTCATTCTGTTGAGCATTCTGGCTCCGGTCTGTTTCGTTGAGTATCTTGACTCCAGTTATTACATTGAGCGTTCAGGCTCCGGTCAGTTTTGTTGAGTATCTTGACTCCAGTTATTACATTGAGCGTTCAGGCTCTTGTCAGTTTCGTTGGGTATCCAGACTCCAGTTATTACATTGAGCGTTAACGCTCTAGTCATTTTTGTTGAGTATTCAGACTCCGGTAATTACGTTGAGCGTTCAGGCTCCGGTCAGTTTCGTTGAGTATCCAAACTTCGGTTATTAAGTTTAGCATTCGGGCTCCGGTCATTTTCTTTGAGT
Source organism: Lathyrus sativus (assembly GCA_963859935.3). Classification (NCBI taxonomy): domain Eukaryota; kingdom Viridiplantae; phylum Streptophyta; class Magnoliopsida; order Fabales; family Fabaceae; genus Lathyrus; species Lathyrus sativus. Next base: position 255,626,517 of record OZ012736.1, on the reverse strand, counting down.
ATCTAGACTCCAGTTATTACGTTGAGCGTTCAGGCTCCATTCAATTTCGTTGGGTATCCAGACTCTGGTTATTACGTTGAGCATTCAGGCTTCGGTCAGTTTCGTTGAGTATCCAGACTCCGGTTATTAGGTTGAGCGTTCAGGCTCCTGTCAGTTTCGTTAAGTATCCTAACTCCGATTATTAAGTTGAGCATTCAGGCTCCGGTCATTTTCTTTGAGTATCTAAACTCTGGTTATTACGTTGAGTGTTCAGGCTCCGGTCATTTTTGTTGAGTATCTTGACTCCGGTTATTACGTTGAGCGTTCAGGCTCCGGTCAGTTTCGTTGAGTGTCCAGACTCTGGTTATTAAGTCGAGCGTTCAGACTCCATTCAGTTTCGTTGGCTATCTAGACTCCGGTTATTACGTTGAGCATTCAGGCTCCGGTCATTTTTGTTGAGTATCCAGACTCTGGTTATTACGTTGAGTGTTCAAACTCCGGTCAGTTTCATTGAGTATCCAGATTCCGGCTATTACATTGAGCATCCAGGCTCCGGTCAGTTTTGCTGGGTATCCAGACTCCGGTTATTACGTTGAGCGTTCAGGCTCCGGTTAGTGTTTTGGGTATCCAGACTCCGGTTATTACATTGAGCGTTCAGGCTCTGGTCAGTTTCGTTGAGTATCTAGACTCCGGTCATTACATTGAGCGTTCACGCTCCGGTCAGTTTCGTTGAGCACCAGACTCCAATTATTACATTGAGCGTTCACGCTCCGGTCAGTTTCGTTGGGTATCCAGACTCCGGTTATTAATGTGAGCATTCAGGCTCTGGTCATTTTCGTTGAGTATCCAGACTCCGGTTAGTATGTTGAGCGTTCAGGCTCCGGTCACTACGTTGATCGTTCAGGCTCCGGTCAGTTTCGTAAGGTATCCAGACTCCGGTTATTACGTTTTGCATTCAGGCTCTGGTCAATTTCATTGGGTATCCAGACTCGAGTTATTACGTTGAGTGTTAAGGCTCCAGTCATTTTTGTTGAGTATCCAGACTTCGGTTATTACGTTGAGCGTTCAGGCTCCGGTCAGTTTCGTTGAGTATCCAAACTCCGGTTATTAAGTTGAGCGTTCAGGCTCCGGTCATTTTCTTTGAGTATCCGGACTCCGATTATTACGTTGAGCGTTCGGGCTCCGGTCATTTTCGTTGAGTATCCAAACTCCGGTTATTACGTTGAGCGTTCAGGCTCCGGTCAGTTTCGTTGAGTATCCAGACTCCGGTTATTAAGTTGAGCGTTCAGGCTCTGGTCAGTTTCATTGGGTATCCAGACCCCGGTTATTACGTTGAGCATTCAGGCTCCGGTCATTTTCGTTGAGTCTCCAGACTCCGGTTATTACCTTTTGTGTTCAAGCTCCGATTAGTTTCGTTGAGAATCCAGACTCCGATTATTACGTTGAGCATGCAGGCTCCGGTCAGTTTCGTTGGGTATCTAGACTCCGGTTATTACGTTGAGGATTCAGGCTCCGGTGATTTTCGTTGAGTATCCAGATTCCAGTTATTACATTGAGCGTTCAGGCTCCGGTCAGTTTGGTTGAGTATCTAGACTCCGATTATTACGTTGAGCGTTCAGGCTCCGGTTAGTTTCGTTGAGTATCCAGGCTCCGGTTATTACGTTGAGCGTTCAGGCTCCGGTCAGTTTCGTTGGGTATCTAGACTCCGGTTATTACGTTGATCGTTCAGGCTCTGGTCAGTTTCGTTGAGTATCTAGACTCCGCTTATCACGTTGAGCGTTCAGGCTCCGGTCAGTTTCGTTGGGTATCCAGACACCAGTTATTACATTGTCCATGTATAGTACTTGCATTCATTTTATGGGTGATCTTCTTCAAGGATCAGTTTTTTGTCATAGACTAGCTCTTGCACCACAAATCCTAACGCCAAACAAGTGTCTAGTTCATGTCCTTCAACCCCTTTGTGAAACTCACAAGTCAAGTTTGCATTATGCCATGGTCCTGGCACAAGGTTAAGAGCTCGTGGAGTCACCAACGAATTCTGAATTAGTAGCGGATAAAGCTTACTTAGCGGCACAGGAACTGTCTTGTAGCATTCCTTGTTCCTCTTGACAAGGTTCTTCTTATTCATGTTCTGGCTTCGAGAACCTTGAGGGGAAACAACCAATGAATGCTGAGATGCTCTTTTGGTAACCACCTGACAAGAATGACGTTTTGGCGCAGGCCCAAATGCTGGTTGACGATGGTCTGACCGTTGAAGCTTAGGAGGTCCTTGAGCTGTGAGGGTCATCGGAAGTGATGGACTTATGACCTCTCTAGGCGCAATAGGGGGAGAATACCCTTTATTCTTCATCAAATTCTGCAAAGTCTCCAAAACCCAATTCATCTGATCTTTGAGGGCCCTGATTTCCTCCTTCAAGGCTTCTTGCCTTTTCAAAAGCTCTTTCATTGTTTCCATTGGCCCATGATGCATGCTAGGTATTCCTCTAGAGACAGGAATAGGAACATGACACTCAAGGCTGAAAAATGCAAATGCACATGCAAATGTGACAAACATGCTTATGCAATGCAAAAGGTTTCATAGAACTCAAAATATTTACAAACATCAAGATAAACCAAAAATTTCTTTCATTAACCCACCATGTGAATACTGCTTACAAGAGTCTTAAAGAGAAAGCTAAATAAAAGCTAACAAAAAGTCCTAAAGAGGTTCTCTGGACAGCTTCGTGTTGAGCTTCTTGACCTCTTCTTCCATCTGGGACTTTTCGAGGATAAGCTTTCTTCACAATTGGCTTCTACGGAGTCAACTGAGGAATAAATGATGATAAATCAGCTGATACTTTCCTCTTCTTACAAGAGAGTGCTTCCTCATTCTTCAACCGTAGTTGTTTCTCGAGCTCTATGTTTTCTTTGACAACCACATGATCTCGTGCTTCAATGCTTCTTCTTGCTTGTTGTGCTTTGTTCAAAGCGATTCCCAGACGTGGAGCCTTAGTAATATCTTTCTCCATAGGGTCTTTCTCCATGTTTGGAAAAAGAGATTCGTCAAGAACGAGCAATCCAACAAAATAAGAGTATTTATTAGTTGATAGTCAGGAAAAGTAGAACGATGATAGACTGGATCATAGAACTGGAGAAGCCTGGAGAGATAGTCCATTATCCATCTTTATCTTCAACCATAACAACAGTTTCCCATAGTTGCTCTTGAATCTCTGTGGATTTGTCACCAAGGTACTCAACCTCTAAGTTAAGACTCTTGTAAGTGTACTTTAAAGTTTCTTTCTTTTACTGTCCATAACAATCTTGATGTTTACAAACAAAGAGTCTGAGTTCTATGAAACTTTATGACATGATGCTTATGAATGCAAAAGTGCACAAACACAGGCAAATGCAACGATCACACATATGCACATAAACATAAGCCTAGGTTTAAAGGACGAGCGTGGATCCAAGGTCTACCCATCCCCAAGAAGGTGTGTAATAGGGATTTCAAACCTGTAGAGCAGGGTTCTAAATGGTGCTCAGAGTCATCAACCCATCTTTCGGATATTATCAATTTCCCAAATTACTTGGTAATCGATAATATTCTCAAGAGAGTCTCGTCTAAGTGTAGTATCGCGTATCAACTATTTCGAAAATACTTCCTTATAGCCATCGCACTACATCCTAGTAAGACCAAAGTGGGGTAGAATGTAATCTAAAAGTCCACAGTGTCATGGGCTCCTTCGTCGAAAGTAGCATTGTTTTCATGAATACTCGATCAACAATACTAAACTCTCAAAAAGGGCCTACACTGAGCGGTGGTTTCTCAAGTTAGCTTGGTCGGGAATCAACTCCCTATAAGCCTCCTTGTATATACCACCATCCTATCATAATTGCACTCTAGTCCGGGTATAGGACCATCTCACCACTCAAAAGGTCCCAAGATCCAACAAACAAATATACACAGATATACATGTAAAGCAAATATTCACAAATATGGCACATAAACAAACAAAATAGGCTAAACCCTCAAGTTCTTCCCCAGTGAAGTCGCCATTTCTGTTGCGGTGAAAATTGGATATCAAGCTATTAAATTAACTTGAATCTTAATTCTTTTACAACCGAACTTTATTTTATCCAAAGGAAAGTTCTAAAGAAAGAAAAACCCTTTTCGTGATGTAACAACAATGCTAAGAGATTCGGGGATCGGGGGTTGGTTATACCTAGGGAAGATGTTAGCACCCTAAGCATCTGTAGTACTCTACGGGAACCTTTTGTTTGTTTGTGTGCTAAGTTTGTTAGGTATTTGCTATGGATTGGGAAAAAAGGTATAGGTTAAAACCTAAAGATATATACACAAAGTTTGCTCGCAAAGACATCGCGTCCTCTGCCTACGTATCCTAACTAGGATAGAATCAGAGCAATCGTAGTTCACCTCACAAAGTTGAAGAACACTTGATTATGATCAAGGTTCAAAGGGGAACAAACATGACAATGTTTGTGTAGAGTTTAAGGAAACTCTCTAGATCTAAGTTGAACACTCAAGAAAGGGAAGTAAGTAATCATGACGATGATTCTTACATAGAGTTGACAAACTCTATCCTAAGTTTTAGTTGAAGAACACTCCTAGTGAAAGGTGGGTCTTTTAGACTTAAAGCAAAGCCTAATGGCTCCTAAACTAAGGTTTAAGGCGACTTAACAAAGTCAATAGAATGGTTATTGTTGCACCCCAAAATTTGCCCAACATTTCTTCACCTAGTTTGTGTTTCATTTCATTCACATTAGCATTATCATTTGCATCTCATTGACATGTATGCAGGAGATCAAGAGGTATGAGTACCAATTAAGAGCTACACAAGACTATGAAGCTAGCTAAAGAAGGGTGTTCAAGAGTTCAAGGGTTGATATCCTTGTCAGAGAAAGTAAAAGATCCTCAGAGAGAGTGATTGAAGCCAAGTGTGTAGATCTCCTAACTTGAGAGTTATGGGAAGCCATCGGATGATTCTGAGGTCATGGAAAAGGACTTGAGGTCTTGAGGGAGCTCATGGGAATTGTTGAAGATCACTTTGAGGCCTAGACAGGTCATTGTGCAAGATTAAGGAGGCTCAACCATGAGTGGTGCAACTGGGTTTGACTGGGTCAACCCTAAGTCAACTGATGATTTAAAGAAGGTTGAGACCTAATTTAAGAGCCATGTTATCATGGATTGATGCATTGAGATTCTATAAGGAAGATTCCAAGGCTAACTTATCATGATTGAAGAGTTTGAGAAGTTTCAAGCTAGGGTTTCCAAGGCTTGACAGTGTAAAATCCCCTAGTTTGACCCCTATCTTCAAGGCAATGTAGCTCAAGAGGTGATTGTCATCTCATCTTGCCCCCAACATGATTTTTGTAGAGCATGGTCTTAGCTTTAATTTGAGTGCTAGAAGTCCTTGATAGGATTTGTAGAACTCAAGTTATGGCTTTGACAAGTTACAAGTCATCTGAGGCATGTGAATTTGGAGCTTGAAAGTTACCCAACTTGCATGACACTTTTGCCCAAGAAGGATGATTCCTATGGACTTTTGGTCAACATGAATGTTGTTCCTTATCCTCTTATATTTCCATAGAGTACTATAAGTCCTTGATAGGATTTGTAGAACTCAAGTTATGGCTTTGACAAGTCAAGGGTATTTTGGGTATTTGGACATTATAGGTCATTTATGATCATAGGTCATTTTCACCAACTTAGAGACCTCAAATGAAATTTTTTTCAACTAGAAAGTTTCTCAAAATGGGGTTTTAACCTTGACCATGTATCAAGGAGGCATTGAAATGGCTCAAGGAGAGACTTGGTTCAAGGAATTTTGGAAAAAGGAAGAATTAAAGAGAATTAATGACCAAAAATTGAAATAATTCATTTTGTGTCCAAACAAGGCAAAATAATAGGCCATTTTGATTGGAAAAATAGTTTTAGAGACTTTGGCAATATTGGAATTTTGGTTTGAGGTCAAATTCATACCATTTCATGTTGTTTCTTCATGATGAAGCAACATATCAAACTCATACCATTGGCTTGCAAACAAGGAAACAATCATAACAAACTGATTCAATATCTCATGAGATGATGATTACAAGCATTTTCATGCCCAAAGAGAGCAAATACATGGTTGTTGCAACATGGTATTTTGAAGGAGAAAGTGAAATTGAAAATCTCATTTGGAAGGTTGCAGAAAGTTCTAGACATTTCCAATGAGTTCTATATAAACATTAGAGTGTGTTCAGCCATTTTTTGGAGAAGATTGAGCCCTGAAGCAGAGAGAGAGGTTAAAGTTTCACAAGTGCAAGTTGGAATCGGTTTCTGAGTTCAAGGCAAAATCAAGGAAAAGTGAAGGTTGCATTAGCTTCAGAAGGTAATTTAGAGTGAATCTGCATCATCTTGAAGGTTGAATCGAGCAAGAAGTGCATCTGTTACAAGCTCAAATACAGGTTTTAACTTCTTGAAATTTCTCTATAATTATGTGTTTTCAGTGAACTAGAGGCATGTGGTTAGGTTCCCCTATTGACATAGATGGATTTAGGATGATTAATTGCAACTTTAGAGACAATTTAGGTGGAAGTTCATTTTCGGTTGAGATTGTTATTTCAAGATTCAGGCGTTTTGAGGATGAATTAATGGCATGGTTGAATTGCTGATGAAATTTTGAGCAAGACTCATTCAGACATCGTGGCGAATGGTTGGCTATAGATGAAGTTAGGGTTATGCAGGGGTGGCCGGAAAAGCCACCGGCGATGGCCTGGTTCGCGCGTGGTTTGCAGGTTTAAATTGAGGAAGATGAAATTTTCACCCTCCATTCACAAGGAAGACTTGACTCAGTCCATGGATCCAAGCGCTCTTGATGAGCCACGTACCCTTCTCCAAAACTCACCGTTTTGTTTATGGACTTTGATTCTTCGCTGTGTGAACCAAGAGGTCGTTGGTTCGAATCCTGGCTTGTACTATTTTTCTTTCTTGTGTGAATTTCTAAAGAGAAGGCAAATAAGATGAAGCGCCTGGGCTTTGGACAAATTGTTATCCACACCCCCCTCCTTGGCCCAACCCAGGATTTAAACTTGAAATATTTGCTATTTGTCACGCACCTTTTATCATTTTCTTATTATTTCTTTTATTTTTATCATTTCATAGAGGTTTGAAAATAATTCATAAAAAATAGAAAAATAACTCAATTAATTCCAAGTTTTTTTTCTTTGATTCATGATTGACTCTAGAGTTTTATGAAATTGAAAGATCAGGAAATTCATGCATTTTCATTTTATGTGCATTTTTTTGTATTTTAATTGACATTAAAATCATTATGGTTGATACCTTGTTTTGCTGATTTTTGTGTGAGCAATTGGTGATGATTCTTGAGCTAAATTTTTGTGTGTAGTTATTTTAGATATGTATGCTCCCATTAGATTTTTCTCACATTTTTGTGATGAAATTAGGTAGTATTTTTAAGTTGAAACTTTAGGTGCTCTAGTTTTAAGGTTTAAGCTTAGTACCTTGTGATTTAGGATTTATTTCTAGGACTTTGTGGATGATTCAACCTCTGGAATTTGTATGGTAGATTCATGATTGAATTAGGTTCCCATAGTTATTTTTTTAGGATTTTACAATTGGTTTTAGTATTTTAGTTAGGATTAACTTTAGTACTAAGTTTTAGGTGATCCTAACTTGCTAATTCAACTAGAATGATTTCTTTATTTCCCTTAGATTAGGGTTTTGCCTCTCTTTCTCTTAGATGGTGATGAATACATGTGTGGGATTCTGAGGAATGCATGAAGAAGCTTGGATGGGAAGATTCCCCTTCTTTTGGTGTAGTTTTGTTTAGGTGTTAATATTAGGGTTTGTAAATAGAGCTTCTAGATAGATTCTCTTCTTTCATAAACATGGAAGGTGTTGATCACTTCCATTCTTCACTATGATGTAAGGTCCTCTTGTGAAGGCCTCATCCCTCCTTTGGTAGGATGTGTGGCTCTTCACAAGTTGGTAGAACCTTTGAGGGTTCCTTTCTTTGATGGTGGAGTGTTTAGTGGTGACCTTTGGTCTTCATTTTGCTTTCCACTATCCAAACCTTGCTCTTGTTAGATGAATCTTTCTCCCTTGCTAGAGGATGGAGTTCCTTGTTAGAATATTGAAGATGCTAGAGGTTTCTACTTATTTGTATTTGAAGACTGCCATTGGAGCTGAGGCTTGAAGACCAAGAAGAACAAGTTGACACTTGTGAAGAAGATCAAGTTGAGATTGAATGAAGAGCTGAAGCTTGAAGTTGGAGAACAAGTTGATACTTGTAATTGATGTGTTGAAAGCTTGAAGAAGAAAGTTGATGCTTGCTATTGAAGATGAAGGCCTTGAAGAGAAGTTGCACACTGTGGACTGAACTGCTGTCAGAAGATTGCTTTGCTGTGAAGCTGTGGGAGTGGTTGATCTGCTTTCTTTCCTGTCTGTTTGCTTGTTGTGCAACTGTAGTGGTGTGACTTGTTTGATTTGCTTGATGCATTAGAATAAGTTCATATTTAGATTGATTTAAGCTAGGAGCATGATTGCACTATAGGTTGAGTTGCTCCCTCTGCTTGGATTGTTACTGTATGGCTTTGTTTGCGGGTATTCGGTAGAGCCCAGCTCCCTTGCCTATGTGGGTTTTGATTTGCTTGATGGTATTTTATTTCATTTCTTCTGTATGATTGCAGTTATTATATTTTGCTTGATAGCATTTCCGGACCAACTACCGACTTTTCACCTTTTCCGTCGTTTGCTGTACCATTTCCGGACCAACTACCGACTTTTCACCTGTCTCATGCCAACACAGAGGTGTTCGACATCTTCGACCATATAAAGCCTCAAATGGCGCCATACCAATACTCGAATGGAAACTGTTATTCTAGGTGAACTCAATCAACGCTAAATAACCGTCCCACGCACCACCTTGTTCAAGCACACAAGCACGCAACAAATCTTCTAACGATTGAATCGTCCTCTCGGTTTGACCATCTGTTTGCGGATGATATGCCGAACTCAATCTCAACTTAGAACCCAAGGCACCTTGCAAACTCTCCCAAAATCTTGAAGTAAATCTAGGATCTCTATCCGACACAATACTCTTAGGAACTCCATGAAGCTTCACAATAGTGCCAACATAAATCTCGGCCAACCTTTCCAAAGAATAAGTAATATCAATCGGAATAAAGTGAGCCGATTTAGTAAGCCTATCAACAATCACCCAAATAGCATTATGTCCTCTTTGCGTATTCGGCAATCCCGTAAAAAAATCCATCGATATACTATCCCATTTCCATTCCGGAATATCCAACGGTTGCATCAATCCACTAGGCTTCTGATGCTCCACCTTAGACTTCTGGCAAGTCAAACACGAGTACACAAAACGAGCAACATCGCTTTTCAATCCAGACCACCAAAAGATCTTCTTCAAATCCTGATACATCTTATTCTCTCCCGGATGAATACTTAAGTTACTCCGATGTCCCTCTTCCAATATCATCTTTTTCAAATCCGCATCATCGGGAATACAAATACGGCCTCGAAACCTCAAAACTCCTAATTCATCAACTTTGAAATCTTCATTTCCATTCGTCATCAAATCCACAAATTTCAAATCCAACTTTTGCTTTTCACACACCGTAGTAAGGAAACCATTCGTGACATGCAACATACCAAGCTTCACACTACTCGGCGTTAACTCACAAACCAAACTCAAATCTCTAAAGTTCTCCAAGAGTTCCCACTCTCTAACCATCAAAGTAGACACGTGCAACGACTTCCGACTTAAGGCATCGGCTACCACATTTGCCTTACCCGGATGATAATTTAAACCAAAATCATAGTCCTTCAAAAGTTCTAGCCATCTCCTTTGCCTCATATTCAATTCTTTTTGATCAAACAAATACTTCAAACTCTTGTGATCGCTAAAAACTTCAAATCTTGCACCATAAAGATAGTGCCTCCAAATTTTCAAAACGAACACTACAGCCGCTAACTCCAAATCATGAGTAGGATAATTCTTGTAATGCACTCTCAACTGCCTAGAAGCATACACCACGACCTTCCCATCTTGCATCAATACACCACCCAATCCTGACAAAGAAGCATCGCAATAAACCACAAAAGGTTCCGTAGGATTCGGCAAAATCAAAATTGGCGCTGTTGTTAACCTTCTCTTTAATTCCATGAAACTCTCTTCACAATTAACATCCCAAATAAAAGCCTTTCCTTTACAAGTCAACTGCGTTAACGGAAGTGCTAACTTTGAAAATCCTTCGATAAACCTCCGATAGTAACCGGCCAAGCCCAAAAAGCTTCGAATTTCCGTAACCGATCTTGGAGTCTCCCATTGCATTACCGCATCGATCTTGGACGGATCCACACTAATACCATTGCCGGAAATAATATGCCCAAGAAAACTCACCTCCGACAACCAAAACTCACACTTAGACAACTTTGCATACAACTTCTTCTCTTTCAAAATCCGCAACACAATCCTTAAATGTTCTTCGTGTTCCTCTCGAGACATAGAATAAATCAAAATGTCATCGATAAACACTACCACAAAACGATCCAACTGCTCGTGGAAGATACGGTTCATATATTCCATGAAAACACCCGGCGCGTTAGAAACTCCGAATGGAATCACCGTAAACTCATAGTGACCATATCGTGTTCTAAAAGCCGTCTTCGAAATATCTTCTTCCTTAACCCGAATCTGGTGATAACCGAATCTCAAATCAATCTTACTAAAAACACGGGCTCCAACCAATTGATCCATCAAATCATCAATTCTTGGAAGCGAATACTTGTTCTTAATTGTCACCTTATTCAACTGCCGATAATCAATACACAATCGCATACTACCATCCTTCTTCTTTACCAACAATACCGGCGCACCCCAAGGAGAAACACTTGGTCTTATAAATCTCTTATCCAACAAATCATTCAACTGCTTCTTCAATTCCACCAACTCCGATGCCGACATCCGATACGGGGCCATCGAAATCGGTCTAGTACCGGGAACTATATCAATAGAAAATTCAACCTCTCTCTTTGGCGGCACATCCGCAACATCTTCCGGAAACACTTCAGGAAATTCACAAACCACAGGAAACACGTCGAGCTCAACTTTGCTCTCCACCGACAACGATGCAAACAAACCAAACAACTGAGCTTCGTCCGCTAAAAGTTTCTTCAACTCTTTAGTGGAAAGAAAACTCTCGTTTTCACCATCTTCCAAAGAAGGAAACCTTACCAACTTGTGATAGCAATCCAGATGAACTCTATTAAATTGCAACCAGTTCATACCCAAGATTACGTCCAAACCTTCCAACGGCAAACACACTAAATCCATAACGAAGTCCTTACCATACATGGTCAAAGGACAACTTGCACACACCAAAGAAGTAGTTACCGACCCCGAAGCGGGAGTCCCAATAACCATACCAGTACTCAAAGAAACCATACACAAATCCAACCGCTTAGCACACGCAAGAGAAATGAACGAGTGAGTCGCTCCAGTATCAATAATAGCAACTAAAGGCATATCATTAATAAAGCATGTACCTTTAATCAAACGATTCGCCGCATTAGTAGCGTCTGAACCTGCTAATGCAAAAACTTTTCCGCCCGCCTGAGCTTGCTTCGGTTTGGTACAATTCGGGCTAATGTGACCCACCTCGCCACAATTAAAACACTTCACATCATTCTTTCTACACTCTGCTGCATCATGTCCAAGGAGTCCACAGTTGGAACACTTCGCCTTGAACTTTCCACAATCATAATACTTGTGGCCCATCACGCCACACTTAAAACATTTGATCGCACCGGAACCTCCTCCGGGTCTCCTATCAAAGTTTCCCCTATGTTTGCCCTTATCAGCAGGCGTCACATAAGGTCCGCTTCGTACTTGCTGCTTCCCTCTCCTCTCGCTCAAAACCTTATAATGAGTAGAACGAGCTCTACTGTCTTCTTCATAAATCCTACAACACTCGGTCAAATCCGAAAATCTTCGTATCCTTTGATAACCCACCGCTTGCTTTATCTCAGGACGCAAGCCATTCTCATACTTGATACATTTGGAAAATTCCGCCATAACCGCATCATAGTGAGGGTGAAACTTCACTAACTCAGTAAACCTAGCGGTGTAGTCCACCACCGACATATTACCTTGTTTCAACTCCATAAATTCCATTTCTCTCTTCCCTTTAACACTTTCAGGATAATACTTCCTTAGAAACTCAGTACGAAATAAATCCCACGTAATCTCCTCATCGTCGACCTCAAGAACTTGCCTCACGCTGACCCACCAGTCATCAGCCTCTTCTCTCAACATGTGAGTCCCTAGTCTCACCTTGTTCCCTTCAGCACAATCCATCACCCTAAAGATCCTCTCAATTTCCTTTAACCATATCTGAGCACCATCCGGATCAAATCTCCCTTTGAACACCGGTGGTTGGTTCTTCCTGAACTCATCATTCGCATTCACGTTAGGTGCACCCTGCACAGCTCTGGCCATAGCCTCTAACGCCGCTGCCATAGCGTTGTCATTACGACCTGCCATATTCTGAGGATTCCCAAAAATAACAACAAGGTTAAACAACCGTTCAACCAACACAACAACAAGACAGACACGACTGACTCAACACAGGCTCTGATACCACTTAATGTAACACCCCCTTTCTATACCCCCAAATTAATACATTTAATCAATTAGGCACTTAGAAAATTTATTTCATCAGAGTTTAATTAAAACATGGTATATAAGAGGCGCATCACATTATCATGAAACTAAACACATACGATACCTGTTCAAAATAGATATGCAACAATGGGTAACCCACATCTCAATATTTAGAATAAAAGCGGAAACATTCAAATATTGAATCGATCACATTCATAAAAGTATATACAACCATCAGTTAATTCATGTTTTACAACATATCCACAGCAGATACATACACATATGTATCACAAAAGAATCAAACCAAAATAGCTTCAAAAGAGCCTAAAGCTTCCCAACTACCCAGATGTTACATATCAGAGCCATTGACCAAAAAGAATGAAGACATCGCTTCACAAAAAGAACCTCCAGCTTCCTACTCTGCAATGCCTCATAGATCATTATAAAACAGCAGAAGGGTGAGAAACAATATCATAACAGTTAATGCATAAAATTGTATATATACATATACTCACATTTGTACAAGTTATACTCAAATTATGTTCTCACCACATTAAACATATACAAATAATCATGCCTCTACACAGGCTTATGAACATTCACAATATGTTCCTCCAAACAATCATATATAACATACACAGTTATATTCATTCAACCAATGCATCATACATAGATGACTCATGCAACTCATAGAGACCGACACACAACTCTATGCAGATGCAAATGCGGTACCGACTCATTCAACAGTTTCTCTAAGGAATCGAGTATTCAGCAGATCCTCCACGGGATCAAGTACTCAGCAGATTCTCCACGGAATCAAATATTCATCAGATTCTCCACGGAATCGAATATTCAGCAGATCCTCCACGGGATCAAGTACTCAGCAGATTCTCCATGGAATCAAATACTCTAGCCAATCCTCCACGGGATTACATGTTATGACCGATTCTCCGAGGAATCACACAATGTAATCGATTCTCCAAGGAATCTAATATAACCATCGTATCATACGAGGTTCTGCAAATCCTCCGAGGGATCATACAACACAAAAATGCATACTATGCTCACAAACATACTCATTGCATTTATCACATACATCGCATATATCTATCATGCATTCACATTATGCACCATTCCACACATGGTTTACACACATATCAGCCTATCAATGCGTTTCTATTCAATTCGAGCAAATACACAAGATTATCAAATATTCAAGATTCACCATTTACTCTACAATCTAGGATTCACGCCTTTCGGCCACCCACAGCACGACATGTCAAAACAGTTCACACATCAATCATTCATATAGGCATTAATCATAATTGAATCAACCAAACATCATGCTATGAACAAAACAACAAAACAAATAACACTGCCAGGTTCGCCAACCTTCGCCTGGCGAAGCCACGCAGCGAATGCTCGCTGGCCTTCGCCTGGCGAACTTCCCAGCGAAGTCCACTGGGAGTAATTCTGGAATTACTCGCTGAGGCTCGCTACCCACTCGCCTGGCGAACCTTCGCCAACTCACCTCGCCTGGCGAACTTGCCAGCGAATACAGGGTGTTAGCTTTTGACTTGCTTCGCTACAGCTCGCTGGGCTTCGCCTGGCGAAGCTTCACTGCCATTCGCCTGGCGAGCCTACGAAGACAGAACTTCCATGGCTGTCTCAAGAGCCCAAACTCCCCAAAATCAACCGATTAAATCCAAACCAGTCTCATTAGCGCAACCCAACCATCACCCGACTAAACTACATCGTCTAATCCGAGTTCTAACCGATTAAAACCTCATTCTACTCATAAAACCAACTTCTAACCTAAGTGGAAAAAGAGTAGAAACCCTACACAATCCAAACACATACACATACAATCATACACATTAAAGAGATGATGGAGTTTCACACCCTTACCGATTGATTGCAAGCTTTGGTGATGATCCCTTGATGATTCTAGGTTTTCCTCTCCACTTTCTCTTCTCTTTCTCTTCTCCTCTTTTCTTTCTCTTGTTTTTCTTCTTATGTTACTACCTTTCTTTCTTTTCCTCTCTTATTCTATTTCTATCTCTATTTCTTTCCTCTCAAGTTCTTTCCAACACTTACCAATCAATTCTCACACTAAAGTGCTAAAATGTCTAAAATGCCCTTTTTATTCTAATTCCCCGAAAACTCTCCGAATCGGTAAAAATAGATAAAATAAGCAAACACCACATAGCAATATATAATTTCTCAATTTAAAACAAACATCAAATAAATAAATTAAAAGACTCAACAATTAATGGGAATTCAGAATCGGGGCGTTACAACTCTCCCCCACTTTAGAAATTTTCGTCCTCGAAAATATCACCTGATTCAAACAACTCTGGATGCGATTCTCGCATCTTGCTCTCCAATTCCCAAGTCATGTTGCCTTCCGCGGCACCTCCCCAGGACACTTTCACGAGCGCGATATCCTTGCCTCTTAGTTTCTTAACTTCACGGTCCAAAATACTAACCGGTAAAACTTCAACTGTAAGGTTATCTCTTACTTCCACTTCATCCATTGGAATAACATGTGACGGATCCGGAACATACTTCCGAAGTTGCGAGACATGGAATACATCATGCAAATTCGAAAGATTCGGAGGCAACACCACACGATAAGCCACAACACCAACTCGTGCGACAACCTGATACGGACCAATAAAACGAGAAGTCAACTTTCTCGACTTCAAAGCACGACCCACACCCGCAACCGGTGTAACTCTCAAAAACACATGGTCGCCCTCTAGAAACTCGAGATCCTTTCTCCTTCTATCATGATAACTTTTCTGTCTACTCTGAGAAGCTCTCATCTTTTCCCGAATAAATTTCACCTTTTCCGTCGTTTGCTGTACCATTTCCGGACTAACTACCGACTTTTCACCTGTCTCATGCCAACACAGAGGTGTTCGACATCTCCGACCATATAAAGCCTCAAATGGCGCCATACCAATACTCGAATGGAAACTGTTATTATAGGTGAGCTCAATCAACGCTAAATAACCGTCCCACGCACCACCTTGCTCAAGTACACAAGCGCGCAACAAGTCTTCTAACGATTGAATCGTCCTCTCGGTTTGACCATCTGTTTGCGGATGATATGCCGAACTCAATCTCAACTTAGAACCCAAGGCACCTTGCAAACTCTCCCAAAATCTTGTAGTAAATGTAGGATCTCTATCCGACACAATACTCCTAGGAACTCCATGAAGCTTCACAATAGTGCCAACATAAATCTCGGACAACCTTTCCAAAGAATAAGTAATATCAATCGGAATAAAGTGAGCCGATTTAGTAAGCCTATCAACAATCACCCAAATAGCATTATGTCCTCTTTGCGTATTCGGCAATCCCGTAACAAAATCCATCGATATACTATCCCATTTCCATTCCGGAATATCCAACGGTTGCATCAATCCACTAGGCTTCTGATGCTCCACCTTAGACTTCTGGCAAGTCAAACATGAGTACACAAAACGAGCAACATCGATTTTCAATCCAGACCACCAAAAGATCTTCTTCAAATCCTGATACATCTTATTCGCTCCCGGATGAATACTTAAGTTACTCCGATGTCCCTCTTCCAATATCATCTTTTTCAAATCCGCATCATCGGGAATACAAATACAGCCTCGAAACCTCAAAACTCCTAATTCATCAACTTTGAAATCTTCATTTCCATTCGTCATCAAATCCACAAATTTCAAATCCAACTTTTGCTTTTCACACACCGTAGTAAGGAAATCATTCGTGACATGCAACATACCAAGCTTCACACTACTCGGCGTTAACTCACAAACCAAACTCAAATCTCTAAAGTTCTCCAAGAGTTCCCACTCTCTAACCATCAAAGTAGACACGTGCAACGACTTCCGACTTAAGGCATCGGCTACCACATTCGCCTTACCCGGATGATAATTTAAACCAAAATCATAGTCCTTCAAAAGTTCTAGCCATCTCCTTTGCCTCATATTCAATTCTTTTTTATCAAACAAATACTTCAAACTCTTGTGATCGCTAAAAACTTCAAATCTTGCACCATAAAGATAGTGCCTCCAAATTTTCAAAACGAACACTACGGCCGCTAACTCCAAATCATGAGTAGGATAATTCTTTTCATGCACTCTCAACTGCCTAGAAGCATACGCCACGACCTTCCCATCTTGCATCAATACACCACCCAATCCTGACAAAGAAGCATCGCAATAAACCACAAAAGGTTCCGTAGGATTCGGCAAAATCAAAATTGGCGCTGTTGTTAACCTTCTCTTTAATTCCATGAAACTCTCTTCACAATTAACATCCCAAATAAAAGCCTTTCCTTTACAAGTCAACTGCGTTAACGAAAGTGCTAACTTTGAAAATCCTTCGATAAACCTCCGGTAGTAACCGGCCAAGCCCAAAAAGCTTCGAATTTCCGTAACCGATCTTGGAGTCTCCCATTGCATTACCACATCGATCTTGGACGGATCCACACTAATACCATTGCCGGAAATAATATGCCCAAGAAAACTCACCTCCGACAACCAAAACTCACACTTAGACAACTTTGCATACAACTTCTTCTCTTTCAAAATCCGCAACACAATCCTTAAATGTTCTTCGTGTTCCTCTCGAGACTTAGAATAAATCAAAATGTCATCGATAAACACTACCACAAAACGATCCAACTGCTCGTGGAAGATACGGTTCATATATTCCATGAAAACACCCGGCGCGTTAGAAACTCCGAATGGCATCACCGTAAACTCATAGTGACCATATCGTGTTCTAAAAGCTGTCTTTGAAATATCTTCTTCCTTAACCCGAATCTGGTGATAACTGGATCTCAAATCAATCTTACTAAAAACACGGGCTCCAACCAATTGATCCATCAAATCATCAATTCTTGGAAGCGGATACTTGTTCTTAATTGTCACCTTATTCAACTGCCGATAATCAATACACAATCGCATACTACCATCCTTCTTCTTTACCAACAATACCGGCGCACCCCAAGGAGAAACAATTGGTCTTACAAATCTCTTATCCAACAAATCATTCAACTTCTTCTTCAACTCCACCAACTCCGATGCCGACATCCGATACGGGGCCATCGAAATCGGTCTAGTACCCGGAACTATATCAATAGAAAATTCAACCTCTCTCTTTGGCGGCACATCCGCAACATCTTCCGGAAACACTTCAGGAAATTCACAAACCACAGGAAACACGTCGAGCTCAACTTTGCTCTCCACCGACAACGATGCAAACAAACCAAACAACTGAGCTTCGTCCGCTAAAAGTTTCTTCAACTCTTTAGTGGAAAGAAAACTCTCGTTTTCACCATCTTCCAAAGAAGGAAACCTTACTAACTTGTGATAGCAATCCAGATGAACTCTATTAAATTGCAACCAGTTCATACCCAAGATTACGTCCAAACCTTCCAACGGCAAACACACTAAATCCATAACGAAGTCCTTACCATACATGGTCAAAGGACAACTTGCACACACCAAAGAAGTAGTTACGGACCCTGAAGCGGGAGTCCCAATAACCATACCACTACTCAAAGAAACCATATACAAATCCAACCGCTTAGCACACGCAAGAGAAATGAACGAGTGAGTCGCTCCAGTATCAATAATAGCAACTAAAGGCATATCATTAATAAAGCATGTACCTTTAATCAAACGATACTCCGCATTAGTAGCGTCTGAACCTGCTAATGCGAAAACTTTTCCGCCCGCCTGAGCTTGCTTCGGTTTGGTACAATTCGGGCTAATGTGACCCACCTCGCCACAATTAAAACACTTGACAGCATTCTTTCTACACTCTGCTGCATCATGTCCAAGGAGTCCACAGTTGGAACACTTCGCCTTGAACTTTCCACAATCATAATACTTGTGGCCCATCACGCCACACTTAAAACATTTGATCGCACCGGAACCTCCTCCGGGTCTCCTATCAAAGTTTCCCCTATGTTTGCCCTTATCAGCAGGCGTCACATAAGGTCCGCTTCGTACTTGCTGCTTCCCTCTCCTCTCGCTCAAAACCTTATAATGAGTAGAACGAGCTCTACTGTCTTCTTCATAAATCCTACAACACTCGGTCAAATCCGAAAATCTTCGTATCCTTTGATAACCCACCGCTTGCTTTATCTCAGGACGCAAGCCATTCTCATACTTGATACATTTGGAAAATTCCGCCATAACCGCATCATAGTGAGGGTGAAACTTCACTAACTCAGTAAACCTAGCGGTGTAGTCCACCACCGACATATTACCTTGTTTCAACTCCATAAATTCCATTTCTCTCTTCCCTTTAACACTTTCAGGATAATACTTCCTTAGAAACTCAGTACGAAATAAATCCCACGTAATCTCCTCATCGTCGACCTCAAGAACTTGCCTCACGCTGACCCACCAGTCATCAGCCTCTTCTCTCAACATGTGAGTCCCTAGTCTCACCTTGTTCCCTTCAGCATAATCCATCACCCTAAAGATCCTCTCAATTTCCTTTAACCATATCTGAGCATCATCCGGATCAAATCTCCCTTTGAACACCGGTGGTTGGTTCTTCCTGAACTCATCATTCGCATTCACGTTAGGTGCACCCTGCACAGCTCTGGCCATAGCCTCTAACGCCGCTGCCATAGCGTTGTCATTACGACCTGCCATATTCTGAGGATTCCCAAAAATAACAACAAGGTTAAACAACCGTTCAACCAACACAACAACAAGACAGACACGACTGACTCAACACAGGCTCTGATACCACTTAATGTAACACCCCCTTTCTATACCCCCAAATTAATACATTTAATCAATTAGGCCCTTAGAAAATTTATTTCATCAGAGTTTAATTAAAACATGGTATATAAGAGGCGCATCACATTATCATGAAACTAAACACATACGATACCTGCTCAAAATAGATATGCAACAATGGGTAACCCACATCTCAATATTTAGAATAAAAGCAGAAACATCCAAATATTGAATCGATCACATTCATAAAAGTATATACAACCATCAGTTAATTCATGCTTTACAACATATCCACAGCAGATACATACACATATGTATCACAAAAGAATCAAACCAAAATAGCTCCAAAAGAGCCTAAAGCTTCCCAACTACCCAGATGTTACATATCAGAGCCATTGACCAAAAAGAATGAAGACATCGCTTCACAAAAAGAACCTCCAGCTTCCTACTCTGCAATGCCTCATAGAGCATTATAAAACAGCAGAAGGGTGAGAAACAATATCATAACAGTTAATGCATAAAATTGTATATATACATATACTCACATTTGTACAAGTTATACTCAAATTATGTTCTCACCACGTTAAACATATACAAATAATCATGCCTCTACACATGCTTATGAACATTCACAATATGTTCCTCCAAACAATCATATATAACATACACAGTTATATTCATTCAACCAATGCATCATACACAGACGACTCATGCAACTCATAGAGACCGACACACAACTCTATGCAGATGCAAATGCGGTACCGACTCATTCAACAGTTTCTCTAAGGAATCGAGTATTCAGCAGATCCTCCACGGGATCAAGTACTCAGCAGATTCTCCACGGAATCAAATATTCATCAGATTCTCCACGGAATCGAATATTCAGCAAATCCTCCACGGGATCAAGTACTCAGCAGATTCTCCTACATTTTTACTTAGGCATTTCTTTATGTTATTTTGCTTATTATTATATTTTATCATGTTTTCTTATTTTATTTTATTTTTGATTTAATTTAATTTTCGCAACTATTTTTCAGCTTTAGCAGTCTGCACGGAAACGATCATAACTGGAGTTCCGGGAATCCGATTGAGGCGTTCTAAATATCGCCGGAAAGCTAAGAGAGAGAGCTACAACTTTCGTGTTGGAGTCGAAGTCAGATACGGAGCTCAAAATTCCAGATTTCCGTTTCAAGTTACAGCATTAGAATTTTATTTTAGTTTTGATGTTTTGGGCCTGGGTTATATTTTTGACCCAGTTGGGTTTTGATCCATTATTTTCCTTTTTAAAGAGAAATCGTGTTACTGTTCACATGACCTACTATTCACGAGAAAAAAACCTTGAAGCTTTTACGAATCCTATGGAGAACTAATCCCTCTGAGTCGGTCTACCGTAATTCAGGTTCCAACACTTGAGATTATTATAATATTATTACTATTTGTTAATTCCGTTCAATAATTTTATGTTCTTGTATGCTTAATTCAATTGCATGATATTATTGATTTAATTTGGTTGATTGTATGGTCCTAGGCATAGACACGTTTACGTTTGCTTAATTCGTTTGTGTGTCTGAACAATCATGTTTGCTTAACTCATGAAGTTTTATCCCGTTTGCTTAATTCGGACATTAGGATCATAAATCTTACAAACATTTTTGCGCTTGCCATTGAGTTTGCATCCAGATAGGAATGACACTTAGAAGATCAATATTATAATAATCAATGATAGTAGGAACCGAATCGGTAGATTGACTTATTTCATAATCAATTTTCTTCATAACAACTTATTTCGAAAATTACTCTTGTTAATTACTCTTCCCTAATCGAACCAAAAACCCCCTTTTTATTTCATTACTGTAATTGGTTAATCACTACAAGAATCCTTGTGAGAACGATATTCCGAGTCACTGTCGCTGTACTGCATTTTTATAAAATTACTCGTTTTTGATCCGCGAGCGACCGCGGATCAAATTGGCGCCGTTGTCGGGGATTCTTGTTGTTATTAATCAATTTTAGAGTCATAGGGTTAGTTAGTATCCTCGAGTCTAGACCTTAGTTTCCTCGTGGTTTCGTCCAATTCGCGTCTTATAGTCCAAATCGTAAAAAAATCTGTTTTGGGAAAAATTGTGTCCGATCGTAAAACTGTTTTGCCTACGAGAAGCAGAAAAATCGTCCGGTCATTAGTCCATGTATTCCAAAGGAATACCTGGAATCCACCCTCAGAATCGCCAAAAAATCCTTTTTTCTATTTTTAATGAATTTTTTACTGTTTTCATAGAGTCGAAAAAAATCGAGAAAATTCTCATAATTATATTTTTAAGCCATTAGACCAATTCTGGTGTTAGTTAATTTTTCTGGATTTATTTTGATCGATTTGCTTCTTTGTGTTTGTTTTTTTGACTTTTAGGGACATTGTTGGCATTTTGAGTATTGTCCCTGCATTGCTGTGCATTAGTCCTGGCAACTAGGTCATCTTGTTCTGATATTGTTGCTTTTGATCCTGAAGTAGAGAGAACTTTGCACACACGACGTAGAACAGTCCAGGCTAGTTCACCACACATGGCTGATGATAGAACATTAAGGCAGTTAGCTGCACCTGATGTGAATTACAATGGTTTGTGTATTGAGTATGCTGCTGATGCTGTGCCTTTTGAGTTAAAATCGGGTTTAATCCATTTGTTGCCCAAGTTTAGTGGTCTTGCAGGTGAAGATCCTCACAAACATCTGAAAGAATTCCAAGTGGTGTGTTCTACGCCACTGAAGCCTGAAGGGATCACTGAAGATCATATCAAACTTCGAGCTTTTCCTTTTTCATTGCAGGGTGCAGCAAAGGATTGGATATATTCCCTCGAGCCAAATTCAATTGCAAACTGGAATGCTCTGAAAAAAGTGTTCCTTGAGAGATACTTTCCTGCCTCCAGAGCTGCCTCGATAAGAAAAGAGATTTGTGGTATTAGACAGGGTAATGAGTCACTTGCAGAGTATTGGGAGAGATTCAAGCATTTGGTATCCATCTGTCCTCAACACCAGATCACCGAGCAACTACTCATTCAGTACTTTTATGAGGGGTTGTTACCGATGGATAGGAACATTCTTGATGCTGCTAGCGGTGGAGCACTTGTTGATAAAACTCCAGCCGCTGCCAAGGCCTTAATTGAAAATATGTCACTAAATTCCCAACAGTTTTCAACAAGAAATAATTCTGTCCAAATAAAGGGTGTGAACGAAATTCATGTATCCTCCCATGTTTCTCACTCCGACAAGGCTTTCGAAAATAGAATGAATGAGCTGAAAGATTTAGTGCAGCAGATGATAGTCGTAGGTAAGGCTCAAGCAACCCAACAACTTCAAACACCGCCAAGGTTATGTGGTATTTGTACCTCTTCTGATCATCCTACTGATACATGCCCTATTTTGCAAGATGATAAGCCTACTGAATTACCCCCAGCTTATGCTGCAGCCCTCTACAATCAAGGTCAAAACCAGAACCAATACAACATTCCCGACCTGTCCACAAATAAGTATCACCCGAATTGGAGGAACCATCCCAACCTTCGATATGGAAACCCACATACCAGCCAACAAAATAATCCACCTCAGGCGGCTTCCCCTGCACCTTCCGGACCTTCCTTAGAGGAACTAGTTAAGCAAATGGCCGTCAACAACCTTGAGTTCCAACAAAGAACCGATGCTAGCATCCAGAACTTGAACACGCAGATGGGACAGCTTGCTACTCAAATGAATAACATGCAAGCCCAAGGTTCGAACCAACTTCCAGCCCAAACAATTTTCAATCCAAATGGTCCTAATGCCAATGTGAGTGCCATCGTTTTAAGATCCGGAAAAGTTACAGAACCAGCCCCGGAAAAAAATAAAAAAATCATTGAGGTAACTTCTGAACTTCCTACTTCTGAACCGTCTGTTGAACCTCCTTCTCCTTCTGCTGTTGTGGTCGAAACTGAAAAAATTAAAGAAAAAGAGTATGTACCACTAGTCCCCTTCCCACATAGAGTTCTGAAAAATAAGAGAATTGAGGATGAAAACAAAGAAAGAGAGATATTAGATGTTTTTCGAAAAGTTGCGGTAAACATTCCGTTACTTGATGTGATTAAGCAGGTTCCTAAGTATGCTAAGTTTCTGAAGGATTTGTGCACCAACAAGAGGAGAATGAAGGGAAGTGAGAGAGTCAATTTAGGAAGAAATATTTCTTCCTTTATTCAGCCCGAGCCTTCATCTGAAAAATTTACAGGCGAAGTTTCAGCCCTCCTCACTACTCCGGTCCTGCCACAAAAGTGCAAAGACCCGGGAACTTTTGCTATTCCTTGTACCATCGGGAATAGTAAATTCGATGATTGCATGCTTGATTTAGGAGCGAGCATTAATGTTATGCCTACTTCTGTTTATAATAACCTTTGTCTTGGTCCTTTGCAGCCTACAGGTTTAATCATTCAGTTGGCGAATAGGAGCAACACTCGCCCTGCCGGCATAATCGAAGATGTCCTTGTTCAAGTTAACGATTTGATTTTTCCTGCAGATTTTTACATTCTTGATATGGAAGGAGAAACAAAGTCCAGCAAAGCTCCCATCATTTTAGGAAGACCGTTCATGAAAACGGCAAAAACGAAAATTGATGTTGATGATGGGAGCATGTCCATGGAGTTTGGTGACATCGTCGCAAAATTCAACATTTTTGATGCCATGAAACATCCATTGGAGGAACATTCCGTTTTTCATATTGGACTGATATCTGAGCTGGTTGAGGACACTTGT
Organism: Lathyrus sativus; assembly: GCA_963859935.3. NCBI lineage: Eukaryota > Viridiplantae > Streptophyta > Magnoliopsida > Fabales > Fabaceae > Lathyrus > Lathyrus sativus. The sequence goes on along the minus strand of OZ012736.1, from coordinate 255,602,321 downwards.
TCTGAATTATTTTCACTCGATTTTCCGTCTCTTTCTGATTTTGATGATGTTTATTCATGTTCTGATTGTACTGGCACTAACCTTTGTGTTGTGTGCGCTGAGATTGATGCTGCCCTGCAGGCTGATATATTTCCTACAGGTGAAGCTATAACCAACGAAGCTATTTTTACAGCTGATGCTCTTGATGTTCCTGCTGCCCCGACCATCCCATCTACCGAGCAGCCCCCGTCCTTAGAGCTAAAAGAGCTCCCTAAGAACCTGAAATATGCCTATTTGGAGAGTAACGAAAAACTCCCTGTTATTATTGCTTCTAACCTTGACTTCGAGCAAGAAAACAAACTTTTGCAGGTTCTGAAGAAGCACAAGAAGGAAATTGGGTGGACACTAGCTGACCTTCCAGGAATTAGTCCTTCCATGTGTATGCACAGGATCCTACTTGAGGATGGTGCGAAAACCGTAAGGCAGCCCCAAAGGAGGCTTAATCCTTTGATTCTCGATGTTGTAAAGAAAGAGGTAACCAAACTCTTGCAAGCAGGTATCATTTATCCTATCTCTGACAGTAAGTGGGTGAGCCCAGTGCAAGTTGTACCTAAGAAATCTGGACTTACGGTTGTAAAAAATGAAAAGAATGAACTTGTTCCCACTAGAGTGCAAAATAGCTGGAGAGTTTGTATCGATTATAGGAGACTAAACCAGGCTACTAGAAAGGATCATTTTCCTTTACCGTTCATTGACCAAATGCTTGAACGGCTAGCTGGTAAATCACATTATTGTTTTCTTGATGGTTTTTCAGGTTACTTTCAGATTCATATTGCACCGGAAGACCAAGAGAAGACAACTTTTACTTGTCCCTTCGGTACTTTTGCTTATAGGCGGATGCCTTTTGGTCTTTGCAATGCTCCTGGAACCTTCCAGCGTTGTATGCTTAGTATTTTTTCTGATTTTATTGAAAATTGCATGGAAGTCTTTATGGACGACTTTACTGTTTATGGTTCTTCTTTTGATGCATGCTTGAGCAGTTTAAGCTTGATTTTACAAAGATGCATAGAAACTAACCTTGTTTTAAATTATGAAAAATGTCATTTTATGGTTGAGCAGGGAATTGTTCTTGGTCACATAATTTCTGAAAAAGGAATTTCTGTAGACCCTGCTAAGATTGATGTAATTTCTACACTACCTTACCCGTCTTGCATTCGCGAGATTCGTTCTTTTCTTGGTCATGCAGGTTTTTACAGGCGTTTCATCAAAGATTTCAGCAAGATAGCTCTTCCACTGTCAAACTTGTTAAAGAATGACGTCACTTTCCACTTCGATGACAAATGCAAACAGGCGTTTGACTTCTTGAAGAAAGCATTGACCTCCGCTCCCATAATTCAGCCCCCTGACTGGACCCTCCCTTTTGAGCTTATGTGTGACGCTTCGAATTATGCTGTTGGGATGTCCTTGCACAAAGAGTTGACAAGGCTGCCCATGTTATTTACTATGCTTCTAGGACTTTAGATTCTGCACAGTCAAATTACACTACCACTGAAAAAGAACTTCTAGCTATTGTTTTTGCTCTTGATAAATTCAGATCTTATTTGCTAGGTTCCAAGGTTGTTGTTTTTACTGACCATGCAGCTTTAAAGTACCTGTTGAAGAAGCCGGATGCAAAACCGAGATTGATTCGGTGGATGTTGTTGCTCCAAGAGTTTAATGTAGAGATTAAAGACAAAAGTGGAGCTGAGAACTTAGTGGCTGACCATTTGAGCAGGATAGAGAGAGATGAAGATCTTTTTCCCATTCAGGATGACTTTCCTGATGAGCAGCTTTTAGTTTTACATGGTATTACACCTTGGTTTGCTGATATTGTTAATTATCTTGTTGCTGGTGTTTTTCCTACAGGTGCATCCAGATCACAGATTCATAAACTCAAAAGCGATGCCAAATATTATGTTTGGGATGATCCATATCTGTGGAAGTTTGGTAGTGATCAGGTAATTAGAAGATGTGTTCCCGACTATGAGATTGAATCCATTTTAAAATTTTCTCATGCATCTCAAGTCGGAGGACACTTTGGCCCTCAAAGAACCGCACGAAAAATTCTTGATTCAGGTTTCTATTGGCCAACTATTTTTAAAGATGCTTATGAGACTTACCGCACTTGTAAAGAGTGCCAGATAGCAGGAAAAAGCATCACTCGCAAGAGTGAAATGCCTCAACAACCTATGCTTTTCTGTGAGGTATTTGATGTATGGGGAATTGACTTCATGGGTCCCTTTCCTGTATCGTTTGGTTTCCTTTATATTCTGCTTGCTGTTGATTATGTTTCAAAGTGGGTAGAAGCTATCCCCACTAGGACTAATGATTCTAGAGTTGTTGCAGATTTTGTCCGGTCTAATATTTTTTGCAGGTTTGGAATACCGCGAGCCATCATCAGTGACCAAGGCACTCATTTCTGTAACCGCACCATGGAAGCTTTGCTCCGAAAGTATGGAGTTGTGCATAGAGTCTCTACTGCATATCACCCACAAACTAATGGGCAAGCTGAGATCTCAAACAGGGAGATCAAACAGGTCTTAGAAAAAATGGTGCAACCAAACAGGAAGGATTGGAGCCGTCGTCTAGAAGACGCACTTTGGGCTCAAAGAACAGCTTTCAAGACACCCATTGGGATGTCTCCTTATCGACTTGTTTTTGGTAAGGCATGCCATCTTCCTGTTGAGGTAGAACATCGTGCCTATTGGGCGGTGAAAAGTTGTAATTTGGAGATGCAACAAGCAGGTATTGAAAGGAAACTACAATTACAACAGTTGGAAGAGCTTAGATTAGAGGCTTATGAAAGCTCTAGGATTTATAAAGAAAAAACTAAGCACTTACATGATAAAATGATTTCTAGGAAAGAGTTTTCTGTGGGCCAACAGGTTTTATTGTTTAATTCCCGCCTTAAGCTTATGGCTGGGAAACTTCGATCCAAATGGATTGGCCCCTTCGTTGTTACTAATGTTTTCCCTCATGGTGCAGTAGAAATTAAAAGTACAGGTACTGACAAAGTCTTCAAGGTCAACGGGCAGCGTCTGAAGTTATTCTATGGAGGTTCGGTGCCTGAAGATGTCGGTATAGAGGAGCTTTCTCTAGAAGCGCCTAATTACACTGCAACTTAATCAGGGAGTTGTTCTTTCCTTCTCTCTACTTTTATCATTATGTCCTTTCATTGAGGGCAATGCTCGTTTTAAGTCTGGGGGAGGGAAACATTTACATTTGTTTTTCTTTATGTTTTGTTTTGTTTTGTTTTCAGTTATAATAAAAATAAAAATAAAAATAAAAAAATAAAAAGTTCTAGGTTTATAGACTGATTTGAGAGTAGTTTGCGGAGACTTGGGAAAAAAATTCGCAAGATCGGTATCGTCTGAACACCGTAACTCTCCTGCATGTGGAAATTAATTTGAATACTCTCTATGTTTTAGCCTTGAATTTTCATTCTCTGACAGCTCTTGAGTAGTTTATTTCAGCAGTCAGCACCATCTCATGCACACTCTATGCAGGGAAGCCGATGAATATAAGTGAGTGATCAAAAAGAAAAAAAAAGGGAAAAAGTTGAAAGAAAAAAAAAGAAACACAGAAAAGAAAAGAAAGATAGTTAGTTGGTTCAGCGGTTTCTGGTGCTGAACTTGGTAGGGCGGATTACGGTCCGATCCCCCACAACTACAATTGAGTCAATAAGGGGTTATGCCACGTAAGTACCAGAACCCCAAAATAAAAAAATAAAAAAGAGAGATCAGAGTCACTAACCGGTCGCCTTGCTATGAGTGTGTGGAGATAACGGGCTTAATGTGATTGCGCCTGAATGGAAAAGAGCAAAAAGGAGGAAGAATAAGTTAGGCTTTAGCATAATAACATTATTCGAATTGATTTGTATATTCAGGAGGGTTATGACTGCGCAATTGTGGGTTAGTGTTCCTACGATATCCTTAGTGTTGAAGATTAGTACCTATCGAGGCAAACTTAACCGAAGAAGTCTTGTAGCCTGGAATGAGTTTCCTTTGTTTTATTTGAATTTAATTTTGCTCGGAGTGCAAAAGTTCAAGTCCGGGGGAATTTGATCAGTGCATATTTATGCACATTCTCCTACATTTTTACTTAGGCATTTCTTTATGTTATTTTGCTTATTATTATATTTTATCATGTTTTCTTATTTTATTTTATTTTTGATTTAATTTAATTTTCGCAACTATTTTTCAGCTTTAGCAGTCTGCACGGAAACGATCATAACTGGAGTTCCGGGAATCCGATTGAGGCGTTCTAAATATCTCCGGAAAGCTAAGAGAGAGAGCTACAACTTTGGCGTTGGAGTCGAAGTCAGATTCAGAGCTCAAAATTCCAGATTTCCGTTTCAAGTTACAGCATTAGAATTTTATTTTAGTTTTGATGTTTTGGGCCTGGGTTATATTTTTGACCCAGTTGGGTTTTGATCCATTATTTTCCTTTTTAAAGAGAAATCGTGTTACTGTTCACATGACCTACTATTCACGAGAAAAAAACCTTGAAGCTTTTACGAATCCTATGGAGAACTAATCCCTCTGAGTCGGTCTACCGTAATTCAGGTTCCAACACTTGAGATTATTATAATATTATTACTATTTGTTAATTCCGTTCAATAATTTTATGTTCTTGTATGCTTAATTCAATTGCATGATATTATTGATTTAATTTGGTTGATTGTATGGTCCTAGGCATAGACACGTTTACGTTTGCTTAATTCGTTTGTGTGTCTGAACAATCATGTTTGCTTAATTCATGAAGTTTTATCCCGTTTGCTTAATTCGGACATTAGGATCATAAATCTTACAAACATTTTTGCGCTTGCCATTGAGTTTGCATCCAGATAGGAATGACACTTAGAAGATCAATATTATAATAATCAATGATAGTAGGAACCGAATCGGTAGATTGACTTATTTCATAATCAATTTTCTTCATAACAACTTATTTCGAAAATTACTCTTGTTAATTACCCTTCCCTAATCGAACCAAAAACCCCCTTTTTATTTCATTACTGTAATTGGTTAATCACTACAAGAATCCTTGTGAGAACGATATTCCGAGTCACTGTCGCTGTACTGCATTTTTATAAAATTACTCGTTTTTGATCCGCGAGCGACCGCGGATCAAGTACTCAGCAGATTCTCCACGGAATCAAATACTCTAGCCAATCCTCCACGGGATTACATGTTATGACCGATTCTCCGAGGAATCACACAATGTAACCGATTCTCCAAGGAATCTAATATAACCATCGTATCATACGAGGTTCTGCAAATCCTCCGAGGGATCATACAACACAAAAATGCATACTATGCTCACAAACATACTCATTGCATTTATCACATACATCGCATATATCTATCATGCATTCACATTATGCACCATTCCACACATGGTTTACACACATATCAGCCTATCAATGCGTTTCTATTCAATTCGAGCAAATACACAAGATTATCAAATATTCAAGATTCACCATTTACTCTACAATCTAGGATTCACGCCTTTCGGCCACCCACAGCACGACATGTCAAAACAGTTCACACATCAATCATTCATATAGGCATTAATCATAATTGAATCAACCAAACATCATGCTATGAACAAAACAACAAAACAAATAACACTGCCAGGTTCGCCAACCTTCGCCTGGCGAAGCCACGCAGCGAATGCTCGCTGGCCTTCGCCTGGCGAACTTCCCAGCGAAGTCCACTGGGAGTAATTCTGGAATTACTCGCTGAGGCTCGCTACCCACTCGCCTGGCGAACCTTCGCCAACTCACCTCTCCTGGCGAACTTGCCAGCGAATACAAGGTGTTAGCTTCTGACTTGCTTCGCTACAGCTCGCTGGGCTTCGCCTGGCGAAGCTTCGCTGCCATTCGCCTGGCGAGCCTACGAAGACAGAACTTCCATGGCTGTCTCAAGAGCCCAAACTCCCCAAAATCAACCGATTAAATCCAAACTAGTCTCAGTAGCGCAACCCAACCATCACCCGACTAAACTACATCGTCTAATCCGAGTTCTAACCGATTAAAACCTCATTCTACTCACAAAACCAACTTCTAACCTAAGTGGAAAAAGAGTAGAAACCCTACACAATCCAAACACATACACATACAATCATACACATTAAAGAGATGATGGAGTTTCACACCCTTACCGATCGATTGCAAGCTTTGGTGATGATCCCTTGATGATTCTAGGTTTTCCTCTCCACTTTCTCTTCTCTTTCTCTTCTCCTCTTTTCTTTCTCTTGTTTTTCTTCTTATGTTACTATCTTTCTTTCTTTTCCTCTCTTATTCTATTTCTATCTCTATTTCTTTCCTCTCAAGTTCTTTCCAACACTTACCAATCAATTCTCACACTAAAGTGCTAAAATGTCTAAAATGCCCTTTTTATTCTAATTCCCCGAAAACTCTCCGAATCGGTAAAAATAGATAAAATAAGCAAACACCACATAGCAATATATAATTTCTCAATTTAAAACAAACATCAAATAAATAAATTAAAAGACTCAACAATTAATGGGAATTCAGAATCGGGGCGTTACACTATGCATGATAACTTCTAAGAGTTCCCTGTTTCAAACCTCAACTATAGGATGAATCCTTGGCATGACGACATTAGGACTTGATAGTCTCCCCTTAGTTGAGCCTGTTCGTTCCCTTCTCGTCTCAAAACAAATCAAAACACAGTAATAAGGGTTAACTGACGTCGTACGTTACGAGCCTTAAGCTATCTGAGAAAGGATTGTTGGAGAGTTTCTTTTCAACAGTCTGGATGTTTAGTATGGCACCCTTTGGGTGACATGCGACGCATTCACTCTCAGGTCATAGTCTCTAGCACGATATTGGTTGCAAACATCCATAAAAAAACAGTTCTTCCGTAAAAGACAGAAAACAAACTTCAAACCTTTTTGCCCCGTGGGCCCATAATTCAAAGGAAGATTTTCTGAAGAAAAGAGTGTTGTTAACTCTCAGTTCTACTGCAAATGGTAACGCCTAAGTCTCCAAGGGTCGAGCTGCGTACATCCAACTGCTGGAACTGTTTGTTAACCCTACTCGAAAAAACAGATGAATCTGAATTCCCGTAATCTGTATTATCCCGAACTACGTAAGCTCTGATCTCTCAAGCCTGTTGAGAGTACGTAGGCACAATACTGATGTATTGGCGAGCCACCTTCCCCCATCACCCGTAGTAGGCCGAACTACGTTGACTCTGATATCTCATTCTCTGATGAGAATACGTAGGCATAAAGTGCGACGCTTTGCCGAGTCATTTTATTTTCTTTTCAGACCAGCCTTGATAGGTAGATAGATAAAACCAACCCGTCAGATAAACACAACAAGCATGGATCCCGTTGAGTACAACGGATGTGAGGGGTACAAATACCTTCCCCTTGCGTAACCGACTCCCGAACCCAGACAATGGTTGCGATGACCTTGTCTTATACCTTTTCGTCATGTTTTTCCGATCGTTTCCTTTCTCGTTCTGAGGGATAAATAACGAAAGGTGGCGACTCTTCTGTTTTGCCGGCACCTTATTTTCGCGGTAGCGACACCTGGCGACTCTGCTGGGGACTTGATAGTTTCCTGGGATCTAACGTCCCTTATGCGAGTCAGTTTGGGGATCCAACGTCCCATGCGAGAGTCAATCCTAGCGCTTGTATGTTTACTTGTTGGGTTGTGTTTACTAATCGCATTTTATTTCCCGCATTTTATTTTTAGTATGATATGATTATTTATGTTGTTGTGGGAGGGGCATTCTGATGAGTGAGAAGTCAGACCCAGGCTTGAGTGTACCTAGCATTAGTTGTGGAAATTAGTGGGCGCGTGCTTGCTTTGCAGGCACTAGTGTCTCATGAAATCCACGCTCAGACGAGGTTCTCCCGGTTGACTTCTTTTCCGGCCCTTTGGGCCTGAGGGGCTGTTGGTTTGGAGGATTGTCGACTCTGGGGACCGATCATTTGGGATTCAGCTAAGTGAGGCCGCTTCAGGAGATGGTGATGCCACACCTTCTGGGTATCGTATCATCTCTCTTGAATGTCCGTGACGCTGATGACCGCATAGGATGCCGGACTTGTTGCAGGAAACCTTAACCTTCAGACTACCTGGTTTTCTTGATAGTGAATCAGTTTTGTTGGTATGAGAGGTTCTCATCACCAGATGTGTATTTGTTCTTGACAGAGCAGATTTATGGTCCTGTATCAGAAGTTCTTGTCATCAGATATATGTGTGTTCTTGACATAGCAGATTTATGGTCCGTTATCAGGGTTTTCTTCTCATCAGAGATATGGTTGTTCATGACAGAGCAGTATTGTGGTTTTCTTGATACAGAACCTTCACCTCTTCAACAACACAGTCGTCTTGATCTCCTGCTGCATGATTGCATTTTGCATTGTTTTGCATACTTATTTGCATATCATTAACGTGTGTCTGTGTTGCAGGTACCGTTTCCCCCGATTCAGGTTTTCTTGCCTTCCATTGTGCTGCCATGGGTTCTCTGAGGAAGACTGTGGCCTACAAGCTCCCCACTCCTGATGTTGTTCAGCTGTCTAGTTTGATTGCTTTAGCAGATGATTCTGTGAGAGGTGAATTCAGAAAGTCTTATGGGAAACTGTTCAGCTTGGTTCGTAAACCTTCTGTGTTTGAGTTGAATGGGTTGCACGCCTTGCTGCAGTTTTACGATCCTCCTTTGAGATGCTTTACTTTCCCGGACTTTATTCTCGCGCCTACACTAGAGGAGTATGCTGATTTGTTAGGTGTGCCTATCAAGAGTCAGATGCCCTTTGTTCGTATGGATGCTGAGCCTAATCTGGCTAGTCTAGCTCCTTCACTTCATCTGAATGCCTCCGAGTTGGTCTTGTCTAGTTGGAATAGGGTTCCCGGTTTCTCCTTGCAGTTCTTAGTGGGAAAGGCCCAATAGTGTGCCAAAGACGGTTGTTGGATCGTGTTCAACGTTATTCTTGCTCTTTGCATATACGACATAATTCTGTTCCCTAATATGCCTGACTTTGTAGACTTCGACGCCTTTCACATCTTTGCAGCAGGGAATCCAGTCCCTACCTTGATTGGAGACGTCTATCATTCCTTCCACTACAAAAACGAGAACAGAAGGGGCAAGAATGTCTCATGCTGTGTGCCCCTATTCTATAGATGGCTTGATAGTCACCTACCCAAGAAGGGTCCCTTTGCTTCCTCTGCAGCCACAGCTGAGTGGTCTAAGCATTTGATGAGTCTATCAGCGGAGGATATTGCCTGGTTTGATAGAGATAGGTTGGGTACTGAGATTATCTTCAACTGCAGCGGGTTTCCGAATGTGCCTTTGATAGGCAAGAAGGGTTGTATAAACTATAACCCATCTTTGCTGGTTCGACAGTTTGCTTATGCTTTGAGAGCTCCGCCGAAGGATGAAGAGGTGCAGGAATCTCTGTACCTCACCGGTCTTCTAGAGGGGGATATGTTATCTAAGCTTCAGTACGCTTGGAATGGTATCAGTAAGCGGGGAAAACTGTTGCTGGGAAAAAGTAATAGCCAAGCCTACGCTCCATATGTGACCTAGATCAGAGCCAGAACAGATATCATAGGGATGTCGTTTCCTCCTGCCAAGCTAGAAAGCCCTCCAGTGATTGAAGAGCCTACCACCGTGCCTATTCAGCAGCACAATCAGGTGTTAGCTGAGCGAGATGAGCTGAGGAAGGCAAATGAAAAACTGGAGAAAGAACTGGCTTAGCTCAAAAGCGAGAGAAGCGAAGTCGTCCATTCCTTCAAGAGGCAAACAGAGCTGGTAAACAAGTTGGGTACGGATTTGACTAAGCTGTTGGTTGAGCGTTAGCGCTTGGGTCGGGACTTCAAATCTGTCAACGACGTGTTGGCCACTAAGAAGAAGCACTTGGATGAAGCGTACCGAAGAATATGCAAGTTTAATCAGCATTGGAAGGCCACCCTAGCCAACGGCAAGGAACGGGAGGATGAACTGAAATAGCAGATCTCTAAGGTGAAAGCCCAGGTGAAGGCTCGTGAGAAGAGGTTCGATGAAGAAACCGCTCGCAGATATGCCGCTGAAGGCCTGCTGAATAAGGCTCTTGCTAACCTGAAAGAGTGCAAACTGACGTTTGAAGCCAAGAAGCGGAAGCTAGAAGATTGTTTCGGCGAAGGAGGATGGGAAGACTCAGTTGAGGGTCTTCAATACACTATTGTGAAGAGGGAGTTACTCGTCGAAGGGTTGCTCACTCAGCCTGATCATCCAGAAATGAGGGATCTGTTAGAAGAGTTTCGAGCCCGTGGCCGTGCTTGACTATATTTGTAATCCTTTTGTTTTGATCATTGTTGTATGCTGACCATCACCAGGCTTGTTGGTCGAGGTCATGCTATTGATTCTGCTTGTACTCAGTGACATTGTGTACCGCCTTGATGGGCTTTCTTTATATATGAGATGTTATTTCCATGACTGGATTCGGACTTCTTATTATCGGCATTGGCACTCAGGCACTAGGATCGGGGGGGATCTCCCTAACGCACAAACACACATTTGCATTTGCATGAAGCATTTGCATGACGAGCACGTTGTCGTTTTTCTAACCCTTTGTGTATACAGGTTGTTCCAGGATTGATCGAAGGCCAATCCACCGCTATCCGACCAGAGCAAATCAGGCTAGAGCAATGGAGCAAGTGCAGACTGACGTTCAGGAACTCCGAGAGAGAATGGACCGCTTCATGGAGCTCATGCAAGTGGTTGCCAACGGCCAAGACCAGCTCAGAACCTTGGTCCAGCCTCTGATCTCAAGGGTAGATAGCAACGGTGTACTCCATTGGGGGAATGTTCCAACCCCTCCACCTATTTAAACTCCTCAGGGTGGCATCCCCGTGACCTCAAACTCCGATTATTAAGTTGAGCGTTCAAGCTCCGGTCATTTTCTTTGAGTATCCAGACTCTAGTTATTATGTTAAGCGCTCAGGCTCCGGTCAGTTTCGTTGAGTATCCAGACTCCAGTTATTAAGTTTAGTGTTTAGGCTCTGTTCAGTTTCATTGGGTATCCAGACTCCAGTTATTATGTTTAGCGTTCAGGCTCCTGTTCAGTTTCGTTGATTATCCAGACTCCGGTTATTACGTTGAGCACTCACGCTCCGGTCAGTTTCGTTGGGTATCCAGACTCCGGTTATTACGTTGAGCGTTCAGGCTCCGGTCATTTTTGTTGAGTATCCAGACTCCGGTTATTAAGTTGAGCGTTCAGGTTCCGGTCAGTCTCGTTGAGTATCCAAACTCCAGTTATTAAGTTGAGCGTTCAGGCTCCGGTCATTTTCTTTGAGTATCCAGACTCTGGTTATTACGTTGAGCGTTCAGGCTCCGGTCAGTTTCGTTGGGTATCCAGACTCCGGTTATTATGTTGAGCGTTCAGGCTCCGGTCAATTTCGTTGGGTATCCAGACTCCGGTTATTATGTTGAGCGTTCAGGCTCCGGTCAGTTTCGTTGGGTATCCAGACTCTTGTTATTACATTGAGCGTTCAGGCTCCGGTCAATTTTGTTGAGTATCCAGACTCCGATTATTTCCTTGAGCTTTCACGCTCCGGTCAATTTCGTTGGGTATCCAGACTCTGGTTATTAAGTTGAACGTTTAGGCTCCGGTCAGTTTTGTTGAGTATCCAGACTCCGATTATTACGTCGAGCGTTCAGGCTCCGGTCATTTTTCTTGAGTATCAAGTCCGGTTATTACGTTTAGCATTCAGGCTCCGGTTATTTTTGTTGAGTCTCCAAACTCTGCTTATTACATTTTATGTTCAAACTCCGATTAGTTTCGGTGAGAATCTAGACTCCGATTATTACGTTGAGCTTTCAGGCTCCGGTCAGTTTCGTTGGGTTTCCAGACTCCGGTTATTATGTTGAGCATTCAGGCTTCGGTGATTTTCGTTGAGTATCCAGACTTTGGTTATTCCGTTGAGCGTTCAGGCTCCGGTTAGTTTCGTTAGGTATCCAGACTCCAGTTATTACGTATATCGTTTAGCCTCCGGTCAGTTTCGTTGAGTATCCAGACTCCGGTTATTAAGTTGACCGTTCAGGCTCCGGTCAGTTTCGTTGGGTATCCAGACTCCGGTTATTACGTTGAGCCTTCAGGCTCCGGTCATTTTTGTTGAGTATCTAGTCCGGTTATTACGTTGAGTATTCAGGCTCCAGTCATTTTTATTGAGTCTCCAGACTCCGGTTATTACGTTTTGTGTTCAAACTCCGATTTGTTACGTTGAGAATCTAGACTCCGATTATTACGTTGAGCATTCAGGCTCTGGTCAGTTTCGTTGGGTATCCAGACTCCGGTTATTACGTTGAGCGTTCAGGCTCCAGTGATTTTCGTTGAGTATTCAGACTCCGTTTATTCCGTTGAGCGTTCAGGCACCGGTTAGTTTCGTTAGGTATCTAGACTCCGGTTATTACGTTGAGCGTTCAAGCTCCGGTCAGTTTCGTTGAGTATCCAGACTCCGGTTATTACGTCGAGCCTTCAGGCTCTGGTCAGTTCCGTTGAGTATCTAGACTCCGGTTATTACGTCAAGTGTTCAGGCTCCGGTCAGTTTCGTTGGGTAGCCAGACTCAGGTCATTACGTTGAGCGTTCAGGCTCCGGTCATTTTCGATGAGTATGCAAACTCTGGTCATTCTGTTGAGCGTTCAGGCTATGGTCAGTTTCGTTGAGTATCCATACTCCGGTTATTAAATTGAGCATTCAGGCTCCGGTCATTTTTGTTGAGTGTCCAGACTCCGGTTATTACATTGAGCGTTCATGCTCCAGTCATTATGTTGATCGTTCAGGCTCCGGTCACTTTCGTTGAGTATCTAGATTCCAGTTATTACGTTGAGCGTTCAGGCTCTGGTCATTTTGTTGAGTATCCTGACTCCGGTTATTACGTTGAATGTTCAGGCTCTGGTCATTTTCGTTTAGTGTCCAAACTCCGATTATTAAGTTGAGCGTTCAGGCTCCGGTCATTTTCTTTGAGTATCCAGACTCTAGTTATTATGTTAAGCGTTCAGGCTCCGGTCAGTTTCGTTGAGTATCCAGACTCCAGTTATTAAGTTTAGTGTTTAGGCTATGTTTAGTTTCATTGGGTATCCAGACTCTAGTTATTACGTTTAGCGTTCAGGCTCCTGTCAGTTTTGTTGATTATCCATACTCCGGTTATTACGTTGATCACTCACGCTCCGGTCAGTTTCGTTGGGTATCCAGACTCCGGTTATTACGTTGAGCGTTCAGGCTCCGATCATTTTTGTTGAGTATCCAGACTCCGGTTATTAAGTTGAACGTTCAGGTTCCGGTCAGTTTCGTTGAGTATCCAAACTCCAGTTATTAATTTGAGCGTTCAGGCTCCAGTCATTTTCTTTGAGTATCCAGACTCTGGTTATTACGTTGAGCGTTCAGGCTCCGGTCAGTTTCGTTGGGTATCCAGACTCCGGTTATTATGTTGAGCGTTCAGGCTCCGGTCAGTTTCGTTGGGTATCCAGACTCTGGTTATTATGTTGAGCGTTCAAGCTCCGGTCAGTTTCGTTGGGTATCCAGACTCTTGTTATTACATTGAGCGTTCAGGCTCCGGTCAATTTTGTTGAGTATCCAGACTCCGATTATTTCATTGAGCTTTCACGCTCCAGTCAGTTTCGTTGGGTATCCAGACTCTAGTTATTATGTTGAGCGTTTAGGCTCCGGTCAGTTTTGTTGAGTATTCAGACTCCGATTATTACGTCGAGCGTTCAGGCTCCGGTCATTTTTGTTAAGTATCAAGTCCGGTTATTACGTTTAGCATTCAGGCTCCAGTTATTTTTGTTGAGTCTCCAAACTCCGCTTATTACATTTTATGTTCAAACTCCGATTACTTTCGGTGAGAATCTAGACTCCGATTATTACGTTGAGCTTTCAGGCTCCGGTCAGTTTCGTTGGGTTTCCAGACTCCGGTTATTACGTTGAGCATTCAGGCATCGGTGATTTTCGTTGAGTATCCAGACTCCGGTTATTCCGTTGAGCGTTCAGGCTCCGGTTAGTTTCGTTAGGTATCCAAACTCCGGTTATGACGTATAGCGTTCAGGCTCCGGTCAGTTTCGTTGAGTATCCAGACTCCAGTTATTAAGTTGAGCCTTCAGGCTCCGGTCAGTTTCGTTGGGTATCCAGACTCCGGTTATTACGTTGATCCTTCAGGCTCCGGTCATTTTTGTTGAGTATCCAGTCCGGTTATTACGTTGAGCATTCAGGCTCCGGTCATTTTTATTGAGTCTCCAGACTCCGGTTATTACATTTTGTGTTCAAAATCCGATTTGTTTCGTTGAGAATCTAGACTCCGATTATTACGTTGAGCATTCAGGCTCCGGTCAGTTTCGTTGGGTATCCAGACTCCGGTTATTACGTTGAGCGTTTAGGCTCTAGTGATTTTCATTGAGTATTCAGACTCCGTTTATTCCGTTGAGCGTTCAGGCACCGGTTAGTTTCGTTAGGTATCCAGACTCCGGTTCTTACGTATAGCATCCATGCTCTGGAAAGTTTTGTTGAGTATCTAGACTCCGGTCATTACGTTGAGTGTACAGGCTCCGGTCTTTTTTGTTGAGTATCCAGACTCCGGTCATTACGTTGAGCATTGAGGCTCCGGTCATTTTCGTTGAGTATCTAGACTCCGGTCATTCTGTTGAGCATTTACGCTCCAGTCAGTTTCGTTGAGTATCCAGACTTTGGTTATTAAGTTGAACATTCAGGCTCTGGTCATTTTTGATGAGTATCCAGACTCCGGTTAATAAGTTTAGCGTTCAGGCTCTGTTCAGTTTCGTTGGGTATCCAGACTCCGGTTATTACGTTGAGCATTCAGGCTCCGATCAGTTTCTTTGATTATCCAGACTCCGGTTATTATGTTGAGCACTCACACTCTGGTCAGTTTTGTTGGGTATCCAGACTCCGGTTATTACGTTGAGCGATCAGGCTCCGGTCATTTTTGTTGAGTATCCAGACTCCGGTTATTACGTTTAGCGTTCAGGTTTCAGTCAGTTTCGTTGAGTATCCAAGCTCTAGTTATAAAGTTGAGCGTTCAGGCTCCGGTCATTTTCTTTGAGTATCCAGACTCTGTTTATTACGTTGAGCGTTCAGGCTCCGATCATTTTTGTTGAGTATCCAGACTCCGGTTATTACATTGAGCGTTCAGGCTCCGGTCAGTTTCGTTGAGTATCCAGACTCTGGTTATTAAGTTGAGCGTTCAGGCTCCGGTCAGTTTCGTTGGGTATCCAGACTCTTGTTATTACGTTGAGCGTTCAGGCACCGGTCAGTTTCGTTGAGTATCTAGACTCCTAATATTTCGTTGAGCTTTCACGCTCCGGTCAAATTTCGTTGAGCATTCAGGCTCCGGTCATTTTTGTTAAGTATCCAGTCCGGTTATTACGTTTAGCATTCAGGCTCCGGTCATTTTTGTTTAGTCTCCAGACTCCGGTTATTACGTTTTGTGTTCAAACTCCGATTAGTTTCGTTGTGAATCTAGACTCTGATTATTACGTTGAGCGTTCAGGCTCCGTTCAGTTTCGTTGGCTTTCCAGACTCCGGTTATTACGTTGAGCATTCAGGCTCCGGTGATTTTCGTTGAGTATCCAGACTCCGGTTATTCCGTTGAGCGTTCAGGCTCCAGTTAGTTTCATTAGGTATCCAGACTCTGGTTATTACGTATAGCGTCCAGGCTCTGGTCAGTTTTGGTGAGTATCCAGACTCTGGTCATTACGTTGAGCGTCCAGGCTCCGGTCATTTTCGTTTAGTATCCAGACTCCGGTCATTACGTTGAACGTTCAGGCTCCGTTCATTTTCGTTGAGTATCCGGACTCCGGTCATTCTGTTGAGTGTTCAGGCTCCGGTCAGTTTCATTGAGTATCCAGACTCTGGTTCTTACGTTGAGCATTCAGGCTCCGGTCATTACGTTGATCGTTCAGGCTCCGGTCATTTTCATTGAGTGTCCAGACTCCAGTCATTATGTTGAGCGTTCAGGCTCCGGTAATTTTCGATGACTATCCAGACTCTGGTCATTCTGTTGAGCGTTCAGGCTCCGGTCAGTTCCGTTGAGTATCCAGACTCTGGTGATTAAGTTGAGCATTCAGGCTCCTGTCATTTTATTTGATTATCCAGACTCCGGTTATTACGTTGAGCGTTCAGGCTCCGGTGATTACGTTGAGCGTTCAGGCTCTGGTCAGTTTCGTTGAGTATCCATACTCCAGTTATTACGTTGAGCGTTCAGGCTCTGGTTAGTTTCATTGGGTATCCAGACTCCGGTTATTACATTGAGCGTTAAGGCTCCGGTCATTTTGTTGAGTATCCAGACTCCGGTTATTACGTTGAGCGTTCAGGCTCCGGTCAGTTTCGTTGAGTATCCAAACTCCGGTTTTTAAGTTGAGCGTTTATGCTTCGGATATTTTATTTGAGTATCCAGACTCCGGTTATTACGTTGAGCGTTCGAACTTCGGTCATTTTCGTTAAGTATCCAGACTCTAGTTATTACGTTGAGCGTTCAGGCTCCGGTCAGTTTCGTTGAGTATCCAGAATCCGATTATTAAGTCGAGCGTTACGGCTCCATTCAGTTTTGTTGGGTATCCAGAATCCGGTTATTACGTTGAGCGTTCAGGCTCCGGTCATTTTTGTTGAGTATCCAGACTCCGGTTATTACGTTGAGCGTTCAAGTTCCAGTCTGTTTCGTTGAGTATCTAAACTCCAGTTATTATGTTAAGCGTTCAGGCTCCGGGCAGTTTCATTGAGTATCCAGAATCCGATTATTAAGTTGAGCGTTCAGGCTCCATTCAGTTTTGTTGGGTATCCAGACTCTGGTTATTACGTTGAGCGTTCAGGCTCCGGTCAGTTTCGTTGGGTATCCACACTCCGGTTATTACATTGAGCATTCAGGCTCCGTTCAGTTTCGTTGAGTATCCAGACTCCGGTTATTACGTTGAGCGTTCACGCTCCAATCAGTTTCGTTGGGTATCCAGACTCCGGTTATTACGATGAGCGTTCAGGCTCTGATCAATTTTGTTGAGTATCTAGGCTCCGGTTATTACGTTGAGCATTCAGGCTCCGGTCATTTTCATTGAATCTCCAGACTCCGATTAGTTTCATTGAGAATCCAGATTCCGATTATTACGTTGAGCGTTTAGGCTCCGATCAGTTTCGTTGGGTGTCCAGACTCCGGTTATTACGTTGAGCATTCAGGCTCCGGTGATTTTCGTTGAGTATCCAGACTCCGGTTATCACGTTGAGCATTCAGGCTCCGGTCAGTTTCGTTGAGTATCCAAACTTCGGTTATTACATCGAGCGTTCAGGCTCCGGTTATTACGTTGAGCGTTCAGGCTCCGGTGAGTTTTGGTGGGTATCCAGACTCCGGTCATTACCTTGAGTGTTCAGGCTCCGGTCTTTTTCATTGAGTATCCAGACTCTGGTCATTCTGTTGAGCGTTCAGGCTCTGGTCAGTTTTGTTGAGTATCCAGACTCTGGTTATTACGTTGAGCGTTGAGGCTCCGGTCATTACGTTGATCGTTCAGGCTCCGGTCTTTTTCATTGAGTATCCAGACTCCGGTTATTATGTTGAGCGTTCAGGCTCTGGTCAGTTTCGTTGGGTATCCAGACTCCGGTTATTACGTTGAACGTTAAGGCTCCGGTCATTTTTGTTGAGTTTCCAGACTCCGGTTATTACGTTGAGCGTTCAGGCTCCAGTCAGTTTCGTTGAGTATCCAAACTCCGGTTATTATGTTGAGCGTTCATGCTTCAAACATTTTCTTTGAGTATCCAGACCCCGATTATTACGTTGAGCGTTCGGGTTCCGGTCATTTTCGTTGAGTCTCCAGACTCCGGTTATTACGTCGAGCGTTCAGGCTCCGGTCAGTTTCGTTTAGTATCCAGAATCCGGTTATTAAGTTGAGCGTTCAGGCTCCATTCAGTTTTGTTGGGTATCCAGACTCCGGTTATTACATTGAGCGTTCAGGCTCCGGTCATTTTCGTTGAGTATCCAGACTCTGGTTATTACGTTGAGCACTCACGCTCCGGTCAGTTTTGTTGGGTATCCAGACTACGGTTATTACGTTGAGCGTTCAGGCTCCGGTCATTTTTGTTGAGTATCCATACTCTGGTTATTACATTGAGCGTTCAGGTTCTGGTCAGTTTCGTTGAGTACCTAAACTCCGGTTATTAAGTTGAGCGTTCAGACTCCGGTCATTTTCGTTGAGTATCCATACTCCGGCTATTACGTTAAGCGTTCAGGCTCCGGTCAGTTTCATTGAGTATCCAGAATCCGGTTATTAAGTTGAGCTTTCAGGCTCCATTCAGTTTTGTTGGGTTGCAGACTCCGGTTATTACGTTGAGCGTTCAGGCTCCGGTCAGTTTCGTTGGGTATCCAGACTCCGGTTATTACGTTGAGCATTCAGGCTCCGTTCAGTTTCGCTGAGTATCCAGAATCCGGTTATTACGTTGAGCGTTCACGCTCCGGTCAGTTTCGTTGGGTATCCAGACTCCGGTTATTATGTTGAGCGTTCAGGCTTCGGTTAATTTTGTTGAGTATCTAGACTCCGGTTATTACGTTGAGCATTCAGACTCCGGTCATTTTTGTTGAATCTCCAGACTCCGGTTATTACGTTTTGTGTTCATGCTCCGATTAGTTTCGTTGAGAATCCAGACACCGATTATTTCGTTGAGCGTTCAGGCTTCGATCAGTTTCGTTGGGTGTCCAGACTCCGGTTATTACGTTGAGCAATCAGGCTCCGGTGATTTTCGTTTAGTATCTAGACTCTAGTTATTACAATGAGCGTTCAGGCTCCGGTCAGTTTGGATGAGTATCCAGACTCCGGTTATTATGTTGGGCGTTTAGGCTCCGGTCAGTTTCGTTGAGTATCCAGACTCCGGTTATTACGTCGAGCATTCAGGCTCCGGTCAGTTTTGTTTAGTATCCAGACTCTGGTTATTACGTTGAGCGTTCAGGCTCCGGTTAGTTTCGTTCGGTATCCAGACTCCGGTTATTACGTTGAGCGTTCAGGCTCCAGTCATTTTCGATGAGTATCCAGACTCTGGTCATTCTGTTGAGCGTTCAGGCTATGGTCAGTTTTGTTGAGTATCCAGACTCTGGTTATTACGTTGAGCGTTCAGGCTCCGGTCATTACGTTGATCGTTTAAGCTTCGGTCAGTTTCGTTGAGTATCTAGACTCCAGTTATTACGTTGAGAGTTCAGGCTCTGGTCAGTTTCGTTGGGTATCCAGACTCCGGTTATTACTTTGAGCGTTAAGGCTCCGGTCATTTGTGTTCAGTATCCAGACTCCGGTTATTACGTTGAGCGTTCAGGCTCCAGTCAGTTTCGTTGAGTATTCAAACTCCGGTTATTAAGTTGAGCGTTCATGCTCTAGTCATTTTCTTTGAGTATCTAGACTCCAGTTATTACGTTGAGTGTTCGGGCTCCGATCATTTTCGCTGAGTATCCAGACTCCGGTTATTACATTGAGCGTTCAGGCTCCGGTCAGTTTTGTTGAGTATCCAGACACCGGTTATTAAGTTGAGCGTTCAGGCTCCATTCAGTTTTGTTCGGTATCCAGACTCCGGTTATTACGTTGAGCGTTCAGGATCCGGTCAGTTTCGTTGAGTATCCAGACTCCGGTTATTACGTTGAGCGTTCACGCTCCGGTCAGTTTCGTTGGGTATCTAGACTCTGGTTATTACGTTGAGTGTTCTTGCTCCGGTCAATTTTGTTGAGTATCAAGACTCCGGTTATTACGTTGAGCATTCAGGCTCTAGTCATTTTCGTTGAGTCTCAAGACTCCGGTTATTACGTTTTGTGTTCAAGCTCCTATTAGTTTCATTGAGAATCAAGACTCTGATTATTACGTTGAGAGTTCAGGCTCCGATCAGTTTCGTTGGGTGTCCAGACTCCGGTTATTACATTGAGCATTTAGGCTCCGGTGATTTTCGTTGAGTATCCAGACTCCAGTTATTACGTTTAGCGTTCAGGCTCCGGTCAATTTGGATGAGTATCCAGACTCCGATTATTACGTTGAGCGTTCAGGCTCTGGTCAGTTTCGTTGAGTATCTAGACTCCGGTTTATACGTCGAGCTTTCAGGCTCCGGTCAGTTTTGTTGAGTATCCAGACACCGTTTATTACGTTGAGCGTTCAGGCTCTGGTCAGTTTCGTTGGGTATCCAGACTCCGGTTATTAAGTTGAGCGTTCAGACTTTGGTCATTTTCTTTGAGTATCCAGACTCTGGTTATTACGTTGAGCGTTCGGGCTCTGGTCATTTTTGTTGAGTATCCAGAATCCGGTTATTACGTTGAGCGTTCAGGCTCCGGTCAGTTTCATTGAGTATCCAGACTACGGTTATTAAGTTGAGCGTTCAGGCTCCAGTCAGTTTCGTTGGGTATCCAGACCCCGGTTATTACGTTGAGCATTCAGGCTCCGTTCAGTTTGGTTGAGTATCCAGACTTTGGTTATTACGTTGAGCATTCAGGCTCTGGTCATTTTCGTTGAGTCTCCAAACTCCGGTTATTACGTTTTGTGTTCAACCTCCGATTAGTTTCATTGAGTATCCAGACTTCGGTTATTAAGTTGAGCGTTAACGCTCCGGTCAGTTTCGTTGGGTATCCAGACTCCGGTTATTACGTTGAGCACTCACGCTACGGTCAGTTTCTTTTGGTATCCAGACTCCGGTTATTACGTTGAGCGTTCAGGCTCCAGTCATTTTTGTTAAGTATCTAGACTCCGGTTATTACGTTGAGCGTTCAGGTTCCGATCAGTATCGTTGAGTATCCAAACTCCGGTTATTACGTTGAGCGTTCAGGCTTTGGTCATTTTTGTGGAGTATCTAGACTCTGGTTATTCCATCGAGCGTTCAGGCTCCGGTCATTTTTGTTGAGTCTCCAGACTCTGGTTATTACGTTTTGTGTTAAGGCTCCGATTAGTTTCGTTGAGAATCCAGACTCCGATTATTACATTGAGCATTCAGGCTCCGGTCAGTTTCGTTGGGTATCCAGACTCCGGTTATTACGTTGAGCATTCAGGCTCTGGTGACTTTAGTTGAGTATCCAGACTCCAGTTATTACGTTGAGCGTTCAGGCTCTGGTCAGTTTGGTTGAGTATCCAGATTCCGGTTATTACGTTGAGCGTTCAGGCTCCAGTCAGTTTCGTTGAGTATCCAAACTTCGGTTATTAAGTTGAGTGTTCATGCTCCAGTCATTTTCTTTGAGTATCTAGACTCCGGTTATTACGTTTAGCATTAGGGCTCCGATCATTTTCGTTGAGTATCCAGACTCCGGTTATTACATTGAGCGATCAGGCTCCGGTCAGTTTCGTTGAGTATCCAGACTCCGGTTATTAAAGTGAGCGTTCAGGCTCCATTCAGTTTTGTTGGGTATCAAGACTCCGGTTATTACGTTGAGCGTTCAGGCTCCGGTCAAATTCGTTGAGTATCCAGACTCCGGTTATTAAGTTGAGCGTTCAGGCTCCATTCAGTTGTGTTGGGTATCCAGACTCCGGTTATTACGTTGAGCGTTCAGGGTCCGGTCATTGTTGTTGAGTATCCAGTCCGGTTATTACTTTAGCATTCAGGCTCCGGTCATTTTTGTTGAGTCTCCATACTCCGGTTATTACGTTTTGTGTTCAAACTCTGATTAGTTTCGTTGTGAATCTAGACTCTGATTATTACGTTGAGCGTTCAGGCTCCGGTCAGTTTCGTTGGCTTTCAAGACTCCGGTTATTACGTTGAGCATTCAGGCTCCAGTGATTTTCGTTGAGTATCCAGACTCCGGTTATTCCGTTGAGCGTTCAGGCTCCGGTTAGTTTCATTAAATATCCATACTCCGGTTATTACGTATAGCGTCCAGGCTCTGGTCAGTTTTGGTGAGTATCCAGACTCCGGTCATTACGTTGAGCGTCCAGGATCCGGTCATTTTCGTTTAGTATCCAGACTCCAGTCGTTACGTTGAACGTTCAGGCTCTAGTCATTTTCGATGAGTATCCAGAATTAGTCATCCTGTTGAGCGTTCAGGCTCCGGTCAGTTTCATTGAGTATCCAGACTCCGGTCATTTTTGTTGAGTATCCAGACTCCGGTTCTTACGTTGAGCGTTCAGGCTCCGGTCATTACGTTGATTGTGCAGGCTCCGATCATTTTCATTGAGTGTCCAGACTCCAGTCATTACGTTGAACGTTCAGGCTCCGGTCATTTTCGATGACTATCCAGACTCTATTCATTCTGTTGAGCGTTCACGCTTCGGTCAGTTCCGTTGAGTATCCAGATACTGGGTTTTAAGTTAAGCATTCAGGCTCCTGTCGTTTTTGTTGATTATCCAGACTCCGGTTATTACGTTGAGTGTTCAGGCTCCAGTGATTACGTTGATCGTTCAGGCTCTGGTCAGTTTCTTTGAGTATCCAGACTCCAGTTATTACGTTGAGCGGTCAGGCTCTGGTTAGTTTCATTGGGTATCCAGACTCCGGTTATTATGTTGAGCGTTAAGGCTCCGGTCATTTTTGTTGAGTATCCAGACTCCGGTTATTACGTTGAGCGTTCAGGCTCCGGTCTGTTTCGTTGAGTATCCAAACTCCGGTTATTAAGTTGAGCGTTCATGCTTCGGACATTTTCTTTGAGTATCCTGACTCCGGTTATTATGTTGAGCGTTCGGACTCCGGTCATTTTTGTTGAGTATCCAGACTCTGGTTATTACGTTGAGCGTTCAGGCTCCGGTCAGTTTCGTTGAGTATCCAGAATCCGGTTTTTAAGTTAAGCGTTCAGGCTCCATTCAGTTTTGTTGGGTATCCAGACTCCGGTTATTACGTTTAGCGTTCAGGCTCCGGTCATTTTTGTTGAGTATCCAGACTCCGGTTATTACGTTGAGCGTTCAGGTTCCATTCAGTTTCGTTGAGTATCTAAACTCCGGTTATTAAGTTGAGCGTTTAGGCTCCGGTCATTTTCGTTGAGTATCCAGACTCCAGTTATTATGTTAAGCGTTCAGGCTCCGGTCAGTTTCGTTGAGTATCCAGAATCCGGTTATTAAGTTGATCGTTCATGCTCCATTCAGTTTTTTTGGGTATCCAGACTCCGGTTATTACGTTGAGCGTTCAGGCTCCGGTCAGTTTCGTTGGGTATTGTCGCTACTGCGAAAATCGGCGTCGGCTGAACAGAAGAGTCGCCACCTTGCGTTATTTATCCCAAAGGAGGGAAAGGAAACGCTCGAAGTAAACCTAACGCAAAGACAAGAAAGGAATGGTCATCGCAACCAAATCCTGGATTCGGGAGTCGGTTACGCAAGGGGAAGGTATTAGCACCCCTCACGTCCATCGTACTCGATGGGATTCACGCTTGCTTGTTTGTACGGATTACACTTCTATCTAAACTAAAGGATGAGGTCTGAAAAGAAAAGAAAACATGACTCGGCAAAGCATCGCACTTTATGCCTACGTATTCCCGTCTGGAACGAGAAATCAGAGTCAACATAGTTCGCCTAACTACGGGGGAAGGTGGGGAAGGTTGCTCGCTAGGATATCGCATCCTATGCCTACGTACTTCCACACAACATGGAAGATCAGAGCAAACGTAGTTCGGGCTACGCACGACACAAGTTGTTCAAATGTCTTTTATAAAAAATATCACCTTAAACAAGGGTTTTCTTATTGCAAAAAGGTTGATGTTTGTTCAAATCTTTTGACGGAAGAAATGAATTGATTTTGTTATAGCCTTTATTAATGTTTTTCTGTCGTTCTGAAGAAAGAAGAGATGACACTCTAAAAAACTCCTAGGGTTACAAAAAGGGATAAAAAATCTACCCTAATGCTATCATACATGGGTTAGCTCCTAATGTCTATCACATCCTCCCTTGAACAAGGAAGAATGGAAGTCCTACGGGAAAGGAAAACGAAAGGAAGAAACGGAAATACAAGTAATAACCGCATACAAGTGAACATGAATATAGCAATGGTAAATGCAATGCAAAGGAGGGAGGAAGGTTCATCTCAACCTCAAGCCCATTCATGGATGGAATAATAAAATATCAAGTGATCATATGCAAAGAATCGAGTGAAAACTCCGAGTGAAACGCGTAATCCACTATTTGGAATCGCAACGTGCTATCATGCAAACAAGTCGATAATCGAGCAAGCTACACATACAAATAACAGCCACCTAAGGGTCTTCCAATACCTCTAACCTATCTACAACAAGAAATATAAGCCACGACGTTCATCACGCAAACACAAAGCGGCCGTTGGAGCCTTAACAAAAATAAAGTCCGTTCGGAAGTCCAAATTACAAGTTCGAATACAAAACATAAGAAAAATAGCAAAAGGTGCTAAAAAAATCAAATAAAAATATCCAATGCCCTACATCAAGCCACAAACCAGGGGTGAGAGATACCACAAAAATATCCAAAGAGAAATGGTCAAATAAGATGAAAACATTGCAAGATATCTCATGTATACCAAAGGAAAAGTTAAAATGGAGCATGTTAAAGAAAACATCCAAAACCAATTAAAATTGTACAATAAAATTCCCACAAAATTACATCACAATACCTAATCATGTGTAGAATACCCCTGCAAAAGCCTTGACGTTTAAACAATGTTTTGATAGGTCAAACAAAATTCACAAAATGATAGCACCAGCATTGCTAATTTTTTGACAACTAAAATGTAAAAAAATCTAATAAAATGAAGAAAAATGGAAAAAATATGGTTCCAATTCTGTAAAGTTCCAGACATCTTGAGGATTACGCAGAAAAAAATGGGGATCAAAAAGACTAATTTTCCTATTTTTTATGGTATTTAGAAGTCAGCATATAAAACAAAAAAAATAAAAGAAACATGGCAATAGGAAAATAAAAGAAAATAACATGAATAAATAAAAGTGGCATGAGGCTTATGTGGCCGATTGCGTGGTGCAGTGAGAGGCGTTGGATGAATGGAAGAAACCTTGACTTGGAAATGCATCCGACGGTGTTAACACCTTCTTCTCCAAATCAAAATTTTCAACTTTGTGAATAGTAACCCGCAGCTCCATGAACATGAGTTTTTTGCTACTTTGAAGCACCATAACTCCATCAATAATTATCCGTTTCGCACAAAATTTTGGTCAAACTTGAAGGAAAAAATTCAAGGAATCCAAATATGGTCTTAGATTTTCTTGAAACTCTCTCTAACTCCCAAAATGTGGAACCTCAAGAACAACTCAATAACCAAAAATTGTCATAAAACCCATCTTTTTTGTACTAGAATCCATGTAGGAGATGAGAGCAATGTAATGCAACAACAATAATGCAAGAAAGACTCATAAATCATGAGTTATGTCGAATTCTTTATACCTCCGAAAAATGGCTTATGGAGCTTCACTCGATCACCAATTCTTTGAGAAAATGACGTGGACACGTCCTATAATTGATGAGGAAGGTGTTTGGATGGAAAGAAAGGAGTGAATTGATGGAAAACAAAAAATCAATTTTTCACTTGGAGCTCACTTTAATGGAGTTGTGTAGCTTGGTTCATGCATCAATTATGGCCAAAAAAGTGTTGAATCAATTGTAATAATGATAAGGAATATATTTGCAATGGTGGAATGAACTAAAAGTGGGAGAAAAATGGAATTGAAAATTTGAGTTTTCAAGTGTAGAAAAATGTGGGAAAAATGGAAAAATGGTGAAGAGAAAAATGAAGATTCAATATGATTTGCAAATGGAGAAAATGGATTCAACATCAACTATCACCAACCTTTACTCTTAATGATCTCAATCCAATATATAGGAGAGCATGGAAAGATCTAGAGACTTCTAGCTCAATCCAAGATGATTCTAGAAACTTCAAGAATTTCTCATGATATGGTATTTTGATGTCTCATGATATCTCACTTAAATTCACTAACAGCCCCTTAACCACCTTTTAAAATCTCTTTTCATGACAAATTGGAGTGATATGAGTGAAAAACAAGGGATTCCTTTGCCTTATGTTGAGTTTCTCACATGTACCTTATTATGCAAGTAATGGAATTACAAAGCAAGTCCATTTTTTAACCCTCAAATCAAAATTGTGGCTGAACCAAAGTCTTTAAAATGTTGTTTAGACTCAATTTGATATATCATATGCCCCATTTTGGATTTGTAGATTGCCCATACCAATTTTCAATTTGAACTTTTTCAACTTATGTCATTTTTAAGCCATTTTCACCACCTTTTGTCAATTCTTATTCCATGCATTTCCAAACTTCCATGACCTCTTTTCTAGACTTAAAATTCCATTTTGAGCAACTTTGATATTGTGAAGTTTTTCATTTGAAGCTTCCTTGTATGCGTTTTAGGCATAGGCTAAGAACGACCTATAATTCTCAAATGACCAAAATACCCTTTGCTTGCCAAGGACATAAGTAGAGTTCCACAAATCATATGAAGGCATACCATACCTTCATAGAAAGCTAAGACAATCAGGAACAACTCTAATGTTGACCAGAAATCCATTTGAAATCTCCTTGAAGGTCAAAAGTTGCTTGGAAGACAGACAACTCTCATGTGGACCAAAAGTTCATATGAAGCTTGCATTTTGAGTTACACTACTTTGAAGTTTGACCTAAATTAGGGGATTTTACACTGAAACCCTAATTTGGTAACTCCTTTTCTCCTTGACTCCTGTTGATTTTTCTTTGGAACAACACTACATCCATATCCATGTAGCAAATAATGAGTCCCACATTCTTCAAACGAGCCTTGATGCCTTTCAAAACAAGTCTTTGACCTAGGGTTGACCTAGTGTTGACCCAGATAAAACCCTAGTTGACTGACTTCAACTGAGGCTCTTGTAATCATTCCAATGACTTAGCTCTTCTTCAAAATGATCATCTATACTTTCCATAACATCCATACACACTCCATGCTCTTGGCTCATAGCTCATACACCCTCTGATGATCCCCAAACAACCTCAAGATAGGAGAGAACCCCATGATTGATCTGTCAACTCTTTAAAGCTCAAATTCTTCTATGATGACCTGAGTAGTCTTGAATATGAATGAAACCCCTTGAACATACCTCTTGAGACAAGAATAGCACTTGATCCCCTGTTAAGATATCTTGCTTATGCTATGCAATGCAGATGAATGCACTATGTACATGATGACAATGCAAATGATTATGCAATTGAAACATAAGCCTAGGCTAAAAAAAAGGTTGGGCAAATTTTGGGGTGCAACAGGTATCCACACTCCGGTTATTACATTGAGCATTCAGGCTCCGTTCAGTTTCGTTGAGTATCCAGACTCCGGTAATTACGTTGACCGTTCACACTCCGGTCAGTTTCGTTGGGTATCTAGACTCCGGTTATTACATTGAGCGTTCAGGATCCGATCAATTTTGATGAGTATCTAGCCTCCGGTTATTACGTTGAGCATTCAGGCTACGGTCATTTTCGTTGAATCTCCAGACTCCGGTTATTACGTTTTGTGTTCAAGCTCCGATTAGTTTCCTTGAGAATCCAGACTCCGATTATTACGTTGAGCGTTCAGGCTCCGATCAGTTTCGTTGAGTATCCAGACTCCAGTTATTACGTTGAACGTTCAGGCTCCGGTCAGTTTGGATGAGTATCCAGACTCCGATTATTACGTTAGGCGTTCAGGCTCCGGTAAGTTTCGTTGAGTATCCAGACTCCGGTTATTACATTGAGCGTTCAGGCTCCGGTCAGTTTTGTTGAGTATCTAGACTCCGGTTATTACGTTGAGCGTTCAGGCTCTGGTCAGTTTTGTTGGGTATCCAGACTCCGGTCATTTTCGATGAGTATCCAGACTGTGGTCATTCTGTTTAGCGTTCAGGCTCTGGTCAGTTTTGTTGAGTATCCAGACTCTTATTATTACGTTGAGCGTTCAGGCTCCGGTCATTACGTTGATCGTTCAGGCTCCAGTCAGTTTCGTTGAGTATCCAGACTCCAGTTATTACGTTGAGCGTTCAGGCTCTGGTCAGTTTTGTTGGGTATCCAGACTCCGGTTATTACGTTGAGCGTTAAGGCTCCAGTCATTTTTGTTGAGTATCCAGACTCCGGTTATTACGTTGAATGTTCAGGCTCCAGTCAGTTTCGTTGAGTATCCAAACTCCGGTTATTAAGTTGAGCGTTCATGCTGCGGACATTTTCTTTGAGTATCCAGACTCCAATTATTACGTTGAGCGTTCGGGCTCCGGTCGTTTTCGTTGAGTATCCAGACTCCGGTTATTACGTTGAGCGTTCAGGCTCCGGTCAGTTTCGTTGAGTATTCAGAATCTTGTTATTAAGTTGAGCGTTCAGGCTCCATTCAGTTTTGTTGGGTATCTAGACTCCGGTTATTACGTTGAGCGTTCAGGCTCCGGTCATTTTCGTTGAGTATCCAGACTCCGGTTATTACGTTGAGCACTCACGCTCCGGTCAGTTTCGTTGGGTATCCAGACACCGGTTATTACGTTGAGCGTTCAGGGTCCGGTCATTTTTGTTGAGTATCCAGACTCCGGTTATTACATTGAGCGTTCAGGTTCCAGTCAGTTTCGTTGAGTATCTAAACTCCGGTTATTAAGTTGAGCGTTCAGACTCCGGTCATTTTCGTTGAGTATCCAGACTCCGGTTATTACGTTAAGTGTTCAGGCTCCGGTCAGTTTCATTGAGTATCCAGAATCCAGTTATTAAGTTGAGCGTTCAGGCTCCATTCAGTTTTGTTGGGTATCCAGACTCCGGTTATTACATTGAGCATTCAGGCTCCGGTCAGTTTTGTTGGGTATCCAGACTCCGGTTATTACGTTGAGCGTTCAGGCTCTAGTCATTTTCATTGAGTCCCCAAACTCCGTTTATTACGTTTTGTCTTCAAGCTATGATTAGTTTCATTGAGTATCCAGACTTCGGTTATTAAGTTGAGCGTTCACGCTCCGGCTAGTTTCGTTGGATGTCCAGACTCCGGTTATTACGTTGAGCATTCAGGCTCCGGTGATTTTCATTGAGTATCCAGACTCCAGTTATTACGTCGAGCGTTCAGGCTCCGGTCAGTTTTGTTGAGTATCCAGACTCCTTTTATTACGTTGAGCGTTCAGGCTCCGGTCAATTTCGTTCGGTATCCAGATTCAGGTCATTACGTTGAGCGTTCAGGCTCCGGTCTTTTCGATGAGTATCCAGACTCTGGTCATTCTGTTGAGCGTTCAGACTCTGGTCAGTTTTGTTGAGAATCCAGACTCCGGTTATTAAGTTGAGCGTTCAGGCTCCATTCAGTTTTGTTCGGTATCCAGACTCCGGTTATTACATTGAGCGTTCAGGTTTCGGTCAGTTTCGTTGAGTATCCAGACTACGGTTATTATGTTGAGCATTCACGCTCCGGTCAGTTTCGTTGGGTATCCAGACTCCGGTTATTACGTTGAGAATTCAGGCTCCGGTCAATTTTGTTGAGTATCCAGACTCCGGTTATTACGTTGGGCATTCAGGCTCTGGTCATTTTCGTTGAGTCTCCAGACTCCGGTTATTACGTTTTGTGTTCAAGCTCCGATTAGTCTCGTTGAGAATCCAAACTCCGATTATTACGTTGAGCGTTCAGACTCCGGTCAATTTCGTTCGGTATCCAGACTCCGGTCATTATGTTGAGCGTTCAGGCTCCGGTCATTTTCGATGAGTATCCAGACTCCTGTTATTACGTTGAGCGTTCAGGCTCCGGTCAGTTTGGATGAGTATCCAGACTCCGATTATTACGTTGAGCGTTCAGGCTCTGGTCAGTTTCGTTGAGTCTCTAGACTCCGGTTATTACGTCGGGCTTTCTGGCTCCAGTCAGTTTTGTTGAGTATCCAGACACCGGTTATTACGTTGAGCGTTCAGACTCCGGTCAGTTTCGTTGGGTATCCAGACTCCGGTTATTAAGTTGAGCATTCAGACTTCAGTCATTTTCTTTGAGTATCCAGACTCTGTTTATTACGTTGAGCATTCGGGCTACGGTCATTTTTGTTGAGTATCCAGAATCCGGTTATTACGTTGAGCGTTCAGGCTCCGGTCAGTTTCATTGAGTATCCAGACTACGGTTATTAAGTTGAGCGTTCAGGCTCCAGTCAGTTTCGTTGGGTATCCAGACTCCGGTTATTACGTTGAGCATTCAGGCTCCGTTCAGTTTGGTTGAGTATCCAGACTCTGGTTATTACGTTGAGTAGTCAGGCTCTGGTCATTTTCGTTGAGTCTCCAAACTCCAGTTATTACGTTTTGTGTTCAAGCTCCGATTAGTTTCATTGAGTATCCGGACTTCAGTTATTAAGTTGAGCGTTCACGCTCCGGTCAGTTTCGTTGGGTGTCCAGACTCCGGTTATTACATTGAGCATTCAGGCTCCGGTGATTTTCGTTGAGTATCCAGACTCCAGTTATTACGTTGAGCGTTCAGGCTCCGTCAGTTTTGTTGAGTATCCAGACTCCGGTTATTACGTTGAGCATTCAGGCTCCGGTCAATTTCGTTCGGTATCCAGACTCCGGTCATTATGTTGAGCATTCAGGCTCCGGTCATTTTCTATGAGTATCCAGACTCTGGTCACTCTGTTGAGCGTTCAGGCTCTGGTCAGTTTTGTTGAGTATCCAGACTCTGGTTATTACGTTGAGCGTTCAGGCTCCGGTCATTACGTTGATTGTTCAGGCTTCGGTCAGTTTCGTTGGGTATCTAGACTCCGGCTATTACGTTGAGCGTTCAGGCTCCGACCAGTTTCGTTGGATATCCATACTCCAGTTATTACGTTGAGCGTTCAGGCTCCGGTCATTTTCATTGAGTATCCAGATTCTGGTTATTACGTTGAGCGTTCAGGCTCCGGTCATTTTCGTTGAGTATCCAGACTCCGGTCATTACGTTGAGCGTTCAGGCTCCGGTCATTTTCGTTGAGTATCCAGACTCTAATTATTAAGTTGAGCGTTCAGGCTCCGGTCAGTTTCGTTGAGTATCCAGGTTATTACGTTGAGCGTTCAGGCTCTGATCAGTTTCGTTGGGTATCCAGACTCAGGTTATTACATTGAGCGTTCAGGCACCGGTCAGTTTCGTTGTGTATCCAGACTCCGGTTATTACGTCGAGCGTTCAGGCTCCCGTCAGTTTTGTTGGGTATTCAGACTCTGGTTTTTACGTTGAGGGTTCAGGCTCCGGTCAGTTTCGTTGGGTATCCAGACTCCGGTTATTAAGTTGAGCGTTCAGGCTCCGGTCAGTTTAGTTGGGTATCCAGACTCCGGTTATTACGTTGAGCGTTCAGGCTCCGGTCAGTTTCTTTGGGTATCCAGACTCCGGTTATTACGTTGAGCGTTCAGGTTCCGGTCAGTTTCGTTGGGTATCCAGACTCCGGTTATTTCGTTGAGCGTTCAGGCTCCAGTCAATTTCGTTGCGTATCCAGACTCCGGTTATTACGTTGATCGTTCAGGCTCCAGTCAATTTCGTTGGGTATCTAGACTCCAATTATTACGTAGAGCGTTCAGGCTCTGGTCAGTTTCGTTTGGTATCCAGACTTCGTTTGTTACGTTGAGCGTTCAGGCTCCGGTCAGTTTCGTTGGGTATCCAGACACCGTTTATTACGTTGAACATTCAGGCTCCGGTCAGTTTCGTTGGGTATCCAGACTCCGGTTATTACGTTGAGCATTCAGGCTCCGGTCAGTTTGGTTGGGTATCCAGACTCTGGTTTTTACGTTGAGCGTTTAGGCTCCGGTCAGTTTTGTTGGGTATCCAGACTCCGGTTATTATGTTGAGGGTTCAGGCTCCGGTCAGTTTTGTTGGGTATCTAGACTTCGGTTATTACATTGAGCGTTCAGGCTCCGGTCAGTTTCATTGGGTATCCAGACTCCGGTTATTTCGTTGAGCGTTCAGGCTCCGGTCAAATTCGTTGTGTATCCAGACTCCGGTTATTACGTTGAGCGTTCAGGCTCCGGTCAGTTTCTTTGGGTATCCAGACTCCGGTTATTACGTTGAGCGTTCAGGCTCTGGTCAGTTTCGTTGGGTATCCAGACTCCGGTTATTACGTTGAGCATTCAGGCTCCGGTCAGTTTCGTTGGGTATCCAGACTCTGGTTTTTACATTGAGCGTTTAGGCTCCGGTCAGTTGTGTTGGGTATCCAGACTCCGGTTATTATGTTGAGGGTTCAAGTTCCGGTCAGTTTTGTTGGGTATCCAGACTCCGGTTATTCCGTTAAGTGTTCAGGCTCCGGTCAGTTTCGTTGGGTATCCAGACTCAGGTTATTACGTTGAGCGTTCAGGCTCCGGTCAGTTTCTTTGGGTATCCAGACTCCGGTTATTACGTTGAGCGTTCAGGCACCGGTCAGTTTCGTTGTGTATCTAGACTCCGGTTATTACGTTGAGCGTTCAGGCTCCGGTCAGTTTTGTTGGGTATCCAGACTACGGTTTTTTGCATTGAGCGTTCAGGTTCTGGTCAGTTTGGTTCGGTATCCAGACTCCGGTTATTACGTTGAGTGTTCAGGCTCCGGTCAGTTTCGTTGGGTATCAAGACTCAGGTTATTACATTGAGTGTTCAGGCTCTGATCAGTTTCGTTGGGTATCCAGACTCAGGTTATTACGTTGAGCGTTCAGGCACCGGTCAGTTTCGTTGTGTATCCAGACTCCGGTTATTACGTCGAGCGTTCAGGCTCCAGTCAGTTTTGTTGGGTATCCAGACTCTGGTTTTTACGTTGAGGGTTCAGGCTCCGGTCAGTTTCGTTGGGTATCCAGACTCCGGTTATTACGTTGAGCGTTCAGGCTCCGGTCAGTTTCGTTGGGTATCCAGACTCCGGTTATTACGTTGAGCGTTCAGGCTCCGGTCAGTTTCTTTGGGTATCCAGACTCCGGTTATTACGTTGAGCGTTCAGGCTCCGGTCAGTTTCGTTGGGTATCCAGACTCCGGTTATTTCGTTGAGCGTTCAGGCTCCAGTCAATTTCGTTGCGTATCCAGACTCCGGTTATTACGTTGATCGTTCAGGCTCCAGTCAATTTCGTTGGGTATCTAGACTCCAATTATTACGTAGAGCGTTCAGGCTCTGGTCAGTTTCGTTTGGTATCCAGACTTCGTTTGTTACGTTGAGCGTTCAGGCTCCGGTCAGTCTCGTTGGGTATCCAGACACCGTTTATTACGTTGAACATTCAGGCTCCGGTCAGTTTCGTTGGGTATCCAGACTCCGGTTATTACGTTGAGCATTCAGGCTCCGGTCAGTTTGGTTGGGTATCCAGACTCTGGTTTTTACGTTGAGCGTTTAGGCTCCGGTCAGTTTTGTTGGGTATCCAGACTCCGGTTATTATGTTGAGGGTTCAGGCTCCGGTCAGTTTTTTTGGGTATCTAGACTTCGGTTATTACATTGAGCGTTCAGGCTCTGGTCAGTTTCATTGGGTATCCAGACTCCGGTTATTTCGTTGAGCGTTCAGGCTCCGGTCAAATTCGTTGTGTATCCAGACTCCGGTTATTACGTTGAGCGTTCAGGCTCCGGTCAGTTTCTTTGGGTATCCAGACTCCGGTTATTACGTTGAGCGTTCAGGCTCTGGTCAGTTTCGTTGGGTATCCAGACTCCGGTTATTACGTTGAGCATTCAGGCTCCGGTCAGTTTCGTTGGGTATCCAGACTCTGGTTTTTACGTTGAGCGTTTAGGCTCCGGTCAGTTGTGTTGGGTATCCAGACTGCGGTTATTATGTTGAGGGTTCAAGTTCCGGTCAGTTTTGTTGGGTATCCAGACTCCGGTTATTACGTTAAGTGTTCAGGCTCCGGTCAGTTTCGTTGGGTATCCAGACTCAGGTTATTACGTTGAGCGTTCAGGCTCCGGTCAGTTTCTTTGGGTATCCAGACTCCGGTTATTACGTTGAGCGTTCAGGCACCGGTCAGTTTCGTTGTGTATCTAGACTCCGGTTATTACGTTGAGCGTTCAGGCTCCGGTCAGTTTCGTTGGGTATCCAGACTACGGTTTTTTGCATTGAGCGTTCAGGTTCTAGTCAGTTTGGTTCGGTATCCAGACTCCGGTTATTACGTTGAGTGTTCAGGCTCCGGTCAGTTTCGTTGGGTATCAAGACTCAGGTTATTACGTTGAGTGTTCAGGCTCTGATCAGTTTCGTTGGGTATTCAGACTCAGGTTATTACGTTGAGCGTTCAGGCACCGGTCAGTTTCGTTGTGTATCCAGACTCCGGTTATTACGTCGAGCGTTCAGGCTCCAGTCAGTTTTGTTGGGTATCCAGACTCTGGTTTTTACGTTGAGGGTTCAGGCTCCGGTCAGTTTCGTTGGGTATCCAGACTCCGGTTATTACGTTGAGCGTTCAGGCTCCGGTCAGTTTCGTTGGGTATCCAGACTCCGGTTATTACGTTGAGCGTTCAGGCTCCAGTCAGTTTCTTTGGGTATCCAGACTCCGGTTATTACGTTGAGCGTTCAGGCTCCGGTCAGTTTCGTTGGGTATCCAGACTCCGGTTATTTCGTTGAGCGTTCAGGCTCCAGTCAATTTCGTTGTGTATCCAGACTCCGGTTATTACGTTGATCGTTCAGGCTCCAATCAATTTCGTTGGGTATCCAGACTCCAGTTATTACGTACAGCGTTCAGGCTCCGGTCAGTTTCGTTTGGTATCCAGACTTCGTTTATTACGTTGAGCGTTCAGGCTCCGGTCAGTTTCGTTGGGTATCCAGACTCTGTTTATTACGTTGAACATTCAGGCTCTGGTCAGTTTCGTTGGGTATCCAGACTCTGGTTATTACGTTGAGCATTCAGGCTCCGGTCAGTTTCGTTGGGTATCCAGACTCTGGTTTTTACGTTGAGCGTTCAGGCTCTGGTCAGTTTCGTTGGGTATCCAGACTCTGTTTATTACGTTGAACATTCAGGCTCCGGTCAGTTTCGTTGGGTATCCAGACTCCGGTTATTACGTTGAGCATTCAGGCTCCGGTCAGTTTCATTGGGTATCCAGACTCTGGTTTTTACGTTGAGCGTTTAGGCTCCGGTCAGTTTTGTTGGGTATCCAGACTCCGGTTATTATGTTGAGGGTTCAGGCTCCGGTCAGTTTCGTTGGGTATCCAGACTCCGGTTATTACATTGATCGTTCAGGCTCCGGTCAGTTTAATTGGGTATCCAGACTCCTGTTATTACGTTGAGCGTTCAGGCTCCGGTCAGTTTCTTTGGGTATCCAGACTCCGGTTATTACGTTGAGCGTTCAGGCACCGGTCAGTTTCGTTGTGTATCTAGACTCCGGTTATTACGTTGAGCGTTCAGGCTCCGGTCAGTTTCGTTGGGTATCCAGACTACGGTTTTTTGCATTGAGCGTTCAGGTTCTAGTCAGTTTGGTTCGGTATCCAGACTCCGGTTATTACGTTGAGTGTTCAGGCTCCGGTCAGTTTCGTTGGGTATCAAGACTCAGGTTATTACGTTGAGTGTTCAGGCTCTGATCAGTTTCGTTGGGTATTCAGACTCAGGTTATTACGTTGAGCGTTCAGGCACCGGTCAGTTTCGTTGTGTATCCAGACTCCGGTTATTACGTCGAGCGTTCAGGCTCCAGTCAGTTTTGTTGGGTATCCAGACTCTGGTTTTTACGTTGAGGGTTCAGGCTCCGGTCAGTTTCGTTGGGTATCCAGACTCCGGTTATTACGTTGAGCGTTCAGGCTCCGGTCAGTTTCGTTGGGTATCCAGACTCCGGTTATTACGTTGAGCGTTCAGGCTCCAGTCAGTTTCTTTGGGTATCCAGACTCCGGTTATTACGTTGAGCGTTCAGGCTCCGGTCAGTTTCGTTGGGTATCCAGACTCCGGTTATTTCGTTGAGCGTTCAGGCTCCAGTCAATTTCGTTGTGTATCCAGACTCCGGTTATTACGTTGATCGTTCAGGCTCCAATCAATTTCGTTGGGTATCCAGACTCCAGTTATTACGTACAGCGTTCAGGCTCCGGTCAGTTTCGTTTGGTATCCAGACTTCGTTTATTACGTTGAGCGTTCAGGCTCCGGTCAGTTTCGTTGGGTATCCAGACTCTGTTTATTACGTTGAACATTCAGGCTCCGGTCAGTTTCGTTGGGTATCCAGACTCTGGTTATTACGTTGAGCATTCAGGCTCCGGTCAGTTTCGTTGGGTATCCAGACTCTGGTTTTTACGTTGAGCGTTCAGGCTCTGGTCAGTTTCGTTGGGTATCCAGACTCTGTTTATTACGTTGAACATTCAGGCTCCGGTCAGTTTCGTTGGGTATCCAGACTCCGGTTATTACGTTGAGCATTCAGGCTCCGGTCAGTTTCATTGGGTATCCAGACTCTGGTTTTTACGTTGAGCGTTTAGGCTCCGGTCAGTTTTGTTGGGTATCCAGACTCCGGTTATTATGTTGAGGGTTCAGGCTTCGGTCAGTTTTGTTGGGTATCCAGACTCCGGTTATTACGTTAAGTGTTCAGGCTCCGGTCAGTTTCGTTGGGTATCTAGACTCAGGTTATTACGTTGAGCGTTCAGGCTCCGGTCAGTTTCTTTGGGTATCCAGACTCCGGTTATTACGTTGAGCGTTCAGGCACCGGTCAGTTTCGTTGTGTATCTAGACTCCGGTTATTATGTTGAACGTTCAGGCTCCGGTCAGTTTCGTTGGGTATCCAGACTCCGGTTTTTTACGTTGAGCGTTCAGGTTCCGGTCAGTTTTATTGGGTATCCAGACTCCGGTTATTACGTTGAGTGTTCAGGCTCCGGTGAGTTTCGTTGGGTATCAAGACTCAGGTTATTACGTTGAGCCTTCAGGCTCTGATCAGTTTCGTTGGGTATCCAGACTCAGGTTATTACGTTGAGCGTTCAGGCACCGGTCAGTTTCGTTGTGTATCCAGACTCCGGTTATCACGTCGAGTGTTCAGGCTCCGGTCAGTTTCGTTGGGTATCCAGACTCCGGTTATTTCGTTGAGCGTTCAGGCTTCAGTCAATTTCGTTGTGTATCCAGACTCCGGTTATTACGTTGATCGTTCAGGCTCCGGTCAGTTTCATTGGGTATCCAGACTCTGGTTTTTACGTTGAGCGTTTAGGCTCCGGTCAGTTTTGTTGGGTATCCAGACTCCGGTTATTATGTTGAGGGTTCAGGCTTCGGTCAGTTTTGTTGGGTATCCAGACTCCGGTTATTACGTTAAGTGTTCAGGCTCCGGTCAGTTTCATTGGGTATCCAGACTCAGGTTATTACGTTGAGCGTTCAGGCTCCGGTCAGTTTCTTTGGGTATCCAGACTCCGGTTATTACGTTGAGCGTTCAGGCACAGGTCAGTTTCGTTGTGTATCTAGACTCCGGTTATTATGTTGAACGTTCAGGCTCCGGTCAGTTTCGTTGGGTATCCAGACTCCGGTTTTTTACGTTGAGCGTTCAGGTTCCGGTCAGTTTTATTGGGTATCCAGACTCCGGTTATTACGTTGAGTGTTCAGGCTCCGGTCAGTTTCGTTGGGTATCAAGACTCAGGTTATTACGTTGAGCCTTCAGGCTCTGATCAGTTTCGTTGGGTATCCAGACTCAGGTTATTACGTTGAGCGTTCAGGCACCGGTCAGTTTCGTTGGGTATCCAGACTCCGGTTATTATGTTGAGCGTTCAGGCTCCGGTCAGTTTCGTTTGGTATCCAAACTTCGGTTATTACGTTGAGCGTTCAGGCTCCGGTCAGTTTCGTTGGGTATCCAAACTCCGTTTATTACGTTGAACGTTCAGGCTCTGGTCAGTTTCGTTGGGTATCCAGACTCCGGTTATTACGTTGAGCATTCAGGCTCCGGTCAGTTTCGTTGGGTATCCAGACTCTGGTTTTTACGTTGAGCGTTTAGGCTCCAGTCAGTTTTGTTGGGTATCCAGACTCCGGTTATTATGTTGAGGGTTCAGGCTCCGGTCAGTTTCGGTTGGTATCCAGACTCCAGTTATTACATTGAGCGTTCAGGCTCCGGTCAGTTTAATTGGGTATCCAGACTCCGGTTATTACATTGAGCGTTCAGGCTACGGTCAGTTTCTTTGGGTATCCAGACTCCGGTTATTACGTTGAGCGTTCAGGCTCCGGTCAGTTTCGTTGGGTATCCAGACTCCGGTTATTACGTTGAGCGTTCAGGCTCCAGTCAGTTTCTTTGGGTATCCAGACTCCGGTTATTACGTTGAGCGTTCAGGCTCCGGTCAGTTTCTTTGGGTATCCAGACTCCGGTTATTATGTTGAGCGTTCAGGCTCCGGTCAGTTTTGTTTGGTATCCAGACTTCGGTTATTACGTTGAGCGTTCAGGCTCCGGTCAGTTTCGTTGGGTATCCAGACTCCGTTTATTACGTTGAACGTTCAGGCTCTGGTCAGTTTCGTTGGGTATCCAGACTCCGGTTATTACGTTGAGCATTCAGGCTCCGGTCAGTTTCGTTGGGTATCCAGACTCTGGTTTTTACGTTGAGCGTTCAGGCTCCGGTCAGTTTCGTTGGGTATCCAGACTCTGTTTATTACGTTGAACATTCAGGCTCCGGTCAGTTTCGTTGGGTATCCAGACTCCGGTTATTACGTTGAGCATTCAGGGTCCGGTCAGTTTCATTGGGTATCCAGACTCTGGTTTTTACGTTGAGCGTTTAGGCTCCGGTCAGTTTTGTTGGGTATCCAGACTCCGGTTATTATGTTGAGGGTTCAGGCTTCTGTCAGTTTTGTTGGGTATCCAGACTTCGGTTATTACGTTAAGTGTTCAGGCTCCGGTCAGTTTCGTTGGGTATCCAGACTCAGGTTATTACGTTGAGCGTTCAGGCTCCGGTCAGTTTCTTTGGGTATCCAGACTCCGGTTATTACGTTGAGCATTCAGGCACCGGTCAGTTTCGTTGTGTATCTAGACTCCGGTTATTATGTT
Organism: Lathyrus sativus; assembly: GCA_963859935.3. Classification (NCBI taxonomy): domain Eukaryota; kingdom Viridiplantae; phylum Streptophyta; class Magnoliopsida; order Fabales; family Fabaceae; genus Lathyrus; species Lathyrus sativus. The sequence continues at coordinate 255,563,586 of OZ012736.1, read as the reverse complement.
GAGCGTTCAGGCTCCGGTCAGTTTCGTTGGGTATCCAGACTCCGGTTTTTTACGTTGAGCGTTCAGGTTCCGGTCAGTTTTGTTGGGTATCCAGACTCCGGTTATTACGTTGAGTGTTCAAGCTCCGGTCAGTTTCGTTGGGTATCAAGACTCAGGTTATTACGTTGAGCCTTCAGGCTCTGATCAGTTTCGTTGGGTATCCAGACTCAGGTTATTACGTTGAGCGTTCAGGCACCGGTCAGTTTCGTTGTGTATCCAGACTCCGGTTATCACGTCGAGTGTTCAGGCTCCAGTTAGTTTTGTTGGGTATCCAGACTCTGGTTTTTACATTGAGGGTTCAGCCTCCGGTTAGTTTCGTTGGTTATCCAGACTCCGGTTATTACGTTGAGCGTTCAGGCTCCGGTCAGTTTCGTTGGGTATCTAGACTCCGGTTATTACGTTGAGCGTTCAGGCTCCGGTGAGTTTCTTTGGGTATCCAGACTCCGGTTATTACGTTGAGCGTTCAGGCTCCGGTCAGTTTCGTTGGGTATCCAGACTCCGGTTATTACGTTGAGCGTTCAGGCTCCGGTTATTTTGTTGAGCGGTCAGGCTCCGATTATTTTGTTGAGCATTCAGGCTCTGGTCAATTTCTATGTGTATCCAGACTCCGGTTATTACGTTGATCATTCAGGCTCCAGTCAATTTTGTTGGGTAACCAGACTCCGGTTATTACGTAGAGCGTTCAGGCTCCGGTCAGTTTCGTTTGGTATCCAGACTTCGGTTATTACGTTGAGCGTTCAGGCTCCGGTCAGTTTCGTTGGGTATCCAGACTCCGTTTATTACGTTGAACGTTCAGGCTCCAGTCAGTTTCGTTGGGTATCCAGACTCCGGTTATTACGTTGAGCATTCAGGCTCCGGTCAGTTTCGTTGGGTATCCCGACTCTGGTTTTTACATTGAGCGTTTAGGCTCCGGTCAATTTTGTTGGGTATCCAGACTCCGGTTATTATGTTGAGGGTTCAGGCTCCGGTCAGTTTCGTTGGGTATCCAGACTCCGGTTATTACATTGAGCGTTCAGGTTCCGGTCAGTTTCATTGGGTATCCAGACTCCGGTTATTACGTTGAGCGTTCTGGCTCCGGTCAGTTTCTTTGGGTATCCAGACTCCGGTTATTACGTTGAGCGTTCAGGCTCTGGTCAGTTTCGTTGGGTATCCAGACTCCGGTTATTACGTTGAGCGTTCAGGCTCCGGTCAGTTTCTTTGGGTATCCAGACTCCAGTTATTACGTTGAGCGTTCAGGCTCCGGTCAGTTTCTTTGGGTATCCAGACTCCGGTTATTACGTTGAGCGTTCAGGCTCCGGTCAGTTTCTTTGGGTATCCAGACTCCGGTTATTACGTTGAGCGTTCAGGCTCCGGTCAGTTTCATTGGGTATCCAGACTCCGGTTATTTCGTTGAGCGTTCAGGCTCCGGTCAATTTCGTTGTGTATCCAGACTCCGGTTATTACGTTGAGTGTTCAGGCTTCGGTCAGTTTCTTTGGGTATCCAGACTCCGGTTATTACGTTGAGCGTTCAGGCTCCGGTCAGTTTCGTTGGGTATCCAGACTCCGGTTATTATGTTGAGCATTCAGGCTCCGGTCAGTTTCGTTGGGTATCCAGACTCTGGTTTTTACGTTGAGCATTTAGGCTCCGGTCAGTTGTGTTGGGTATCCAGACTCCGGTTATTATGTTGAGGGTTCAGGCTCCGGTCAGTTTTGTTGGGTATCCAGACTCCGGTTATTACGTTAAGTGTTCAGGCTCCGGTCAGTTTCGTTGGGTATCCAGACTCAGGTTATTACGTTGAGCGTTCAGGCTCCGGTCAGTTTCTTTGGGTATCCAGACTCTGGTTATTACGTTGAGCGTTCAGGCACCGGTCAGTTTCGTTGTGTATCTAGACTCCGGTTATTACATTGAGCGTTCAGGCTCCGGTCAGTTTCGTTGGGTATCCAGACTCCGGTTTTTTACTTTGAGCGTTCAGGTTCCGGTCAGTTTTGTTGGGTATCCAGACTCCAGTTATTATGTTGAGTGTTCAGGCTCCGGTCAGTTTCGTTGGGTATCAAGACTCAGGTTATTACGTTGAGCGTTCAGGCTCCGGTCAGTTTCGTTGGGTATCCAGACTCAGGTTATTACGTTGAGCGTTCAGGCACCGGTCAGTTTCGTTTGTATTCAGACTCTGGTTATTATGTTGAGCGTTCAGGCTCGGGTCAGTTTCTTTGGGTATCCAGACTCCGGTTATTACGTTGAGCGTTCAGGCTCCGGTCAGTTTCTTTGGGTATCCAGACTCCGGTTATTACGTTGAGCGTTCAGGCTCCGATCAGTTTTTTTGGGTATCCAGAATCCAGTTATTACGTTGAGCGTTCAGGCTCCGGTCAGTTTCATTGGGTATCCAGACTCCGGTTATTTCGTTGAGCGTTCAGGCTTCGATCAATTTCGTTGTGTATCCAGACTCCGGTTATTACGTTGATCGTTCAGGCTCCAGTCAATTTCGTTGGGTATCTAGACTCCGGTTATTACGTAGAGCGTTCAGGCTCCGGTCAGTCTCGTTTGATATCCAGACTTCGGTTATTACGTTGAGCGTTCAGGCTCCGGTCAGTTTCGTTGGGTATCCAGACTCCGGTTATTATGTTGAGTGTTCAGGCTCCGGTCAGTTTCGTTGGGTATCAAGACTCAGGTTATTACGTTGAGCATTCAGGCTCCGATCATTTTCGTTGGGTATCCAGACTCTGGTTTTTATGTTGAGCGTTTAGGCTCCGGTCAGTTTTGTTGGGTATCCAGACTCCGGTTATTATGTTGAGGGTTCAGGCTCCGGTCAGTTTTGTTGGGTATCCAGACTCCGGTTATTAGGTTGAGTGTTCAGGCTCCGGTCAATTTCGTTGGGTATCCAGACTCAGGTTATTACGTTGAGCGTTCAGGCTCCGGTCAGTTTCTTTGGGTATCCAGACTCCGGTTATTACGTTGAGCATTCAGGCACCGGTCAGTTTTGTTGTGTATCTAGACTCCGGTTATTACGTTGAGCGTTCAGGCTCCGGTCAGTTTCGTTGGGTATCCAGACTCTGGTTTTTTACGTTGAGCGTTCAGGTTCCGATCAGTTTTGTTGGGTATCCAGACTCCGGTTGTTACGTTGAGTGTTCAGGCTCTGGTCAGTTTCGTTGGGTATCAAGACTCAGGTTTTTATGTTGAGCGTTCAGGCTCTGATCAGTTTCGTTGGGTATCCAGACTCAGGTTATTACGTTGAGCGTTCAGGCACCGGTTAGTTTCGTTGTGTATCCAGACTCTGGTTATTACGTTGAGCATTCAGGCTCCAGTCAGTTTTGTTGGGTATCCAGACTCCAGTTTTTACGTTGAGGGTTCAGGCTCCGGTCAGTTTCATTGGGTATCCAGACTCCAATTATTACGTTGAGCGTTCAGGCTCCGGTCAGTTTCGTTGGGTATCCAGACTCCGGTTATTACGTTGAGCGTTCAGGCTCCGGTCAGTTTCTTTGGGTATCCAGACTCCGGTTATTACGTTGAGCGTTCAGGCTCCGGTCAGTTTCGTTGGGTATCCAGACTCCGGTTATTTTGTTGAGCGTTCAGGCTCCGGTCAATTTCGTTGTGTATCCAGACTCCGGTTATTACGTAGAGCGTTCAGGCTCCGGTCAGTTTCGTTTGGTATCCAGACTTCGGTTATTACGTTGAGCGTTCAGGCTCCGGTCAGTTTCGTTGGGTATCCATACTCCGTTTATTACGTTGAACGTTCAGGCTCCGGTCAGTTTCGTTGGGTATCCAGACTCCAGTTATTACGTTGAGCCTTCAGGCTCCGGTCAGTTTCGTTGGGTATCCAGACTCTGGTTTTTACGTTGAGCGTTTAGGCTCCGATCAGTTTTGTTGGGTATCCAGACTCCGGTTATTATGTTGAGGGTTCAGGCTCCAGTCAGTTTCGTTGGGTATCCAGACTCCGGTTATTACATTGAGCGTTCAGGCTCCGGTCAGTTTAATTGGGTATCTAGACTCCGGTTATTACGTTGAGCATTCAGGCTACGGTCAGTTTCTTTGGGTATCCAGACTCCGGTTATTACGTTGAGCATTCAGGCTCCGGTCAGTTTCGTTGGGTATCCAGACTCAGGTTATTACGTTGAGCGTTCAGGCACCGGTCAGTTTCGTTGTGTATCCAGACTCTGGTTATTACGTTGAGCGTTCAGGCTCGGGTCAGTTTCTTTGGGTATCCAGACTCCGGTTATTACGTTGAGCGTTCAGGCTCCGGTCAGTTTCTTTGGGTATCCAGACTCCGGTTATTACGTTGAGCGTTCAGGCTCCGGTCAGTTTCTTTGGGTATCCAGACTCCAGTTATTACGTTGAGCGTTCAGGCTCCGGTCAGTTTCATTGGGTATCCAGACTCCGGTAATTTCGTTGAGCGTTCAGGCTCCAGTCAATTTTGTTGTGTATCCAGACTCCGGTTATTATGTTGATCGTTCAGGCTCCAGTCAATTTTGTTGGGTATCCAGACTCCGGTTATTACGTAGAGCGTTCAGGCTCCGGTCAGTTTCGTTTGGTATCCAGACTTCGGTTATTACGTTGAGCGTTCAGGCTCCGGTCAGTTTCGTTGGGTATCCAGACTCTGTTTATTACGTTGAACATTTAGGCTCCGGTCAGTTTCGTTGGGTATCCAGACTCCGGTTATTACGTTGAGCATTCAGGCTCCGGTCATTTTCGTTGGGTATCCAGACTCTGGTTTTTACGTTAAGCGTTTAGGCTCCGGTCAGTTTTGTTGGGTATCCAGACTCCGGTTATTATGTTGAGGGTTCAGGCTCCGGTCAGTTTTGTTGGGTATCCAGACTCCGGTTATTAGGTTGAGTGTTCAGGCTCCGGTCAATTTCGTTGGGTATCCAGACTCATGTTATTACGTTGAGCGTTCAGGCTCTGGTCAGTTTCTTTGGGTACCAGACTCCGGTTATTATGTTGAGCATTCAGGCACCGGTCAGTTTCGTTGTGTATCTAGACTCCGGTTATTACGTTGAGCGTTCAGGCTCCAGTCAGTTTCGTTGGGTATCCAGACTCCGGTTTTTTACGTTGAACGTTCAGGTTCCGGTCAGTTTTGTTGGGTATCCAGACTCCGGTTGTTACGTTGAGTGTTCAGGCTCTGGTCAGTTTCGTTGGGTATCAAGACTCAGGTTATTACGTTGTGCGTTCAGGCTCTGATCAGTTTCGTTGGGTATCCAGACTCAGGTTATTAGGTTGAGCGTTCAGGCACCGGTCAGTTTCGTTGTGTATCCAGACTCTGGTTATTACGTTGAGCGTTCAGGCTCCAGTCAGTTTTGTTGGGTATCTAGACTCCGGTTTTTACGTTGAGGGTTCAGGCTCCGGTCAGTTTCATTGGGTATCCAGACTCTGGTTATTACGTTGAGCGTTCAGGCTCCGGTCAGTTTCGTTGGGTATCCAGACTCCGGTTATTACGTTGAGCGTTCAGGCTCCGGTCAGTTTCTTTGGGTATCCAGACTCCGGTTATTACGTTGAGCGTTCAGGCTCCGGTCAGTTTCGTTGGGTATCCAGACTCCGGTTATTTTGTTGAGCGTTCAGGCTCCGGTCAATTTCGTTGTGTATCCAGACTCCGGTTATTACGTAGAGCGTTCAGGCTCCAGTCAGTTTCATTTGGTATCCAGACTTCGGTTATTACGTTGAGCGTTCAGGCTCTGGTCAGTTTCGTTGGGTATCCAGACTCCGTTTATTACATTGAACGTTCAGGCTCCGGTCAGTTTCGTTGGGTATCCAGACTCCGGTTATTACGTTGAGCATTCAGGCTCCGGTCAGTTTCGTTGGGTATCCAGACTCTGGTTTTTACGTTGAGCGTTTAGGCTCCGGTCAGTTTTGTTGGGTATCCAGACTCCGGTTATTATGTTGAGGGTTCAGGCTCCGGTCAGTTTCGTTGGGTATCCAGACTCCAGTTATTACATTGAGCGTTCAGGCTACGGTAAGTTTAATTGGGTATCCAGACTCCGGTTATTACGTTGAGCGTTCAGGCTACGGTCAAATTCTTTGGGTATCCAGACTCCGGTTATTACGTTGAGCGTTCAGGCTCCGGTCAGTTTCGTTGGGTATCCAGACTCCGGTTATTACGTTGAGCGTTCAGGCTCCAGTCAGTTTCTTTGGGTATCCAGACTCCGGTTATTACGTTGAGCGTTTAGGCTCCGGTCAGTTTCTTTGGGTATCCAGACTCCGGTTATTATGTTGAGCGTTCAGGCTCCGGTCAGTTTCGTTTGGTATCCAGACTTCGGTTATTACGTTGAGCGTTCAGGCTCCGGTCAGTTTCGTTGGGTATCCAAACTCCGTTTATTACGTTGAACGTTCAGGCTCTGGTCAGTTTCGTTGGGTATCCAGACTCCGGTTATTACGTTGAGCATTCAGGCTCCGGTCAGTTTCGTTGGGTATCCAGACTCTGGTTTTTACGTTGAGCGTTTAGGCTCCAGTCAGTTTTGTTGGGTATCCAGACTCCGGTTATTATGTTGAGGGTTCAGGCTCCGGTCAGTTTCGGTTGGTATCCAGACTCCAGTTATTACATTGAGCGTTCAGGCTCCGGTCAGTTTAATTGGGTATCCAGACTCCGGTTATTACATTGAGCGTTCAGGCTACGGTCAGTTTCTTTGGGTATCCAGACTCCGGTTATTACGTTGAGCGTTCAGGCTCCGGTCAGTTTCGTTGGGTATCCAGACTCCGGTTATTACGTTGAGCGTTCAGGCTCCAGTCAGTTTCTTTGGGTATCCAGACTCCGGTTATTACGTTGAGCGTTCAGGCTCCGGTCAATTTCTTTGGGTATCCAGACTCCGGTTATTATGTTGAGCGTTCAGGCTCCGGTCAGTTTTGTTTGGTATCCAGACTTCGGTTATTACGTTGAGCGTTCAGGCTCCGGTCAGTTTCGTTTGGTATCCAGACTTCGGTTATTACGTTGAGCGTTCAGGCTCCGGTCAGTTTTGTTTGGTATCCAGACTTCGGTTATTACGTTGAGCGTTCAGGCTCCGGTCAGTTTCGTTGGGTATCCATACTCCGTTTATTACGTTGAACGTTCAGGCTCTGATCAGTTTCGTTGGGTATCCAGACTCAGGTTATTACGTTGAGCGTTCAGGCACCGGTTAGTTTCGTTGTGTATCCAGACTCTGGTTATTACGTTGAGCATTCAGGCTCCAGTCAGTTTTGTTGGGTATCCAGACTCCAGTTTTTACGTTGAGGGTTCAGGCTCCGGTCAGTTTCATTGGGTATCCAGACTCCAATTATTACGTTGAGCGTTCAGGCTCCGGTCAGTTTCGTTGGGTATCCAGACTCCGGTTATTACGTTGAGCGTTCAGGCTCCGGTCAGTTTCTTTGGGTATCCAGACTCCGGTTATTACGTTGAGCGTTCAGGCTCCGGTCAGTTTCGTTGGGTATCCAGACTCCGGTTATTTTGTTGAGCGTTCAGGCTCCGGTCAATTTCGTTGTGTATCCAGACTCCGGTTATTACGTAGAGCGTTCAGGCTCCGGTCAGTTTCGTTTGGTATCCAGACTTCGGTTATTACGTTGAGCGTTCAGGCTCCGGTCAGTTTCGTTGGGTATCCATACTCCGTTTATTACGTTGAACGTTCAGGCTCCGGTCAGTTTCGTTGGGTATCCAGACTCCAGTTATTACGTTGAGCCTTCAGGCTCCGGTCAGTTTCGTTGGGTATCCAGACTCTGGTTTTTACGTTGAGCGTTTAGGCTCCGATCAGTTTTGTTGGGTATCCAGACTCCGGTTATTATGTTGAGGGTTCAGGCTCCAGTCAGTTTCGTTGGGTATCCAGACTCCGGTTATTACATTGAGCGTTCAGGCTCCGGTCAGTTTAATTGGGTATCTAGACTCCGGTTATTACGTTGAGCATTCAGGCTACGGTCAGTTTCTTTGGGTATCCAGACTCCGGTTATTACGTTGAGCATTCAGGCTCCGGTCAGTTTCGTTGGGTATCCAGACTCAGGTTATTACGTTGAGCGTTCAGGCACCGGTCAGTTTCGTTGTGTATCCAGACTCTGGTTATTACGTTGAGCGTTCAGGCTCGGGTCAGTTTCTTTGGGTATCCAGACTCCGGTTATTACGTTGAGCGTTCAGGCTCCGGTCAGTTTCTTTGGGTATCCAGACTCCGGTTATTACGTTGAGCGTTCAGGCTCCGGTCAGTTTCTTTGGGTATCCAGACTCCAGTTATTACGTTGAGCGTTCAGGCTCCGGTCAGTTTCATTGGGTATCCAGACTCCGGTAATTTCGTTGAGCGTTCAGGCTCCAGTCAATTTTGTTGTGTATCCAGACTCCGGTTATTATGTTGATCGTTCAGGCTCCAGTCAATTTTGTTGGGTATCCAGACTCCGGTTATTACGTAGAGCGTTCAGGCTCCGGTCAGTTTCGTTTGGTATCCAGACTTCGGTTATTACGTTGAGCGTTCAGGCTCCGGTCAGTTTCGTTGGGTATCCAGACTCTGTTTATTACGTTGAACATTTAGGCTCCGGTCAGTTTCGTTGGGTATCCAGACTCCGGTTATTACGTTGAGCATTCAGGCTCCGGTCATTTTCGTTGGGTATCCAGACTCTGGTTTTTACGTTAAGCGTTTAGGCTCCGGTCAGTTTTGTTGGGTATCCAGACTCCGGTTATTATGTTGAGGGTTCAGGCTCCGGTCAGTTTTGTTGGGTATCCAGACTCCGGTTATTATGTTGAGTGTTCAGGCTCCGGTCAATTTCGTTGGGTATCCAGACTCATGTTATTACGTTGAGCGTTCAGGCTCTGGTCAGTTTCTTTGGGTACCAGACTCCGGTTATTATGTTGAGCATTCAGGCACCGGTCAGTTTCGTTGTGTATCTAGACTCCGGTTATTACGTTGAGCGTTCAGGCTCCAGTCAGTTTCGTTGGGTATCCAGACTCCGGTTTTTTACGTTGAACGTTCAGGTTCCGGTCAGTTTTGTTGGGTATCCAGACTCCGGTTGTTACGTTGAGTGTTCAGGCTCTGGTCAGTTTCGTTGGGTATCAAGACTCAGGTTATTACGTTGTGCGTTCAGGCTCTGATCAGTTTCGTTGGGTATCCAGACTCAGGTTATTAGGTTGAGCGTTCAGGCACCGGTCAGTTTCGTTGTGTATCCAGACTCTGGTTATTACGTTGAGCGTTCAGGCTCCAGTCAGTTTTGTTGGGTATCTAGACTCCGGTTTTTACGTTGAGGGTTCAGGCTCCGGTCAGTTTCATTGGGTATCCAGACTCTGGTTATTACGTTGAGCGTTCAGGCTCCGGTCAGTTTCGTTGGGTATCCAGACTCCGGTTATTACGTTGAGCGTTCAGGCTCCGGTCAGTTTCTTTGGGTATCCAGACTCCGGTTATTACGTTGAGCGTTCAGGCTCCGGTCAGTTTCGTTGGGTATCCAGACTCCGGTTATTTTGTTGAGCGTTCAGGCTCCGGTCAATTTCGTTGTGTATCCAGACTCCGGTTATTACGTAGAGCGTTCAGGCTCCAGTCAGTTTCATTTGGTATCCAGACTTCGGTTATTACGTTGAGCGTTCAGGCTCTGGTCAGTTTCGTTGGGTATCCAGACTCCGTTTATTACATTGAACGTTCAGGCTCCGGTCAGTTTCGTTGGGTATCCAGACTCCGGTTATTACGTTGAGCATTCAGGCTCCGGTCAGTTTCGTTGGGTATCCAGACTCTGGTTTTTACGTTGAGCGTTTAGGCTCCGGTCAGTTTTGTTGGGTATCCAGACTCCGGTTATTATGTTGAGGGTTCAGGCTCCGGTCAGTTTCGTTGGGTATCCAGACTCCAGTTATTACATTGAGCGTTCAGGCTACGGTAAGTTTAATTGGGTATCCAGACTCCGGTTATTACGTTGAGCGTTCAGGCTACGGTCAAATTCTTTGGGTATCCAGACTCCGGTTATTACGTTGAGCGTTCAGGCTCCGGTCAGTTTCGTTGGGTATCCAGACTCCGGTTATTACGTTGAGCGTTCAGGCTCCAGTCAGTTTCTTTGGGTATCCAGACTCCGGTTATTACGTTGAGCGTTTAGGCTCCGGTCAGTTTCTTTGGGTATCCAGACTCCGGTTATTATGTTGAGCGTTCAGGCTCCGGTCAGTTTCGTTTGGTATCCAGACTTCGGTTATTACGTTGAGCGTTCAGGCTCCGGTCAGTTTCGTTGGGTATCCAAACTCCGTTTATTACGTTGAACGTTCAGGCTCTGGTCAGTTTCGTTGGGTATCCAGACTCCGGTTATTACGTTGAGCATTCAGGCTCCGGTCAGTTTCGTTGGGTATCCAGACTCTGGTTTTTACGTTGAGCGATTAGGCTCCAGTCAGTTTTGTTGGGTATCCAGACTCCGGTTATTATGTTGAGGGTTCAGGCTCCGGTCAGTTTCGGTTGGTATCCAGACTCCAGTTATTACATTGAGCGTTCAGGCTCCGGTCAGTTTAATTGTTTATCCAGACTCCGGTTATTACATTGAGCGTTCAGGCTACGGTCAGTTTCTTTGGGTATCCAGACTCCGGTTATTACGTTGAGCGTTCAGGCTCCGGTCAGTTTCGTTGGGTATCCAGACTCCGGTTATTACGTTGAGCGTTCAGGCTCCAGTCAGTTTCTTTGGGTATCCAGACTCCGGTTATTACGTTGAGCGTTCAGGCTCCGGTCAATTTCTTTGGGTATCCAGACTCCGGTTATTATGTTGAGCGTTCAGGCTCCGGTCAGTTTTGTTTGGTATCCAGACTTCGGTTATTACGTTGAGCGTTCAGGCTCCGGTCAGTTTCGTTGGGTATCCAGACTCCGTTTATTACGTTGAACGTTCAGGCTCTGGTCAGTTTCGTTGGGTATCCAGACTCCGGTTATTACGTTGAGCATTCAGGCTCCGGTCAGTTTCGTTGGGTATCCAGAGTCTGGTTTTTACGTTGAGCATTTAGGCTCCGGTCAGTTTTGTTGGGTATCCATACTCCGGTTATTATGTTGAGGGTTCAGGCTCCGATCAGTTTTGTTGGGTATCCAGACTCCGGTTATTACGTTGAGTGTTCAGGCTCCAGTCAGTTTCTTTGGGTATCCAGACTCCGGTTATTACGTTGACCGTTCAGGCTCCGGTCAGTTTCGTTGGGTATCCAGACTCCGGTTATTACGTTGAGCGTTCAGGCTCCAGTCAGTTTCTTTGGGTATCCAGACTCCGGTTATTACGTTGAGCTTTCAGGCTCCGGTCAGTTTCTTTGGGTATCCAGACTCCGGTTATTATGTTGAGCGTTCAGGCTCCGGTCAGTTTCGTTTGGTATCCAGACTTCGGTTATTACGTTGAGCGTTCAGGCTCCGGTCAGTTTCGTTGGGTATCCAGACTCCGTTTATTACAATGAACGTTCAGGCTCTGGTCAGTTTCGTTGGGTATCCAGACTCCGGTTATTACGTTGAGCATTCAGGCTCCGGTCAGTTTCGTTGGGTATCCAGAGTCTGGTTTTTACGTTGAGCGTTTAGGCTCCGGTCAGTTTTGTTGGGTATCCAGACTCCGGTTATTATGTTGAGGGTTCAGGCTCCGATCAGTTTTGTTGGGTATCCAGACTCCGGTTATTACGTTGAGTGTTCAGGCTCCAGTCAGTTTCGTTTGGTATCCAGACTGGTTATTACGTTGAGCGTTCAGGCTCCAGTCAGTTTCTTTGGGTATCCAGACTCCGGTTATTACGTTGAGCGTTCAGGCTCCGGTCAGTTTCGTTGGGTATCCAGACTCCGGTTATTTTGTTGAGCGTTCAGGCTCCGGTCAATTTCGTTGTGTATCCAGACTCCGGTTATTACGTAGAGCGTTCAGGCTCCAGTCAGTTTCGTTTGGTATCCAGACTTCGGTTATTACGTTGAGCGTTTAGGCTCCGGTCAGTTTTGTTGGGTATCCAGACTCCGTTTATTACATTGAACGTTCAGGCTCCGGTCAGTTTCGTTGGGTATCCAGACTCCGGTTATTACGTTGAGCATTCAGGCTCCGGTCAGTTTCGTTGGGTATCCAGATTCTGGTTTTTACGTTGAGCGTTTAGGCTCCGGTTAGTTTTGTTGGGTATCCAGACTCCGGTTATTATGTTGAGGGTTCAGGCTCCGGTCAGTTTCGTTGGGTATCCAGACTCCGGTTATTACATTGAGCGTTCAGGCTCCGGTCAGTTTAATTGGGTATCCAAACTCCGGTTATTACGTTGAGCGTTCAGGCTACGGTCAGTTTCTTTGGGTATCCAGACTCCGGTTATTACGTTGAGCGTTCAGGCTCCGGTCAGTTTCGTTAGGTATCCAGACTCCGGTTATTACGTTGAGCGTTCAGGCTCCAGTCAGTTTCTTTGGGTATCCAGACTCCAGTTATTACGTTGAGCGTTCAGGCTCCGGTCAGTTTCTTTGGGTATCCAGACTCCGGTTATTATGTTGAGCGTTCAGGCTCCGGTCAGTTTTGTTTGGTATCCAGACTTCGGTTATTACGTTGAGCGTTCAGGCTCCGGTCAGTTTCGTTGGGTATCCAGACTCCGTTTATTACGTTGAACGTTCAGGCTCTGGTCAGTTTCGTTGGGTATCCAGACTCCGGTTATTACGTTGAGCATTCAGGCTCCGGTCAGTTTCGTTGGGTATCCAGAGTCTGGTTTTTACGTTGAGCATTTAGGCTCCGGTCAGTTTTGTTGGGTATCCAGACTCCGGTTATTATGTTGAGGGTTCAGGCTCCGATCAGTTTTGTTGGGTATCCAGACTCCGGTTATTACATTGAGTGTTCAGGCTCCAGTCAGTTTCTTTGGGTATCCAGACTCCGGTTATTACGTTGAGCGTTCAGGCTCCGGTCAGTTTCGTTGGGTATCCAGACTCCGGTTATTACGTTGAGCGTTCAGGCTCCAGTCAGTTTCTTTGGGTATCCAGACTCCGGTTATTACGTTGAGCGTTCAGGCTCCGGTCAGTTTCTTTGGGTATCCAGACTCCGGTTATTATGTTGAGCGTTCAGGCTCCGGTCAGTTTTATTTGGTATCCAGACTTCGGTTATTACGTTGAGCGTTCAGGCTCCGGTCAGTTTCGTTGGGTATCCAGACTCCGTTTATTACGTTGAACGTTCAGGCTCTGGTCAGTTTCGTTGGGTATCCAGACTCCGGTTATTACGTTGAGCATTCAGGCTCCGGTCAGTTTCGTTGGGTATCCAGAGTCTGATTTTTACGTTGAGCGTTTAGGCTCCGGTCAGTTTTGTTGGGTATCCAGACTCCGGTTATTATATTGAGGGTTCAGGCTCCGATCAGTTTTGTTGGGTATCCAGACTCCGGTTATTACGTTGAGTGTTCAGGCTCCAGTCAGTTTCGTTTGGTATCCAGACTTTGGTTATTACGTTGAGCGTTCAGGCTCCAGTCAGTTTCTTTGGGTATCCAGACTCCGGTTATTACGTTGATCGTTCAGGCTCCGGTCAGTTTCGTTGGGTATCTAGACTCCGGTTATTTTGTTCAGCGTTCAGGTTCCGGTCAATTTCGTTGTGTATCCAGACTCCGGTTATTACGTAGAACGTTCAGGCTCCAGTCAGTTTCGTTTGGTATCCAGACTTCGGTTATTACGTTGTGCGTTCAGGCTCCGGTCAGTTTTGTTGGGTATCCAGACTCCGGTTATTAGGTTGAGTGTTCAGGCTCCGGTCAATTTCGTTGGGTATCCAGACTCAGGTTATTATGTTGAGCGTTCAGGCTCCGGTCAGTTTCTTTGGGTATCCAGACTCCGGTTATTACGTTGAGCATTCAGGCACCGGTCAGTTTCGTTGTGTATCTAGACTCCGGTTATTACGTTGAGCGTTCAGGCTCCGGTCAGTTTCGTTGGGTATCCAGACTCCGGTTGTTACATTGAGTGTTCAGGCTCTGGTCAGTTTCGTTGGGTATCAAGACTCAGGTTATTACGTTGTGCGTTCAGGCTCTGATCAGTTTCGTTGGGTATCCAGACTCAGGTTATAACGTTGAGCGTTCAGGCACCAGTCAGTTTCGTTGTGTATCCAGACTCTGGTTATTACGTTGAGCGTTCAGGCTCCAGTCAGTTTTGTTGGGTATCCAGACTCCGGTTTTTACGTTGAGGATTCAGGCTCCGGTCAGTTTCATTGGGTATCCAGACTCCGGTTATTACGTTGAGCGTTCAGGCTCCGGTCAGTTTCGTTGGGTATCCAGACTCCGGTTATTACGTTGAGCGTTTAGGCTCTGGTCAGTTTCTTTGGGTATCCAGACTCCGGTTATTACGTTGAGCATTCAGGCTCCGGTCAGTTTCGTTGGGTATCCAGACTCCGGTTATTTTGTTGAGCGTTCAGGCTCCGGTCAATTTCGTTGTGTATCCAGACTCCGGTTATTACGTAGAGCGTTCAGGCTCCAGTCAGTTTCGTTTGGTATCCAGACTTCGGTTATTACGTTGAGCGTTCAGGCTCCGGTCAGTTTCGTTGGGTATCCAGACTCCGTTTATTACATTGAACGTTCAGGCTCCGGTCAGTTCCGTTGGGTATCCAGACTCCGGTTATTACGTTGAGCATTCAGGCTCCGGTCAGTTTCGTTGGGTATCCAGACTCTGGTTTTTACGTTGAGCATTTAGGCTCCGGTCAGTTTTGTTGGGTATCCAGACTCCGGTTATTATGTTGAGGGTTCAGGCTCCGGTCAGTTTCGTTGGGTATCCAGACTCCGGTTATTACATTGATCGTTCAGGCTCCGGTCAGTTTAATTGGGTATCCAGACTCCGGTTATTACGTTGAGCGTTCAGGCTACGGTCAGTTTCTTTGGGTATCCAGACTCCGGTTATTACGTTGAGCGTTCAGGCTCCGGTCAGTTTCGTTGGGTATCTAGACTCCGGTTATTACGTTGAGCGTTCAGGCTCCAGTCAGTTTCTTTGGGTATCCAGACTCCGGTTATTACGTTGAGCGTTCAGGCTCCGGTCAGTTTCTTTGGGTATCCAGACTCCGGTTATTATGTTGAGCGTTCAGGCTCCGATCAGTTTCGTTTGGTATCCAGACTTCGGTTATTACGTTGAGCGTTCAGGCTCCGGTCAGTTTCGTTGGGTATCCAGACTCTGTTTATTACGTTGAACGTTCAGGCTCTGGTCAGTTTCGTTGGGTATCCAGACTCCGGTTATTAAGTTGAGCATTCAGGCTCCGGTCAGTTTCGTTGGGTATCCAGAGTCCGGTTATTATGTTGAGGGTTCAGGCTCCGATCAGTTTTGTTGGGTATCCAGACTCCGGTTATTACGTTGAGTGTTCAGGCTCCAGTCAGTTTCGTTTGGTATCCAGACTTTGGTTATTACGTTGAGCGTTCAGGCTCCAGTCAGTTTCTTTGGGTATCCAGACTCCGGTTATTACGTTGAGCGTTCAGGCTCCGGTCAGTTTTGTTGGGTATCCAGACTCCGGTTATTTTGTTCAACGTTCAGGCTCCGGTCAATTTCGTTGTGTATCCAGACTCCGGTTATTACGTAGAACGCTCAGGCTCCAGTCAGTTTCATTTGGTATCCAGACTTCGGTTATTACGTTGTGCGTTCAGGCTCCGGTCAGTTTTGTTGGGTATCCAGACTCCGGTTATTAGGTTGAGTGTTCAGGCTCTGGTCAATTTCGTTGGGTATCCAGACTCAGGTTATTATGTTGAGCGTTCAGGCTCCGGTCAGTTTCTTTGGGTATCCAGACTCCGGTTATTACGTTGAGCATTCAGGCACCGGTCAGTTTCGTTGTGTATCTAGACTTCGGTTATTACGTTGAGCGTTCAGGCTCCGGTCAGTTTCGTTGGGTATCCAGACTCCGGTTGTTACATTGAGTGTTCAGGCTCTGGTCAGTTTCGTTGGGTATCAAGACTCAGGTTATTACTTTGTGCGTTCAGGCTCTGATCAGTTTCGTTGGGTATCCAGACTCAGGTTATAACGTTGAGCGTTCAGGCACCAGTCAGTTTCGTTGTGTATCCAGACTCTGGTTATTACGTTGAGCGTTCAGGCTCCAGTCAGTTTTGTTGGGTATCCAGACTCCGGTTTTTACGTTGAGGGTTCAGGCTCCGGTCAGTTTCATTGGGTATCCAGACTCCGGTTATTACGTTGAGTGTTCAGGCTCCGGTCAGTTTCGTTGGGTATCCAGACTCCGGTTATTACGTTGAGCGTTTAGGCTCCGGTTAGTTTCTTTGGGTATCCAGACTCCGGTTATTACGTTGAGCATTCAGGCTCCGGTCAGTTTCGTTGGGTATCCAGACTCCGGTTATTTTGTTGAGCGTTCAGGCTCCGGTCAATTTCGTTGTGTATCCAGACTCCGGTTATTACGTAGAGCGTTCAGGCTCCAGTCAGTTTCGTTTGGTATCCAGACTTCGGTTATTACGTTGAGCGTTCAGGCTCCGGTCAGTTTCGTTGGGTATCCAGACTCCGTTTATTACATTGAACGTTCAGGCTCCGGTCAGTTTCGTTGGGTATCCAGACTCCGGTTATTACGTTGAGCATTCAGGCTCCGGTCAGTTTCGTTGGGTATCCAGACTCTGGTTTTTACGTTGAGCGTTTAGGCTCCGGTCAGTTTTGTTGGGAATCCAGACTCCGGTTATTATGTTGAGGGTTCAGGCTCCGGTCAGTTTCGTTGGGTATCCAGACTCCGGTTATTACATTGAGCGTTCAGGCTCCGGTCAGTTTAATTGGGTATCCAGACTCCGGTTATTACGTTGAGCGTTCAGGCTACGGTCAGTTTCTTTGGGTATCCAGACTCCGGTTATTACGTTGAGCGTTCAGGCTCCGGTCAGTTTCGTTGGGTATCTAGACTCCGGTTATTACGTTGAGCGTTCAGGCTCCAGTCAGTTTCTTTGGGTATCCAGACTCCGGTTATTACGTTGAGCGTTCAGGCTCCGGTCGGTTTCTTTGGGTATCCAGACTCCGGTTATTATGTTGAGCGTTCAGGCTCCGATCAGTTTCGTTTGGTATCCAGACTTCGGTTATTACGTTGAGCGTTCAGGCTCCGGTCAGTTTCGTTGGGTATCCAGACTCTGTTTATTACGTTGAACGTTCAGGCTCTGGTCAGTTTCGTTGGGTATCCAGACTCCGGTTATTACGTTGAGCATTCAGGCTCCGGTCAGTTTCGTTGGGTATCCAGAGTCTGGTTTTTACGTTGAGCATTTAGGCTCCGGTCAGTTTTGTTGGGTATCCAGACTCCGATTATTATGTTGAGGGTTCAGGCTCCGATCAATTTTATTGGGTATCCAGACTCCGGTTATTACGTTGAGTGTTCAGGCTCCAGTCAGTTTCTTTGGGTATCCAGACTCCGGTTATTACGTTTAGCGTTCAGGCTCCGGTCAGTTTCGTTGGGTATCCAGACTCCGGTTATTACGTTGAGCGTTCAGGCTCCAGTCAGTTTCTTTGGGTATCCAGACTCCGGTTATTACGTTGAGCATTCAGGCTCCGGTCAGTTTCTTTGGGTAGCCAGACTCCGGTTATTATGTTGAGCGTTCAGGCTCCGGTCAGTTTCGTTTGGTATCCAGACTTCGGTTATTACGTTGAGCGTTCAGGCTCCGGTCAGTTTCGTTTGGTATCCAGACTCCGTTTATTACGTTGAACGTTCAGGCTCTGGTCAGTTTCGTTGGGTATCCAGACTCCGGTTATTACGTTGAGCATTCAGGCTCCGGTCAGTTTCGTTGGGTATCCAGAGTCTGGTTTTTACGTTGAGCGTTTAGGCTCCGGTCAGTTTTGTTGGGTATCCAGACTACGGTTATTATGTTGAGGGTTCAGGCTCCGATCAGTTTTTTTGGGTATCCAGACTCCGGTTATTACGTTGAGTGTTCAGGCTCCAGTCAGATTCGTTTGGTATCCAGACTTTGGTTATTACGTTGAGCGTTCAGGCTCCAGTCAGTTTCTTTGGGTATCCAGACTCCGGTTATTACGTTGAGCGTTCAGGCTCCGGTCAGTTTCGTTGGGTATCCAGACTCCGGTTATTTTGTTGAGCGTTCAGGCTCCGGTCAATTTCGTTGTGTATCCAGACTCAGGTTATTACGTAGAGCGTTCAGGCTCCAGTCAGTTTCGTTTGGTATCCAGACTTCGGTTATTACGTTGAGCGTTCAGGCTCCGGTCAGTTTCGTTGGGTATCCAGACTCCGTTTATTACATTGAACGTTCAGGCTCCGGTCAGTTTCGTTGGGTATCCAGACTCCGGTTATTACGTTGAGCATTCAGGCTCCGGTCAGTTTCGTTGGGTATCCAGACTCTGGTTTTTACGTTGAGCGTTTAGGCTCCGGTCAGTTTTGTTGGGTATCCAGACTCCGGTTATTATGTTGAGGGTTCAGGCTCCGGTCAGTTTCGTTGGGTATCCAGACTCCGGTTTTTACATTGAGCGTTCAGGCTCCGGTCAGTTTAATTGGGTATCCAGACTACGGTTATTACGTTGAGCGTTCAGGCTACGGTCAGTTTCTTTGGGTATCCAGACTCCGGTTATTACGTTGAGCGTTCAGGCTCCGGTTAGTTTCGTTGGGTATCCAGACTCCGGTTATTACGTTGAGCGTTCAGGCTCCAGTCAGTTTCTTTGGGTATCCAGACTCCGGTTATTACGTTGAGCGTTCAGGCTCCGGTCAGTTTCTTTGGGTATCCAGACTCCGGTTATTATGTTGAGCGTTCAGGCTCCGGTCAGTTTCTTTTGGTATCCAGACTTCGGTTATTACGTTGAGCGTTCATGCCCCGGTCAGTTTCGTTGGGTATCCAGACTCTGTTTATTACGTTGAACGTTCAGGCTCTGGTTAGTTTCGTTGGGTATCCAGACTCCGGTTATTACGTTGAGCATTCAGGCTCCGGTCAGTTTCGTTGGGTATCCAGAGTCTGGTTTTTACGTTGAGCATTTAGGCTCCGGTCAGTTTTGTTGGGTATCCAGACTCCGATTATTATGTAGAGGGTTCAGGCTCCGATCAGTTTTGTTGGGTATCCAGAATCCGGTTATTACGTTGAGTGTTCAGGCTCCAGTCAGTTTCTTTGGGTATCCAGACTCCGGTTATTACGTTGAGCGTTCAGGCTCCGGTCAGTTTCGTTGGGTATCCAGACTCCGGTTATTACGTTGAGCGTTTAGGCTCCTGTCAGTTTCTTTGGGTATCCAGACTCCGGTTATTACGTTGAGCGTTCAGGCTCCGGTCAGTTTCTTTGGGTATCCAGACTCCGGTTATTATGTTGAGCGTTCAGGCTCCGGTCAGTTTCGTTTGGTATCCAGACTTCGGTTATTACGTTGAGCGTTCAGGCTCCGGTCAGTTTCGTTTGGTATCCAGACTCCGTTTATTACGTTGAACGTTCAGGCTCTGGTCAGTTTCGTTGGGTATCCAGACTCCGGTTATTACGTTGAGCATTAAGGCTCCGGTCAGTTTCGTTGGGTATCCAGAGTCTGGTTTTTACGTTGAGCGTTTAGGCTCCGGTCAGTTTTGTTGGGTATCCAGACTACAGTTATTATGTTGAGGGTTCAGGCTCCGATCAGTTTTGTTGGGTATCCAGACTCCGGTTATTACGTTGAGTGTTCAGGCTCCAGTCAGTTTCGTTTGGTATCCAGACTTTGGTTATTACGTTGAGCGTTCAGGCTCCAGTCAGTTTCTTTGGGTATCCAGACTCCGGTTATTGCGTTGAGCGTTCAGGCTCCGGTCAGTTTCGTTGGGTATCCAGACTCCGGTTATTTTGTTGAGCGTTCAGGCTCCGGTCAATTTCGTTGTGTATCCAGACTCCGGTTATTACGTAGAGCGTTCAGGCTCTAGTCAGTTTCGTTTGGTATCCAGACTTCGGTTATTACGTTGAGCGTTCAGGCTCCGGTCAGTTTCGTTGGGTATCCAGACTCCGTTTATTACATTGAACGTTCAGGCTCCGGTCAGTTTCGTTTGGTATCCAGACTCCGGTTATTACGTTGAGCATTCAGGCTCCGGTCAGTTTCGTTGGGTATCCAGACTCTGGTTTTTACGTTGAGCGTTTAGGCTCCGGTCAGTTTTGTTGGATATCCAGACTCCGGTTATTATGTTAAGGGTTCAGGCTCCAGTCAGTTTCGTTGGGTATCCAGACTCCGGTTATTACATTGAGCGTTTCGGCTCTGGTCAGTTTAATTGGGTATCCAGACTCCGGTTATTACGTTGAGCGTTCAGGCTACGGTCAGTTTCTTTGGGTATCCAAACTCCGGTTATTACGTTGAGCGTTCAGGCGCCGGTCAGTTTCGTTGGGTATCCAGACTCCGGTTATTACGTTGAGCATTCAGGCTCCAGTCAGTTTCTTTGGGTATCCAGACTCCGGTTATTACGTTGAGTGTTCAGGCTCCGGTCAGTTTCTTTGGGTATCCAGACTCCGGTTATTACGTTGAGCGTTTAGGCTCCTGTCAGTTTCTTTGGGTATCCAGACTCCGGTTATTACGTTGAACGTTTAGGCTCCGGTCAGTTTCTTTGGGTATCCAGACTCCGGTTATTATGTTGAGCGTTCAGGCTCCGGTCAGTTTCGTTTGGTATCCAGACTTCGGTTATTACGTTGAGCGTTCAGGCTCCGGTCAGTTTCGTTTGGTATCCAGACTCCGTTTATTACGTTGAACGTTCAGGCTCTGGTCAGTTTCGTTGGGTATCCAGACTCCGGTTATTACGTTGAGCATTAAGGCTCCGGTCAGTTTCGTTGGGTATCCAGAGTCTGGTTTTTACGTTGAGCGTTTAGGCTCCGGTCAGTTTTGTTGGGTATCCAGACTACGGTTATTATGTTGAGGGTTCAGGCTCCGATCAGTTTTGTTGGGTATCCAGACTCCGGTTATTACGTTGAGTGTTCAGGCTCCAGTCAGTTTCGTTTGGTATCCAGACTTTGGTTATTACGTTGAGCGTTCAGGCTCCAGTCAGTTTCTTTGGGTATCCAGACTCCGGTTATTGCGTTGAGCGTTCAGGCTCCGGTCAGTTTCGTTGGGTATCCAGACTCCGGTTATTTTGTTGAGCGTTCAGGCTCCGGTCAATTTCGTTGTGTATCCAGACTCCGGTTATTACGTAGAGCGTTCAGGCTCTAGTCAGTTTCGTTTGGTATCCAGACTTCGGTTATTACGTTGAGCGTTCAGGCTCCGGTCAGTTTCGTTGGGTATCCAGACTCCGTTTATTACATTGAACGTTCAGGCTCCGGTCAGTTTCGTTTGGTATCCAGACTCCGGTTATTACGTTGAGCATTCAGGCTCCGGTCAGTTTCGTTGGGTATCCAGACTCTGGTTTTTACGTTGAGCGTTTAGGCTCCGGTCAGTTTTGTTGGATATCCAGACTCCGGTTATTATGTTAAGGGTTCAGGCTCCAGTCAGTTTCGTTGGGTATCCAGACTCCGGTTATTACATTGAGCGTTTCGGCTCCGGTCAGTTTAATTGGGTATCCAGACTCCGGTTATTACGTTGAGCGTTCAGGCTACGGTCAGTTTCTTTGGGTATCCAGACTCCGGTTATTACGTTGAGCGTTCAGGCGCCGGTCAGTTTCGTTGGGTATCCAGACTCCGGTTATTACGTTGAGCATTCAGGCTCCAGTCAGTTTCTTTGGGTATCCAGACTCCGGTTATTACGTTGAGCGTTTAGGCTCCGGTCAGTTTCTTTGGGTATCCAGACTCCGGTTATTATGTTGAGCGTTCAGGCTCCGGTCAGTTTCGATTGGTATCCAGACTTCGGTTATTACGTTGAGCGTTCAGGCTCCGGTCAGTTTTGTTGGGTATCCAGACTCCGTTTATTACGTTGAACGTTCAGGCTCTGGTCAGTTTCGTTGGGTATCCAGACTCCGGTTATTACGTTGAGCATTCAGGCTCCGGTCAGTTTCATTGGGTATCCAGAGTCTGGTTTTTACGTTGAGCGTTTAGGCTCCGGTCAGTTTTGTTGGGTATCCAGACTCCGGTTATTATGTTGAGGGTTCAGGCTCCGATCAGTTTTGTTGGGTATCCAGACTCCGGTTATTACATTGAGTGTTCAGGCTCCAGTCAGTTTCGTTGGGTATCCAGACTCAGGTTATTACGTTGAGCGTTCAGGCTCCGTTCAGTTTCTTTGGGTATCCAGAATCCGGTTATTACGTTGGGTGTTCAGGCTCCGGTCAGTTTCGTTGGGTATCAAGACTCAGGTTATTACGTTGAGCGTTCAGGCTTCGGTCATTTTCGTTGGGTATCCAGACTCAGGTTATTACGTTGAGCGTTCAGGCACCGGTCAGTTTCGTTGTGTATCCAGACTCTGGTTATTACGTTGAGCGTTCAGGCTCCGGTCAGTTTCTTTGGGTATCCAGACTCCGGTTATTACGTTGAGCATTCAGGCTCCGGTCAGTTTCTTTGGGTATCCAGACTCCGGTTATTACGTTGAGCGTTCAGGCTCCGGTCAGTTTCTTTGGGAATCCAGACTCCAATTATTACGTTGAGCGTTCAGGCTCCGGTCAGTTTCATTGGGTATCCAGACTCCGGTTATTTCGTTGAGCGTTCAGGCTCCGGTTAATTTCGTTGTGTATCCAGACTCCGGTTATTACGTTGATCGTTCAGGCTCCAGTCAATTTCAGATGGTATCCAGACTCCGGTTATTACGTAGAGCGTTCAGGCTCCGGTCAGTTTCGTTTGGTATCCAGACTTCGGTTATTACGTTGAGCGTTCAGGCTCCGGTCAGTTTCGTTGGGTATCCAGACTCCGTTTATTACGTTGAACATTCAGGCTCCGGTCAGTTTCGTTGGGTATCCAGACTCCGGTTATTACGTTGAGCATTCAGGCTCCGGTCATTTTCGTTGGGTATCCAGACTCTGGTTTTTACGTTGAGCGTTTAGGCTCCGGTCAGTTTTGTTGGATATCCAGACTCCGGTTATTATGTTAAGGGTTCAGGCTCCAGTCAGTTTCGTTGGGTATCCAGACTCCGGTTATTACATTGAGCGTTTCGGCTCCGGTCAGTTTAATTGGGTATCCAGACTCCGGTTATTACGTTGAGCGTTCAGGCTACGGTCAGTTTCTTTGGGTATCCAGACTCCGGTTATTACGTTGAGCGTTCAGGCGCCGGTCAGTTTCGTTGGGTATCCAGACTCCGGTTATTACGTTGAGCATTCAGGCTCCAGTCAGTTTCTTTGGGTATCCAGACTCCGGTTATTACGTTGAGTGTTCAGGCTATGGTCAGTTTCTTTGGGTATCCAGACTCTGGTTATTACGTTGAGCGTTCAGGCTCCGGTCAGTTTCGTTGGGTATCCAGACTCCGGTTATTACGTTGAGCGTTTAGGCTCCTGTCAGTTTCTTTGGGTATCCAGACTCCGGTTATTACGTTGAACGTTCAGGCTCCGGTCAGTTTCTTTTGGTATCCAGACTCCGGTTATTATGTTGAGCGTTCAGGCTCCGGTCAGTTTCGTTTGGTATCCAGACTTCGGTTATTACGTTGAGCGTTCAGGCTCCGGTCAGTTTCGTTTGGTATCCAGACTCCGTTTATTACGTTGAACGTTCAGGCTCTGGTCAGTTTCGTTGGGTATCCAGACTCCGGTTATTACGTTGAGCATTAAGGCTCCGGTCAGTTTCGTTGGGTATCCAGAGTCTGGTTTTTACGTTGAGCGTTTAGGCTCCGGTCAGTTTTGTTGGGTATCCAGACTACGGTTATTATGTTGAGGGTTCAGGCTCCGATCAGTTTTGTTGGGTATCCAGACTCCGGTTATTACGTTGAGTGTTCAGGCTCCAGTCAGTTTCGTTTGGTATCCAGACTTTGGTTATTACGTTGAGCGTTCAGGCTCCAGTCAGTTTCTTTGGGTATCCAGACTCCGGTTATTGCGTTGAGCGTTCAGGCTCCGGTCAGTTTCGTTGGGTATCCAGACTCCGGTTATTTTGTTGAGCGTTCAGGCTCCGGTCAATTTCGTTGTGTATCCAGACTCCGGTTATTACGTAGAGCGTTCAGGCTCTAGTCAGTTTCGTTTGGTATCCAGACTTCGGTTATTACGTTGAGCGTTCAGGCTCCGGTCAGTTTCGTTGGGTATCCAGACTCCGTTTATTACATTGAACGTTCAGGCTCCGGTCAGTTTCGTTTGGTATCCAGACTCCGGTTATTACGTTGAGCATTCAGGCTCCGGTCAGTTTCGTTGGGTATCCAGACTCTGGTTTTTACGTTGAGCGTTTAGGCTCCGGTCAGTTTTGTTGGATATCCAGACTCCGGTTATTATGTTAAGGGTTCAGGCTCCAGTCAGTTTCGTTGGGTATCCAGACTCCGGTTATTACATTGAGCGTTTCGGCTCCGGTCAGTTTAATTGGGTATCCAGACTCCGGTTATTACGTTGAGCGTTCAGGCTACGGTCAGTTTCTTTGGGTATCCAGACTCCGGTTATTACGTTGAGCGTTCAGGCGCCGGTCAGTTTCGTTGGGTATCCAGACTCCGGTTATTACGTTGAGCATTCAGGCTCCAGTCAGTTTCTTTGGGTATCCAGACTCCGGTTATTACGTTGAGCGTTTAGGCTCCGGTCAGTTTCTTTGGGTATCCAGACTCCGGTTATTATGTTGAGCATTCAGGCTCCGGTCAGTTTCGTTGGGTATCCAGACTCCGGTTATTACGTTGAGCATTCAGGCTCCGGTCAGTTTCATTGGGTATCCAGAGTCTGGTTTTTACGTTGAGCGTTTAGGCTCCGGTCAGTTTTGTTGGGTATCCAGACTCCGGTTATTATGTTGAGGGTTCAGGCTCCGATCAGTTTTGTTGGGTATCCAGACTCCGGTTATTACGTTGAGTGTTCAGGCTCCAGTCAGTTTCGTTGGGTATCCAGACTCAGGTTATTACGTTGAGCGTTCAGGCTCCGTTCAGTTTCTTTGGGTATCCAGAATCCGGTTATTACGTTGGGTGTTCAGGCTCCGGTCAGTTTCGTTGGGTATCAAGACTCAGGTTATTACGTTGAGCGTTCAGGCTTCGGTCATTTTCGTTGGGTATCCAGACTCAGGTTATTACGTTGAGCGTTCAGGCACCGGTCAGTTTTGTTGTGTATCCAGACTCTGGTTATTACGTTGAGCGTTCAGGCTCCGGTCAGTTTCTTTGGGTATCCAGACTCCGGTTATTACGTTGAGCATTCAGGCTCCGGTCAGTTTCTTTGGGTATCCAGACTCCGGTTATTACGTTGAGCGTTCAGGCTCCGGTCAGTTTCTTTGGGAATCCAGACTCCAATTATTACGTTGAGCGTTCAGGCTCCGGTCAGTTTCATTGGGTATCCAGACTCCGGTTATTTCGTTGAGCGTTCAGGCTCCGGTTAATTTCGTTGTGTATCCAGACTCCGGTTATTACGTTGATCGTTCAGGCTCCAGTCAATTTCAGATGGTATCCAGACTCCGGTTATTACGTAGAGCGTTCAGGCTCCGGTCAGTTTCGTTTGGTATCCAGACTTCGGTTATTACGTTGAGCGTTCAGGCTCCGGTCAGTTTCGTTGGGTATCCAGACTCCGTTTATTACGTTGAACATTCAGGCTCCGGTCAGTTTCGTTGGGTATCCAGACTCCGGTTATTACGTTGAGCATTCAGGCTCCGGTCATTTTCGTTGGGTATCCAGACTCTGGTTTTTACGTTGAGCGTTTAGGCTCCGGTTAGTTTTGTTGGGTATCCAGACTCCGGTTATTATGTTGAGGGTTCAGGCTGCGGTCAGTTTTGTTGGGTATCCAGACTCCGGTTATTAGGTTGAGTGTTCAGGCTCCGGTCAATTTCGTTGGGTATCCAGACTCAGGTTATTACGTTGAGCGTTCAGGCTCCGGTCAGTTTCTTTGGGTATCCAGACTCCGGTTATTACGTTGAGCATTCAGGCACCGGTCAGTTTCGTTGTGTATCTAGACTCCGGTTATTACGTTGAGCGTTCAGGCTCCGGTCAGTTTCGTTGGGTATCCAGACTCTGGTTTTTTACGTTGAGCGTTCAGGTTCCGGTCAGTTTTGTTGGGTATCCAGACTCCGGTTGTTACGTTGAGTGTTCAGGCTCTGGTCAGTTTCGTTGGGTATCAAGACTCAGGTTATTACGTTGAGCGTTCAGGCACCGGTCAGTTTCGTTGTGTATCCAGACTCTGGTTATTACGTTGAGCGTTCAGGCTCCAGTAAGTTTTGTTGGGTATCCAGACTCCGGTTTTTACGTTGAGGGTTCAGGCTCCGGTCAGTTTCATTGGGTATCCAGACTCCGGTTATTACGTTGAGCGTTCAGGCTCCGGTCAGTTTCGTTGGGTATCCAGATTCCGGTTATTACGTTGAGCGTTTAGGCTCCGGTCAGTTTCTTTGGGTATCCAGACTCCGGTTATTACGTTGAGCGTTCAGGCTCCGGTCAGTTTCGTTGGGTATCCAGACTCCAGTTATTTTGTTGAGCGTTCAGGCTCCGGTCAATTTCGTTGTGTATCCAGACTCCGGTTATTACATAGAGCGTTCAGACTCCGGTCAGTTTCGTTTGGTATCCAGACATCGGTTATTACGTTGAGCGTTCAGGCTCCGGTCAGTTTCGTTGGGTATCCAGACTCCGTTTATTACGTTGAACGTTCAGGCTCCGGTCAGTTTCGTTGGGTATCCAGACTCCGGTTATTACATTGAGCATTCAGGCTCCTGTCAGTTTCGTTGGGTATCCAGACTCTGGTTTTTACATTGAGCGTTTAGGCTCTGGTCAGTTTTGTTGGGTATCCAGACCTCGGTTATTATGTTGAGGGTTCAGGCTCCGGTCAGTTTCGTTGGGTATCCAGACTCTGGTTATTATGTTGAGGGTTCAGGCTCCGGTCAGTTTCGTTGGGTATCCAGACTCTGGTTATTACATTGAGCGTTCAGGCTCCGGTCAGTTTAATTCGGTATCCAGACTCCGGTTATTACGTTGAGCGTTCAGGCAACGGTCAGTTTCTTTGGGTATCCAGACTCAGGTTATTACGTTGAGCGTTCAGACACCGGTCATTTTCGTTGGGTATCCAGACTCAGGTTATTACGTTGAGCGTTCAGGCACCGGTCAGTTTCTTTGTGTATCCAGACTCTGGTTATTACGTTGAGCGTTCAGGCTCCGGTCAGTTTCTTTGGGTATCCAGACTCCGGTTATTACGTTGAGCATTCAGGCTCCGGTCAGTTTCTTTGGGTATCCAGACTCCGGTTATTACGTTGAGCGTTCAGGCTCCGGTCAGTTTCTTTGGGTATCCAGACTCCAGTTATTACGTTGAGCGTTCAGGCTCCGGTCAGTTTCATTGGGTATCCAGACTCTGGTTATTTCGTTGAGCGTTCAGGCTCCGGTTAATTTCGTTGTGTATCCAGACTCCGGTTATTACGTTGATCGTTCAGGCTCCAGTCAATTTCGTTGGGTATCCAGACTCCGGTTATTACGTAGAGCGTTCAGGCTCCGGTCAGTTTCGTTTGGTATCCAGACTTCGGTTATTACGTTGAGCGTTCAGGCTCCGGTCAGTTTCGTTGGGTATCCAGACTCCGTTTATTACGTTGAATATTCAGGCTCCGGTCAGTTTCGTTGGGTATCCAGATTCCGGTTATTACGTTGAGCATTCAGGCTCCGGTGATTTTCGTTGGGTATCCAGACTCCGGTTTTTACATTGAGCGTTTAGGCTCCGGTCAGTTTTGTTGGGTATCCGGACTCCGGTTATTATGTTGAGGGTTCAGGCTCCGGTCAGTTTTGTTGGGTATCCAGACTCCGGTTATAAGGTTGAGTGTTCAGGCTCCGGTCAATTTCGTTGGGTATCCAGACTCAGGTTATTACGTTGAGCGTTCAGGCTCGGGTCAGTTTCTTTGGGTATCCAGACTCCGGTTATTACGTTGAGCATTCAGGCACCGGTCAGTTTCGTTGTGTATCTAGACTCCGGTTATTATGTTGAGCGTTCAGGCTCCGGTCAGTTTCGTTGGGTATCCAGACTCCGGTTTTTTACGTTGAGCGTTCAGGTTCCGGTCAGTTTTGTTGGGTATCCAGACTCCAGTTGTTACGTTGAGTGTTCAAGCTCTGGTCAGTATCGTTAGGTATCAAGACTCAGGTTATTACGTTGAGCGTTCAGGCACCGGTCAGTTTCGTTGTGTATCCAGACTCTGGTTATTACGTTGAGCGTTCAGGCTCCGGTCAGTTTCTTTGGGTATCTAGACTCCGGTTATTACGTTGAGCGTTCAGGCTCCGGTCAGTTTCGTTGGGTATCCAGACTCCGGTTATTTTGTTGAGCGTTCAGGCTCCGGTCAATTTCGTTGTGTATCCAGACTCCGGTTATTACATAGAGCGTTCAGGCTCCGGTCAGTTTCGTTTGGTATCCAGACATCGGTTATTACGTTGAGCGTTCATGCTCCGGTCAGTTTCGTTGGGTATCCAGACTCCGTTTATTACGTTGAACGTTCAGGCTCCGGTCAGTTTCGTTGGGTATCCAGACTCCGGTTATTACGTTGAGCATTCAGGTTCCGGTCAGTTTCGTTGGGTATCCAGACTCTGGTTTTTACGTTGAGCGTTCCGGTCAGTTTTGTTGGGTATCCAGACTCCGGTTATTATGTTGAGGGTTCAGGCTCCGGTCAGTTTCGTTGGGTATCCAGACTCTGGTTATTATGTTGAGGGTTCAGGCTCCGGTCAGTTTCGTTGGGTATCCAGACTCTGGTTATTACATTGAGCGTTCAGGCTCCGGTCAGTTTAATTGGGTATCCAGACTCCGGTTATTACGTTGAGCGTTCAGGCTACGGTTAGTTTCTTTGGGTATCCAAACTCAGGTTATTACGTTGAGCGTTCAGACACCGGTCATTTTCGTTGGGTATCCAGACTCAGGTTATTACGTTGAACGTTCAGGCACCGGTCAGTTTCGTTGTGTATCCAGACTCTGATTATTACGTTGAGCGTTCAGGCTCCGGTCAGTTTCTTTGGGTATCCAGACTCCGGTTATTACGTTGAGCATTCAGGCTCCGGTCAGTTTCTTTGGGTATCCAGACTCCGGTTATTACGTTGAGCGTTCAGGCTTCGGTCAGTTTCTTTGGGTATCCAGACTCCAGTTATTACGTTGAGCGTTCAGGCTCCGGTCAGTTTCATTGGGTATCCAGACTCCGGTTATTTCGTTGAGCGTTCAGGCTCCGGTTAATTTCGTTGTGTATCTAGACTCCGGTTATTACGTTGATCGTTCAGGCTCCAGTCAATTTCGTTGGGTATCCAGACTCCGGTTATTACGTAGAGCGTTCAGGCTCCGGTCAAATTCGTTTGGTATCCAGACTTCGGTTATTACGTTGAGCGTTCAGGCTCCGGTCAGTTTCGTTGGGTATCCAGACTCCGTTTATTACGTTGAATATTCAGGCTCCGGTCAGTTTCGTTGGGTATCCAGATTCCGGTTATTACGTTGAGCATTCAGGCTCCGGTGATTTTCGTTGGGTATCCAGACTCCGGTTTTTACGTTGAGCGTTTAGGATCCGGTCAGTTTTGTTGGGTATCCGGACTCCGGTTATTATGTTGAGGGTTCAGGCTCCGGTCAGTTTTGTTGGGTATCTAGACTCCGGTTATTAGGTTGAGTGTTCAGGCTCCGGTCAATTTCGTTGGGTATCCAGACTCAGGTTATTACGTTGAGCGTTCAGGCTCGGGTCAGTTTCTTTGGGTATCCAAACTCCGGTTTTTACGTTGAGCATTCAGGCACCGGTCAGTTTCGTTGTGTATCTAGACTCCGGTTATTACGTTGAGCGTTCAGGCTCCGGTCAGTTTCGTTGGGTATCCAGACTCCGGTTTTATACGTTGAGCGTTCAGGTTCCGGTCAGTTTTGTTGGGTATCCAGACTCCATTTGTTACGTTGAGTGTTCAGGCTCTGGTGAGTTTCGTTAGGTATCAAGACTCAGGTTATTACGTTGAGCGTTCAGGCACCGGTCAGTTTCGTTGTGTATCCAGACTCTGGTTATTACATTGAGCGTTCAGGCTCCAGTCAGTTTTGTTGGGTATCCAGACTCCGGTTTTTACGTTGAGGGTTCAGGCTCCGGTCAGTTTCATTGGGTATCCAGACTTCGGTTATTACGTTGAGTGTTCAGGCTCCGGTCAGTTTCGTTGGGTATCCAGACTCCGGGTATTACGTTGAACGTTCAGGCTCTGGTCAGTTTCGTTGGGTATCCAGACTCCGGTTATTACGTTGAGCATTCAGGCTCCGGTCAGTTTCGTTGGGTATCCAGAGTCTGGTTTTTACGTTGAGCGTTTAGGCTCCGGTCAGTTATGTTGGGTATCCAGACTCCGGTTATTATGTTGAGGGTTCAGGCTCCGGTCAGTTTTGTTGGGTATCCAGACTCCGGTTATTACGTTGATCGTTCAGGCTCCAGTCAAATTTCGTTGGGTATCCAGACTCCGGTTTTTCGTTGAGTGTTCAGGCTCCGGTCAGTTTTGTTGGGTATCCAGACTTCGGTTATTACGTTGAGCGTTCAGGCTCTGGTCAGTTTTGTTTGGTATCCAGACTCCGGTTATTACGTTGAGATAGCAGGCTCCGGCCAGTTTCATTGGGTATCCAGACACCGGTTATTACGTTGAGCGTTCAACCTCCAGTCAGTTTCGTTGGGTATCCAGACTCTGGTTATTACGTTGAGCGTTCAGGCTCCGGTCAGTTTCGTTTGGTATCCAGACTTCGGTTATTACGTTGAGCGTTCAAGCTCCGGTCAGTTTCGTTGGGTATCCAGACTCTGTTTATTATGTTGAACGTTCAGGCTCCGGTCAGTTTCGTTGGGTATCCAGATTCCGGTTATTACGTTGAGCATTCAGGCTCCGGTCAGTTTCGTTGGGTATCCAGACACCGGTTATTACGTTGAGCGTTCAGCCTCCGGTCAGTTTCGTTGGGTATCCAGACTCTGGTTATTACGTTGAGCGTTCAGGCTCTGGTCAGTTTCGTTTGGTATCCAGACTTCGGTTATTACGTTGAGCGTTCAGGCTCCGGTCAGTTTCGTTGGGTATCCAGACCCCGTTTATTACGTTGAACGTTCAGGCTCCGTTCAGTTTTGTTGGGTATCCAGACTCCGGTTATTACGTTGAGCATTCAGGCTACGGTCAATTTGGTTGGGTATCCAGACTCCGGTTATTACGTAGAGCGTTTAGGCTCCGGTCAGTTTCGTTTGGTATCCAGACTTCGGTTATTACGTTGAGCGTTCAGGCTCCGGTCAGTTTCGTTGGGTATCCAGACTTTGTTTATTACGTTGAACGTTCAGGCTCCGGTCAGTTTCGTTGGGTATCCAGACTCCGGTTATTATGTTGAGCATTCAGGCTCCGGTAAGTTTCGTTGGGTATCCAGACTTCGGTTTTTACGTTGAGCATTTAGGCTCTAGTCAGTTTTGTTGGGTATCCAGACTCCGATTATTATGTTGAGGGTTAAGGCTCTGGTCTGTTTCGTTGGGTATCCAGACTCCGGTTATTACGTTGAGCGTTCAGGCTCCGGTCAGTTTCGTTGGGTATCCAGACTCCGGTTATTACGTTGAGCGTTCAGGCTCCGGTCAGTTTCTTTGGGTATCCAGACTCCGGTTATTACGTTGAGCGTTAAGGCTCCGGTCAGTTTCGTTGGGTATCCAGACTCCGGTTATGAAGTTGAGCGTTCAGGCTCCGGTCAGTTTCTTTGGGTAACCAGACTCCGGTTATTACGTTGAGCGTTCAGGCTCCGGTCAGTTTCTTAGGGTATCCAGACTCCGGTTATTACGTTGAGCGTTCAGGCTCCGGTCAGTTTCGTTTGGTATCCAGACTTCGGTTATTACGTTGAGGGTTCAGGCTCCCGTCAGTTTCGTTGGTTATCCAGACTGCGTTTATTACGTTGAACGTTCTGGCTCCGGTCAGTTTCGTTGGGTATCCAGACTCCGGTTATTACGTTGAGCATTCAGGCTCCGGTCAGTTTCGTTGGGTATCCGGACTCTGGTTTTTACGTTGAGCGTTTAGGCTCCGGTCAGTTTTGTTGGGTATCCAGACTCCGATTTTTACGTTGAGCGTTCAGGCTCCGGTCAGTTTCGTTGGGTATCCAGACTCCGGTTATTACGTTGAGCGTTCAAGCTCAGGTCAGTTTCGTTGGGTATCCAGACTCCGGTTATTACGTTGAGCGTCCAGGCTCCGGTCAGTTTCTTTGGGTATCCAGACTCCGGTTATTACGTTGAGCGTTCAGGCTCCGTTCAGTTTCGTTGGGTATCCAGACTCCGGTTATTTCGTTTAGCGTTCAGGCTACGGTCAATTTCGTTGTGTATCCAGACTCCGGTTATTACGTTGATCTTTCAGGCTCCAGTCAATTTCGTTGGGTATCCAGACTCCGGTTATTACGTAGAGCGTTCAGGCTCCGGTCAGTTTCATTTGGTATCCAAACTCCGGTTATTACGTTGAGCGTTCAGGCTCCGGTCAGTTTCTTTGGGTATCCAGACTCCGGTTATTACGTTGAGCGTTCAGGCTCCGGTCAGTTTCGTTTGGTATCCAGACTCCGGTTATTACGTAGAGCGTTCAGGCTCCGGTCAGTTTCGTTTGGTATCCAGACTCCGGTTATTACGTTGAGCGTTCAGGCTCCGGTCAGTTTCGTTGGGTATCCAGACTCCGGTTATTACGTTGAGCGTTCAGGCTCCGGTCAGTTTCGTTGGGTATCCAGACTCCGGTTTTTACGTTGAGCATTTAGGCTCTAGTCAGTTTTGTTGGGTATCCAGACTCCGATTATTATGTTGAGGGTTAAGGCTCTGGTCTATTTCGTTGGGTATCCAGACCCCGTTTATTACGTTGAACGTTCAGGCTCCGTTCAGTTTTGTTGGGTATCCAGACTCCGGTTATTACGTTGAGCATTCAGGCTCCGGTCAGTTTCGTTGTGTATCCAGACTCCGGTTATTACGTTGATCGTTCAGGCTCCAGTCAATTTCGTTGGGTATCCAGACTCCGGTTATTACGTAGAGCGTTCAGGCTCCGGTCAGTTTCGTTTGGTATCCAGACTTCGGTTATTACGTTGAGCGTTCAGGCTCTGGTCAATTTCGTTGGGTATCCAGACTCTGTTTATTACGTTGAACGTTCAGGCTCCGGTCAGTTTCGTTGGGTATCCAGACTCCGGTTATTACGTTGAGCATTCAGGCTCCGGTCAGTTTCGTTGGGTATCCAGACTCCGGTTTTTACGTTGAGCATTTAGGCTCTAGTCAGTTTTGTTGGGTATCCAGACTCCGATTATTATGTTGAGGGTTAAGGCTCTGGTCTGTTTCGTTGGGTATCCAGACTCCGGTTATTACGTTGAGCGTTCAGGCTCCAGTCAGTTTCGTTGGGTATCCAGACTCCGGTTATTACATTGAGCGTTCAGGCTCCGGTCAGTTTCTTTGGGTATCCAGACTTCGGTTATTACGTTGAGCGTTCAGGCTCCGGTCAGTTTCGTTGGGTATCCAGACTCCGGTTATGAAGTTGAGCGTTCAGGCTCCGGTCAGTTTCTTTGGGT
>OZ012736.1:255505029-255529893 GCA_963859935.3 Lathyrus sativus | reverse complement strand
CCCAACGAAACTGACCGGAGCCTGAACGCTCAACGTAATAACCGGAGTCTGGATACCCAAAGAAACTGACCGTAGCCTGAACGCTCAAGTAATAACCGGAGTCTGGATACCCAATTAAACTGACCGGAGCCTGAACGCTCAATGTAATAACCGGAGTCTGGATACCCAACGAAACTGACCAGAGCCTGAACCCTCAACATAATAACCGGAGTCTGGATACCCAACAAAACTGACCGGAGCCTAAACGCTCAACGTAAAAACCAGAGTCTGGATACCCAACGAAACTGACCGGAGCCTGAATGCTCAACGTAATAACCGGAGTCTGGATACCCAACGAAACTGACCGGAGCCTGAACGTTCAATGTAATAAACGGAGTCTGGATACCCAACGAAACTGACCGGAGCCTGAACGCTCAACGTAATAACCGAAGTCTGGATACCAAACGAAACTGACTGGAGCCTGAACGCTCTACGTAATAACCGGAGTCTGGATACACAACGAAATTGACCGGAGCCTGAACGCTCAACAAAATAACCGGAGTCTGGATACCCAACGAAACTGACCGGAGCCTGAATGCTCAACGTAATAACCGGAGTCTGGATACCCAAAGAAACTGACCGGAGCCTAAACGCTCAACGTAATAACCGGAGTCTGGATACCCAACGAAACTGACCGGAGCCTGAACACTCAACGTAATAACCGGAGTCTGGATACCCAATGAAACTGACCGGAGCCTGAACCCTCAACGTAAAAACCGGAGTCTGGATACCCAACAAAATTGACTGGAGCCTGAACGCTCAACGTAATAACCAGAGTCTGGATACACAACGAAACTGACTGGTGCCTGAACGCTCAACGTTATAACCTGAGTCTGGATACCCAACGAAACTGATCAGAGCCTGAACGCACAAAGTAATAACCTGAGTCTTGATACCCAACGAAACTGACCAGAGCCTGAACACTCAATGTAACAACCGGAGTCTGGATACCCAACGAAACTGACCGGAGCCTGAACGCTCAACGTAATAACCGGAGTCTAGATACACAACGAAACTGACCGGTGCCTGAATGCTCAACGTAATAACCGGAGTCTGGATACCCAAAGAAACTGACCGGAGCCTGAACGCTCAACATAATAACCTGAGTCTGGATACCCAACGAAATTGACCGGAGCCTGAACACTCAACCTAATAACCGGAGTCTGGATACCCAACAAAACTGACCGGAGCCTGAACGCACAACGTAATAACCGAAGTCTGGATACCAAACGAAACTGACTGGAGCCTGAGCGTTCTACGTAATAACCGGAGTCTGGATACACAACGAAATTGACCGGAGCCTGAACGCTGAACAAAATAACCGGAGTCTGGATACCCAACGAAACTGACCGGAGCCTGAACGCTCAACGTAATAACCGGAGTCTGGATACCCAAAGAAACTGACTGGAGCCTGAACGCTCAACGTAATAACCAAAGTCTGGATACCAAACG
This sequence comes from Lathyrus sativus, assembly GCA_963859935.3. NCBI lineage: Eukaryota > Viridiplantae > Streptophyta > Magnoliopsida > Fabales > Fabaceae > Lathyrus > Lathyrus sativus. The sequence goes on along the minus strand of OZ012736.1, from coordinate 255,528,402 downwards.
AAACTGACTGGAGCCTGAACACTCAACGTAATAACCGGAGTCTGGATACCCAACAAAACTGATCGGAGCCTGAACCCTCAACATAATAACCGGACTCTGGATACCCAACGAAACTGACCGGAGCCTGAATGCTCAACTTAATAACCGGAGTCTGGATACCCAACGAAACTGACCAGAGCCTGAACGTTCAACGTAATAAACAGAGTCTGGATACCCAACGAAACTGACCGGAGCCTAAACGCTCAACGTAATAACCGAAGTCTGGATACCAAACGAAACTGATCGGAGCCTGAACGCTCAACATAATAACCGGAGTCTGGATACCCAAAGAAACTGACCGGAGCCTGAACGCTCAACGTAATAACCGGAGTCTGGATACCCAAAGAAACTGACTGGAGCCTGAACGCTCAACGTAATAACCGGAGTCTAGATACCCAACGAAACTGACCGGAGCCTGAACGCTCAACGTAATAATCGGAGTCTGGATACCCAAAGAAACTGACCATAGCCTGAACGCTCAACGTAATAACAGGAGTCTGGATACCCAATTAAACTGACCGGAGCCTGAACGATCAATGTAATAACCGGAGTCTGGATACCCAACGAAACTGACCGGAGCCTGAACCCTCAACATAATAACCGGAGTCTGGATACCCAACAAAACTGACCGGAGCCTAAACGCTCAACGTAAAAACCAGAGTCTGGATACCCAACGAAACTGACCGGAGCCTGAATGCTCAACGTAATAACCGGAGTCTGGATACCCAACGGAACTGACCGGAGCCTGAACGTTCAATGTAATAAACGGAGTCTGGATACCCAACGAAACTGACCGGAGCCTGAACGCTCAACGTAATAACCGAAGTCTGGATACCAAACGAAACTGACTGGAGCCTGAACGCTCTACGTAATAACCGGAGTCTGGATACACAACGAAATTGACCGGAGCCTGAACGCTCAACAAAATAACCGGAGTCTGGATACCCAACGAAACTGACCGGAGCCTGAATGCTCAACGTAATAACCGGAGTCTGGATACCCAAAGAAACTGACCGGAGCCTAAACGCTCAACGTAATAACCGGAGTCTGGATACCCAACGAAACTGACCGGAGCCTGAACGCTCAATGTAATAACCGGAGTCTGGATACCCAATGAAACTGACCGGAGCCTGAACCCTCAACGTAAAAACCGGAGTCTGGATACCCAACAAAACTGATTGGAGCCTGAACGCTCAACGTAATGACCAGAGTCTGGATACACAACGAAACTGACTGGTGCCTGAACGCTCAACGTTATAACCTGAGTCTGGATACCCAACGAAACTGATCAGAGCCTGAACGCACAACGTAATAACCTGAGTCTTGATACCCAACGAAACTGACCAGAGCCTGAACACTCAATGTAACAACCGGAGTCTGGATACCCAACGAAACTTACCGGAGCCTGAACGCTCAACGTAATAACCGGAGTCTAGATACACAACGAAACTGACCGGAGCCTGAACGCTCAACATAATAACCTGAGTCTGGATACCCAACGAAATTAACCGGAGCCTGAACACTCAACCTAATAACCGGAGTCTGGATACCCAACAAAACTGACCGGAGCCTGAACGCACAACGTAATAACCGAAGTCTGGATACCAAACGAAACTGACTGGAGCCTGAACGTTCTACGTAATAACCGGAGTCTGGATACACAACGAAATTGACCGGAGCCTGAACGCTGAACAAAATAACCGGAGTCTGGATACCCAACGAAACTGACCGGAGCCTGAACGCTCAACGTAATAACCGGAGTCTGGATACCCAAAGAAACTGACTGGAGCCTGAACGCTCAACGTAATAACCAAAGTCTGGATACCAAACGAAACTGACTGGAGCCTGAACACTCAACGTAATAACCGGAGTCTGGATACCCAACAAAACTGATCGGAGCCTTAACCCTCAACATAATAACCGGAGTCTGGATACCCAACAAAACTGACCGGAGCCTAAACGCTCAACGTAAAAACCAGACTCTGGATACCCAACGAAACTGACCGGAGCCTGAATGCTCAACGTAATAACCGGAGTCTGGATACCCAACGAAACTGACCAGAGCCTGAACGTTCAACGTAATAAACGGAGTCTGGATACCCAACGAAACTGACCGGAGCCTGAACGCTCAACGTAATAACCGAAGTCTGGATACCAAACAAAACTGACCGGAGCCTGAACGCTCAACATAATAACCGGAGTCTGGATACCCAAAGAAACTGACCGGAGCCTGAACGCTCAACGTAATAACCGGAGTCTGGATACCCAAAGAAACTGACTGGAGCCTGAACGCTCAACGTAATAACCGGAGTCTGGATACCCAACGAAACTGACCGGAGCCTGAACGCTCAACGTAATAACCGGAGTCTGGATACCCAAAGAAACTGACTGGAGCCTGAACACTCAATGTAATAACCGGAGTCTGGATACCCAACAAAACTGATCGGAGCCTGAACCCTCAACATAATAACCGGAGTCTGGATACCCAACAAAACTGACCGGAGCCTAAATGCTCAACGTAAAAACCAGACTCTGGATACCCAACGAAACTGACCGGAGCCTGAATGCTCAACGTAATAACCGGAGTCTGGATACCCAACGAAACTGACCAGAGCCTGAACGTTCAACGTAATAAACGGAGTCTGGATACCCAACGAAACTGACCGGAGCCTGAACGCTCAACGTAATAACCGAAGTCTGGATACCAAACAAAACTGACCGGAGCCTGAACGCTCAACATAATAACCGGAGTCTGGATACCCAAAGAAACTGACCGGAGCCTGAACGCTCAACGTAATAACTGGAGTCTGGATACCCAAAGAAACTGACTGGAGCCTGAACGCTCAACGTTATAACCGGAGTCTGGATACCTAACGAAACTGACCGGAGCCTGAACGCTCAACGTAATAACCGGAGTCTGGATACCCAAAGAAACTGACCGTAGCCTGAACGCTCAACGTAATAACCGGAGTTTGGATACCCAATTAAACTGACCGGAGCCTGAACGCTCAATGTAATAACCGGAGTCTGGATACCCAACGAAACTGACCGGAGCCTGAACCCTCAACATAATAACCGGAGTCTGGATACCCAACAAAACTAACCGGAGCCTAAACGCTCAACGTAAAAACCAGAGTCTGGATACCCAACGAAACTGACCGGAGCCTGAATGCTCAACGTAATAACCGGAGTCTGGATACCCAACGAAACTGACCGGAGCCTGAACGTTCAATGTAATAAACGGAGTCTGGATACCTAACGAAACTGACCGGAGCCTAAACGCTCAACGTAATAACCGAAGTCTGGATACCAAACGAAACTGACTGGAGCCTGAACGCTCTACGTAATAACCGGAGTCTGGATACACAACGAAATTGACCGGAGCCTGAACGCTCAACAAAATAACCGGAGTCTGGATACCCAACGAAACTGACCGGAGCCTGAACGCTCAACGTAATAACCGGAGTCTGGATACCCAAAGAAACTGACTGGAGCCTGAACACTCAACGTAATAACCAGTCTGGATACCAAACGAAACTGACTGGAGCCTGTACACTCAACGTAATAACCGGAGTCTGGATACCCAACAAAACTGATCGGAGCCTGAACCCTCAACATAATAACCGGAGTCTGGATACCCAACAAAACTGACCGGAGCCTAAACGCTCAACGTAAAAACCAGACTCTGGATACCCAACGAAACTGACCGGAGCCTGAATGCTCAACGTAATAACCGGAGTCTGGATACCCAACGAAACTGACCAGAGCCTGAACGTTCATTGTAATAAACGGAGTCTGGATACCCAACGAAACTGACCGGAGCCTGAACGCTCAACGTAATAACCGAAGTCTGGATACCAAACGAAACTGACCGGAGCCTGAACGCTCAACATAATAACCGGAGTCTGGATACCCAAAGAAACTGACCGGAGCCTGAAAGCTCAATGTAATAACCGGAGTCTGGATACCCAAAGAAACTGACTGGAGCCTGAACGCTCAACGTAATAACCGGAGTCTGGATACCTAACGAAACTGACCGGAGCCTGAATGCTCAACGTAATAACCGGAGTCTGGATACCCAAAGAAACTGACTGGAGCCTGAACACTCAACGTAATAACCGGAGTCTGGATACCCAACAAAACTGATCGGAGCCTGAACCCTCAACATAATAACCGGAGTATGGATACCCAACAAAACTGACCGGAGCCTAAATGCTCAACGTAAAAACCAGACTCTGGATACCCAACGAAACTGACCGGAGCCTGAATGCTCAACGTAATAACCGGAGTCTGGATACCCAACGAAACTGACCAGAGCCTGAACGTTCAACGTAATAAACGGAGTCTGGATACCCAACGAAACTGACCGGAGCCTGAACGCTCAACGTAATAACCGAAGTCTGGATACCAAACAAAACTGACCGGAGCCTGAACGCTCAACATAATAACCGGAGTCTGGATACCCAAAGAAACTGACCGGAGCCTGAACGCTCAACGTAATAACCGGAGTCTGGATACCCAAAGAAACTGACTGGAGCCTGAACGCTCAACGTAATAACCGGAGTCTGGATACCCAACGAAACTGACCGGAGCCTGAACGCTCAACGTAATAACCGGAGTCTGGATACCCAAAGAAACTGACCGGAGCCTGAACGCTCAACGTAATAACCGGAGTCTAGATACACAACGAAACTGACCGGTGCCTGAATGCTCAACGTAATAACCGGAGTCTAGATACCCAAAGAAACTGACCGGAGCCTGAACGCTCAACATAATAACCTGAGTCTGGATACCCAACGAAATTAACCGGAGCCTGAACACTCAACCTAATAACCGGAGTCTGGATACCCAACAAAACTGACCGGAGCCTGAACGCACAACGTAATAACCGAAGTCTGGATACCAAACGAAACTGACTGGAGCCTGAACGTTCTACGTAATAACCGGAGTCTGGATACACAACGAAATTGACCGGAGCCTGAACGCTGAACAAAATAACCGGAGTCTGGATACCCAACGAAACTGACCGGAGCCTGAACGCTCAACGTAATAACCGGAGTCTGGATACCCAAAGAAACTGACTGGAGCCTGAACGCTCAACGTAATAACCAAAGTCTGGATACCAAACGAAACTGACTGGAGCCTGAACACTCAACGTAATAACCGGAGTCTGGATACCCAACAAAACTGATCGGAGCCTTAACCCTCAACATAATAACCGGAGTCTGGATACCCAACAAAACTGACCGGAGCCTAAACGCTCAACGTAAAAACCAGACTCTGGATACCCAACGAAACTGACCGGAGCCTGAATGCTCAACGTAATAACCGGAGTCTGGATACCCAACGAAACTGACCAGAGCCTGAACGTTCAACGTAATAAACGGAGTCTGGATACCCAACGAAACTGACCGGAGCCTGAACGCTCAACGTAATAACCGAAGTCTGGATACCAAACAAAACTGACCGGAGCCTGAACGCTCAACATAATAACCGGAGTCTGGATACCCAAAGAAACTGACCGGAGCCTGAACGCTCAACGTAATAACCGGAGTCTGGATACCCAAAGAAACTAACTGGAGCCTGAACGCTCAACGTAATAACCGGAGTCTGGATACCCAACGAAACTGACCGGAGCCTGAACGCTCAACGTAATAACCGGAGTCTGGATACCCAAAGAAACTGACTGGAGCCTGAACACTCAATGTAATAACCGGAGTCTGGATACCCAACAAAACTGATCGGAGCCTGAACCCTCAACATAATAACCGGAGTCTGGATACCCAACAAAACTGACCGGAGCCTAAATGCTCAACGTAAAAACCAGACTCTGGATACCCAACGAAACTGACCGGCGCCTGAATGCTCAACGTAATAACCGGAGTCTGGATACCCAACGAAACTGACCAGAGCCTGAACGTTCAACGTAATAAACGGAGTCTGGATACTCAACGAAACTGACCGGAGCCTGAACGTTCAACGTAATAACCGAAGTCTGGATACCAAACAAAACTGACCGGAGCCTGAACGCTCAACATAATAACCGGAGTCTGGATACCCAAAGAAACTGACCGGAGCCTGAACGCTCAACGTAATAACTGGAGTCTGGATACCCAAAGAAACTGACTGGAGCCTGAACGCTCAACGTTATAACCGGAGTCTGGATACCTAACGAAACTGACCGGAGCCTGAACGCTCAACGTAATAACCGGAGTCTGGATACCCAAAGAAACTGACCGTAGCCTGAACGCTCAACGTAATAACCGGAGTTTGGATACCCAATTAAACTGACCGGAGCCTGAACGCTCAATGTAATAACCGGAGTCTGGATACCCAACGAAACTGACCGGAGCCTGAACCCTCAACATAATAACCGGAGTCTGGATACCCAACAAAACTAACCGGAGCCTAAACGCTCAACGTAAAAACCAGAGTCTGGATACCCAACGAAACTGACCGGAGCCTGAATGCTCAACGTAATAACCGGAGTCTGGATACCCAACGAAACTGACCGGAGCCTGAACGTTCAATGTAATAAACGGAGTCTGGATACCTAACGAAACTGACCGGAGCCTAAACGCTCAACGTAATAACCGAAGTCTGGATACCAAACGAAACTGACTGGAGCCTGAACGCTCTACGTAATAACCGGAGTCTGGATACACAACGAAATTGACCGGAGCCTGAACGCTCAACAAAATAACCGGAGTCTGGATACCCAACGAAACTGACCGGAGCCTGAACGCTCAACGTAATAACCGGAGTCTGGATACCCAAAGAAACTGACTGGAGCCTGAACACTCAACGTAATAACCAGTCTGGATACCAAACGAAACTGACTGGAGCCTGAACACTCAACGTAATAACCGGAGTCTGGATACCCAACAAAACTGATCGGAGCCTGAACCCTCAACATAATAACCGGAGTCTGGATACCCAACAAAACTGACCGGAGCCTAAACGCTCAACGTAAAAACCAGACTCTGGATACCCAACGAAACTGACCGGAGCCTGAATGCTCAACGTAATAACCGGAGTCTGGATACCCAACGAAACTGACCAGAGCCTGAACGTTCATTGTAATAAACGGAGTCTGGATACCCAACGAAACTGACCGGAGCCTGAACGCTCAACGTAATAACCGAAGTCTGGATACCAAACGAAACTGACCGGAGCCTGAACGCTCAACATAATAACCGGAGTCTGGATACCCAAAGAAACTGACCGGAGCCTGAAAGCTCAATGTAATAACCGGAGTCTGGATACCCAAAGAAACTGACTGGAGCCTGAACGCTCAACGTAATAACCGGAGTCTGGATACCTAACGAAACTGACCGGAGCCTGAATGCTCAACGTAATAACCGGAGTCTGGATACCCAAAGAAACTGACTGGAGCCTGAACACTCAACGTAATAACCGGAGTCTGGATACCCAACAAAACTGATCGGAGCCTGAACCCTCAACATAATAACCGGAGTATGGATACCCAACAAAACTGACCGGAGCCTAAATGCTCAACGTAAAAACCAGACTCTGGATACCCAACGAAACTGACCGGAGCCTGAATGCTCAACGTAATAACCGGAGTCTGGATACCCAACGAAACTGACCAGAGCCTGAACGTTCAACGTAATAAACGGAGTCTGGATACCCAACGAAACTGACCGGAGCCTGAACGCTCAACGTAATAACCGAAGTCTGGATACCAAACAAAACTGACCGGAGCCTGAACGCTCAACATAATAACCGGAGTCTGGATACCCAAAGAAACTGACCGGAGCCTGAACGCTCAACGTAATAACCGGAGTCTGGATACCCAAAGAAACTGACTGGAGCCTGAATGCTCAACGTAATAACCGGAGTCTGGATACCCAACGAAACTGACCGGAGCCTGAACGCTCAACGTAATAACCGGAGTCTGGATACCCAAAGAAACTGACCGTAGCCTGAACGCTCAATGTAATAACCGGAGTCTGGATACCCAATTAAACTGACCGGAGCCTGAACGCTCAATGTAATAACTGGAGTCTGGATACCAACCGAAACTGACCGGAGCCTGAACCCTCAACATAATAACCGGAGTCTGGATACCCAACAAAACTGACCGGAGCCTAAACGCTCAACGTAAAAACCAGAGTCTGGATACCCAACGAAACTGACCGGAGCCTGAATGCTCAACGTAATAACCGGAGTCTGGATACCCAACGAAACTGACCAGAGCCTGAACGTTCAACGTAATAAACGGAGTTTGGATACCCAACGAAACTGTCCGGAGCCTGAACGCTCAACGTAATAACCGAAGTCTGGATACCAAACGAAACTGACCGGAGCCTGAACGCTCAACATAATAACCGGAGTCTGGATACCCAAAGAAACTGACCGGAGCCTAAACGCTCAACGTAATATCCGGAGTCTGGATACCCAAAGAAACTGACTGGAGCCTGAACGCTCAACGTAATAACCGGAGTCTGGATACCCAACGAAACTGACCGGAGCCTGAACGCTCAACGTAATAACCGGAGTCTGGATACCCAAAGAAACTGACCGGAGCCTGAACGCTCAACGTAATAACTGGAGTCTGGATACCCAAAGAAACTGACTGGAGCCTGAACGCTCAACGTTATAACCGGAGTCTGGATACCTAACGAAACTGACCGGAGCCTGAACGCTCAACGTAATAACCGGAGTCTGGATACCCAAAGAAACTGACCGTAGCCTGAACGCTCAACGTAATAACCGGAGTTTGGATACCCAATTAAACTGACCGGAGCCTGAACGCTCAATGTAATAACCGGAGTCTGGATACCCAACGAAACTGACCGGAGCCTGAACCCTCAACATAATAACCGGAGTCTGGATACCCAACAAAACTAACCGGAGCCTAAACGCTCAACGTAAAAACCAGAGTCTGGATACCCAACGAAACTGACCGGAGCCTGAATGCTCAACGTAATAACCGGAGTCTGGATACCCAACGAAACTGACCGGAGCCTGAACGTTCAATGTAATAAACGGAGTCTGGATACCTAACGAAACTGACCGGAGCCTAAACGCTCAACGTAATAACCGAAGTCTGGATACCAAACGAAACTGACTGGAGCCTGAACGCTCTACGTAATAACCGGAGTCTGGATACACAACGAAATTGACCGGAGCCTGAACGCTCAACAAAATAACCGGAGTCTGGATACCCAACGAAACTGACCGGAGCCTGAACGCTCAACGTAATAACCGGAGTCTGGATACCCAAAGAAACTGACTGGAGCCTGAACACTCAACGTAATAACCAGTCTGGATACCAAACGAAACTGACTGGAGCCTGAACACTCAACGTAATAACCGGAGTCTGGATACCCAACAAAACTGATCGGAGCCTGAACCCTCAACATAATAACCGGAGTCTGGATACCCAACAAAACTGACCGGAGCCTAAACGCTCAACGTAAAAACCAGACTCTGGATACCCAACGAAACTGACCGGAGCCTGAATGCTCAACGTAATAACCGGAGTCTGGATACCCAACGAAACTGACCAGAGCCTGAACGTTCATTGTAATAAACGGAGTCTGGATACCCAACGAAACTGACCGGAGCCTGAACGCTCAACGTAATAACCGAAGTCTGGATACCAAACGAAACTGACCGGAGCCTGAACGCTCAACATAATAACCGGAGTCTGGATACCCAAAGAAACTGACCGGAGCCTGAAAGCTCAATGTAATAACCGGAGTCTGGATACCCAAAGAAACTGACTGGAGCCTGAACGCTCAACGTAATAACCGGAGTCTGGATACCTAACGAAACTGACCGGAGCCTGAATGCTCAACGTAATAACCGGAGTCTGGATACCCAAAGAAACTGACTGGAGCCTGAACACTCAACGTAATAACCGGAGTCTGGATACCCAACAAAACTGATCGGAGCCTGAACCCTCAACATAATAACCGGAGTATGGATACCCAACAAAACTGACCGGAGCCTAAATGCTCAACGTAAAAACCAGACTCTGGATACCCAACGAAACTGACCGGAGCCTGAATGCTCAACGTAATAACCGGAGTCTGGATACCCAACGAAACTGACCAGAGCCTGAACGTTCAACGTAATAAACGGAGTCTGGATACCCAACGAAACTGACCGGAGCCTGAACGCTCAACGTAATAACCGAAGTCTGGATACCAAACAAAACTGACCGGAGCCTGAACGCTCAACATAATAACCGGAGTCTGGATACCCAAAGAAACTGACCGGAGCCTGAACGCTCAACGTAATAACCGGAGTCTGGATACCCAAAGAAACTGACTGGAGCCTGAATGCTCAACGTAATAACCGGAGTCTGGATACCCAACGAAACTGACCGGAGCCTGAACGCTCAACGTAATAACCGGAGTCTGGATACCCAAAGAAACTGACCGTAGCCTGAACGCTCAATGTAATAACCGGAGTCTGGATACCCAATTAAACTGACCGGAGCCTGAACGCTCAATGTAATAACTGGAGTCTGGATACCAACCGAAACTGACCGGAGCCTGAACCCTCAACATAATAACCGGAGTCTGGATACCCAACAAAACTGACCGGAGCCTAAACGCTCAACGTAAAAACCAGAGTCTGGATACCCAACGAAACTGACCGGAGCCTGAATGCTCAACGTAATAACCGGAGTCTGGATACCCAACGAAACTGACCAGAGCCTGAACGTTCAACGTAATAAACGGAGTTTGGATACCCAACGAAACTGACCGGAGCCTGAACGCTCAACGTAATAACCGAAGTCTGGATACCAAACGAAACTGACCGGAGCCTGAACGCTCAACATAATAACCGGAGTCTGGATACCCAAAGAAACTGACCGGAGCCTAAACGCTCAACGTAATAACCGGAGTCTGGATACCCAAAGAAACTGACTGGAGCCTGAACGCTCAACGTAATAACCGGAGTCTGGATACCCAACGAAACTGACCGGAGCCTGAACGCTCAACGTAATAACCGGAGTCTGGATACCCAAAGAAACTGACCGTAGCCTGAACGCTCAACGTAATAACCGGAGTCTGGATACCCAATTAAACTTACCGTAGCCTGAACGCTCAATGTAATAACTGGAGTCTGGATACCCAACGAAACTGACCGGAGCCTGAACCCTCAACATAATAACCGGAGTCTGGATACCCAACAAAACTGACCGAGCCTAAACGCTCAACGTAAAAACCAGAGTCTGGATACCCAACGAAACTGACCGGAGCCTGAATGCTCAACGTAATAACCGGAGTCTGGATACCCAACGAAACTGACCGGAGCCTGAACGTTCAATGTAATAAACGGAGTCTGGATACCCAACGAAACTGACCAGAGCCTGAACGCTCAACGTAATAACCGAAGTCTGGATACCAAACGAAACTGACTGGAGCCTGAATGCTCTACGTAATAACCGGAGTCTGGATACACAACGAAATTGACCGGAGCATGAACGCTCAACAAAATAACCGGAGTCTGGATACCCAACGAAACTGACCGGAGCCTGAACGCTCAACGTAATAACCGGAGTCTGGATACCCAAAGAAACTGACCGGAGCCTGAACGCTCAACGTAATAACCGGAGTCTGGATACCCAACGAAACTGACCGGAGCCTGAACGCTCAACGTAATAACCAGAGTCTGGATACCCAATGAAACTGACCGGAGCCTGAACCCTCAACGTAAAAACCGGAGTCTGGATACCCAACAAAACTGACTGGAGCCTGAACGCTCAACGTAATAACCAGAGTCTGGATACACAACGAAACTGACCGGTGCCTGAACGCTCAACCTAATAACCTGAGTCTGGATACCCAACGAAACTGATCAGAGCCTGAACGCACAACGTAATAACCTGAGTCTTGATACCCAACGAAACTGACCAGAGCCTGAACACTCAACGTAACAACCGGAGTCTGGATACCCAACAAAACTGACCGGAACCTGAACGTTCAACGTAAAAAACCGGAGTCTGGATACCCAACGAAACTGACTGGAGCCTGAATGCTCAACGTAATAACCGGAGTCTAGATACACAACGAAACTGACCGGTGCCTGAATGCTCAACATAATAACCGGAGTCTGGTACCCAAAGAAACTGACCAGAGCCTGAACGCTCAACGTAATAACATGAGTCTGGATACCCAACGAAATTGACCGGAGCCTGAACACTCAACCTAATAACCGGAGTCTGGATACCCAACAAAACTGACCGGAGCCTGAACCCTCAACATAATAACCGGAGTCTGGATACCCAACAAAACTGACCGGAGCCTAAACGCTTAACGTAAAAACCAGAGTCTGGATACCCAACGAAAATGACCGGAGCCTGAATGCTCAACGTAATAACCGGAGTCTGGATACCCAACGAAACTGACCGGAGCCTAAATGTTCAACGTAATAAACAGAGTCTGGATACCCAACGAAACTGACCGGAGCCTGAACGCTCAACGTAATAACCGAAGTCTGGATACCAAACGAAACTGACCGGAGCCTGAACGCTCTACGTAATAACCGGAGTCTGGATACCCAACAAAATTGACTGGAGCCTGAACGATCAACATAATAACCGGAGTCTGGATACACAACAAAATTGACTGGAGCCTGAACGCTCAACGAAATAACCGGAGTCTGGATACCCAATGAAACTGACCGGAGCCTGAACGCTCAACGTAATAACTGGAGTCTGGATACCCAAAGAAACTGACCGGAGCCTGAACGCTCAACGTAATAACCGGAGTCTGGATACCCAAAGAAACTGACCGGAGCCTGAACGCTCAACGTAATAACCGGAGTCTGGATACCCAAAGAAACTGACCCGAGCCTGAACGCTCAACGTAATAACCAGAGTCTGGATACACAACGAAACTGACCGGTGCCTGAACGCTCAACGTAATAACCTGAGTCTGGATACCCAACGAAACTGACCGGAGCCTGAATGCTCAACGTAATAACCGGAGTCTGGATACCCAAAGAAACTGACCGTAGCCTGAATGCTCAACGTAATAACCGGAGTCTGGATACCCAATTAAACTGACCGGAGCCTGAACGCTCAATGTAATAACCGGAGTCTGGATACCCAACGAAACTGACTGGAGCCTGAACCCTCAACATAATAACCGGAGTCTGGATACCCAACAAAACTGACCGGAGCCTAAACGCTCAACGTAAAAACCAGAGTCTGGATACCCAACGAAACTGACCGGAGCCTGAAGGCTCAACGTAATAACCGGAGTCTGGATACCCAACGAAACTGACCGGAACCTGAACGTTCAACGTAATAAACGGAGTATGGATACCCAACGAAACTGACCGGAGCCTGAACGCTCAACGTAATAACCGAAGTCTGGATACCAAACAAAACTGACCGGAGCCTGATCGCTCAACATAATAACCGGAGTCTGGATACCCAAAGAAACTGACCGGAGCCTGAACGCTCAACGTAATAACCGGAGTCTGGATACCCAAAGAAACTGACTGGAGCCTGAACGCTCAACGTAATAACCGGAGTCTGGATACCCAACGAAACTGATCGGAGCCTGAACGCTCAACGTAATAACCGGAGTCTGGATACCCAAAGAAACTGACCGTAGCCTGAACGCTCAATGTAATAACCGGAGTCTGGATACCCAATTAAACTGACCGGAGCCTGAACGCTTAATGTAATAACTGGAGTCTGGATACCAACCGAAACTGACCGGAGCCTGAACCCTCAACATAATAACCGGAGTCTGGATACCCAACAAAACTGACCGGAGCCTAAACGCTCAACGTAAAAACCAGAGTCTGGATACCCAACAAAACTGACCGGAGCCTAAATGCTCAACGTAAAAACCAGACTCTGGATACCCAACGAAACTGACCGGAGCCTGAATGCTCAACGTAATAACCGGAGTCTGGATACCCAACGAAACTGACCAGAGCCTGAACGTTCAACGTAATAAACGGAGTCTGGATACCCAACGAAACTGACCGGAGCCTGAACGCTCAACGTAATAACCGAAGTCTGGATACCAAACAAAACTGACCGGAGCCTGAACGCTCAACATAATAACCGGAGTCTGGATACCCAAAGAAACTGACCGGAGCCTGAACGCTCAACGTAATAACCGGAGTCTGGATACCCAAAGAAACTGACTGGAGCCTGAACGCTCAACGTAATAACCGGAGTCTGGATACCCAACGAAACTGACCGGAGCCTGAACGCTCAACGTAATAACCGGAGTCTGGATACCCAAAGAAACTGACCGTAGCCTGAACGCTCAATGTAATAACCGGAGTCTGGATACCCAATTAAACTGACCGGAGCCTGAACGCTCAATGTAATAACTGGAGTCTGGATACCAACCGAAACTGACCGGAGCCTGAACCCTCAACATAATAACCGGAGTCTGGATACCCAACAAAACTGACCGGAGCCTAAACGCTCAACGTAAAAACCAGAGTCTGGATACCCAACGAAACTGACCGTAGCCTGAATGCTCAACGTAATAACCGGAGTCTGGATACCCAACGAAACTGACCAGAGCCTGAACGTTCAACGTAATAAACGGAGTTTGGATACCCAACGAAACTGACCGGAGCCTGAACGCTCAACGTAATAACCGAAGTCTGGATACCAAACGAAACTGACCGGAGCCTGAACGCTCAACATAATAACCGGAGTCTGGATACCCAAAGAAACTGACCGGAGCCTAAACGCTCAACGTAATAACCGGAGTCTGGATACCCAAAGAAACTGACTGGAGCCTGAACGCTCAACGTAATAACCGGAGTCTGGATACCCAACGAAACTGACCGGAGCCTGAACGCTCAACGTAATAACCGGAGTCTGGATACCCAATTAAACTTACCGTAGCCTGAACGCTCAATGTAATAACTGGAGTCTGGATACCCAACGAAACTGACCGGAGCCTGAACCCTCAACATAATAACCGGAGTCTGGATACCCAACAAAACTGACCGGAGCCTAAACGCTCAACGTAAAAACCAGAGTCTGGATACCCAACGAAACTGACCGGAGCTTGAATGCTCAACGTAATAACCGGAGTCTGGATACCCAACGAAACTGACCGGAGCCTGAACGTTCAATGTAATAAACGGAGTCTGGATACCCAACGAAACTGACCAGAGCCTGAACGCTCAACGTAATAACCGAAGTCTGGATACCAAACGAAACTGATTGGAGCCTGAACGCTCTACGTAATAACCGGAGTCTGGATACACAACGAAATTGACCGGAGCATGAACGCTCAACAAAATAACCGGAGTCTGGATACCCAACGAAACTGACCGGAGCCTGAACGCTCAACGTAATAACCGTAGTCTGGATACCCAAAGAAACTGACCGGAGCCTGAACGCTCAACGTAATAACCGGAGTCTGGATACCCAACGAAACTGACCGAAGCCTGAACGCTCAACGTAATAACCAGAGTCTGGATACCCAATGAAACTGACCGGAGCCTGAACCCTCAACGAAAAAACCGGAGTCTGGATACCCAACAAAACTGACTGGAGCCTGAACGCTCAACGTAATAACCAGAGTCTGGATACACAACGAAACTGACCGGTGCCTGAACGCTCAACCTAATAACCTGAGTCTGGATACCCAACGAAACTGATCAGAGCCTGAACGCACAACGTAATAACCTGAGTCTTGATACCCAACGAAACTGACCAGAGCCTGAACACTCAACGTAACAACCGGAGTCTGGATACCCAACAAAACTGACCGGAACCTGAACGTTCAACGTAAAAAACCGGAGTCTGGATACCCAACGAAACTGACTGGAGCCTGAACGCTCAACGTAATAACCGGAGTCTAGATACACAACGAAACTGACCGGTGCCTGAATGCTCAACATAATAACCGGAGTCTGGTACCCAAAGAAACTGACCAGAGCCTGAACGCTCAACGTAATAACATGAGTCTGGATACCCAACGAAATTGACCGGAGCCTGAACACTCAACCTAATAACCGGAGTCTGGATACCCAACAAAACTGACCGGAGCCTGAACCCTCAACATAATAACCGGAGTCTGGATACCCAACAAAACTGACCGGAGCCTAAACGCTTAACGTAAAAACTAGAGTCTGGATACCCAACGAAAATGACCGGAGCCTGAATGCTCAACGTAATAACCGGAGTCTGGATACCCAACGAAACTGACCGGAGCCTAAATGTTCAACGTAATAAACAGAGTCTGGATACCCAACGAAACTGACCGGAGCCTGAACGCTCAACGTAATAACCGAAGTCTGGATACCAAACGAAACTGACCGGAGCCTGAACGCTCTACGTAATAACCGGAGTCTGGATACCCAACAAAATTGACTGGAGCCTGAACGATCAACATAATAACCGGAGTCTGGATACACAACAAAATTGACTGGAGCCTGAACGCTCAACGAAATAACCGGAGTCTGGATACCCAATGAAACTGACCGGAGCCTGAACGCTCAACGTAATAACTGGAGTCTGAATACCCAAAGAAACTGACCGGAGCCTGAACGCTCAACGTAATAACCGGAGTCTGGATACCCAAAGAAACTGACCGGAGCCTGAACGCTCAACGTAATAACCGGAGTCTGGATACCCAAAGAAACTGACCCGAGCCTGAACGCTCAACGTAATAACCAGAGTCTGGATACACAACGAAACTGACCGGTGCCTGAATGCTCAACGTAATAACCTGAGTCTGGATACCCAACGAAACTGACCGGAGCCTGAATGCTCAACGTAATAACCGGAGTCTGGATACCCAAAGAAACTGACCGTAGCCTGAATGCTCAACGTAATAACCGGAGTCTGGATACCCAATTAAACTGACCGGAGCCTGAACGCTCAATGTAATAACCGGAGTCTGGATACCCAACGAAACTGACTGGAGCCTGAACCCTCAACATAATAACCGGAGTCTGGATACCCAACAAAACTGACCGGAGCCTAAACGCTCAACGTAAAAACCAGAGTCTGGATACCCAACGAAACTGACCGGAGCCTGAAGGCTCAACGTAATAACCGGAGTCTGGATACCCAACGAAACTGACCGGAGCCTGAACGTTCAACGTAATAAACGGAGTATGGATACCCAACGAAACTGACCGGAGCCTGAACGCTCAACGTAATAACCGAAGTCTGGATACCAAACGAAACTGACCGGAGCCTGAACGCTCTACGTAATAACCGGAGTCTAGATACACAACGAAATTGACCGGAGCCTGAACGCTCAACAAAATAACCGGAGTCTGGATACCCAACGAAACTGACCGGAGCCTGAACGCTCAACGTAATAACCGGAGTCTGGATACCCAAAGAAACTGACCGGAGCCTGAACGCTCAACGTAATAACCGGAGTCTGGATACCCAACGAAACTGACCGGAGCCTGAACGCTCAACGTAATAACCGGAGTCTGGATACCCAATGAAACTGACCGGAGCCTGAACCCTCAACGTAAAAACTGGAGTCTGGATACCCAACAAAACTGACTGGAGCCTGAATGCTCAACGTAATAACCAGAGTCTGGATACACAACGAAACTAACCGGTGGCTGAACGCTCAACGTAATAACCTGAGTCTGGATACCCAACGAAACTGATCAGAGCCTGAACGCTCAACATAAAAACCTGAGTCTTGATACCCAACGAAACTGACCAGAGCCTGAACACTCAACGTAACAACCGGAGTCTGGATACCCAACAAAACTGATCGGAACCTGAACGCTCAACGTAAAAAACCGGAGTCTGGATACCCAACGAAACTGACCGGAGCCTGAACGCTCAACGTAATAACCGGAGTCTAGATACACAACAAAACTGACCGGTGCCTGAATGCTCAACGTAATAACCGGAGTCTGGATACCCAAAGAAACTGACCGGAGCCTGAACGCTCAACGTAATAACCTGAGTCTGGATACCCAACGAAACTGACCGGAGCCTGAACGCTCAACGTAATAACCTGAGTCTTGATACCCAACGAAACTGACCGGAGCCTGAACACTCAACATAATAACTGGAGTCTGGATACCCAACAAAACTGACCGGAACCTGAACGCTCAACGTAAAAAACCGGAGTCTGGATACCCAACGAAACTGACCGGAGCCTGAACGCTCAATGTAATAACCGGAGTCTAGATACACAACGAAACTGACCGGTGCCTGAACGCTCATCGTAATAACCAGAGTCTGGATACCCAAAGAAACTGACCGGAGCCTGAACGCTCAACGTAATAACCTGAGTCTGGATACCCAACGAAACTGACCGGAGCCTGAACACTTAACGTAATAACCGGAGTCTGGATACCCAACAAAACTGACCGGAGCCTGAACCCTCAACATAATAACCGGAGTCTGGATACCCAACACAACTGACCGGAGCCTAAACGCTCAACGTAAAAACCAGAGTCTGGATACCCAACGAAACTGACCGGAGCCTGAATGCTCAACGTAATAACCGGAGTCTGGATACCCAACGAAACTGACCGGAGCCTGAACGCTCAACGTAATAACCGGAGCCTGAAGGCTCAACGTAATAACCGGAGTCTGGATACCCAACGAAACTGACCGGAGCCTGAACGTTCAACGTAATAAACGGAGTATGGATACCCAACGAAACTGACCGGAGCCTGAACGCTCAACGTAATAACCGAAGTCTGGATACCAAACGAAACTGACCGGAGCCTGAACGCTCTACGTAATAACCGGAGTCTGGATACCCAATGAAACTGACCGGAGCCTGAACGCTCAACGTAATAACCGGAGTCTGGATACCCAAAGAAACTGACCGGAGCCTGAACGCTCAACGTAATAACCGGAGTCTGGATACCCAAAGAAACTGACCGGAGCCTGAACGCTCAACGTAATAACTGGAGTCTGGATACCCAAAGAAACTGACCGGAGCCTGAACGCTCAACGTAATAACCGGAGTCTGGATACCCAACGAAACTGACCAGAGCCTGAACGCTCAACGTAATAACCGGAGTCTGGATACCCAAAGAAACTGGCCGGAGCCAGAACGCTCAACGTAATAACCGGAGTCTGGATACCCAATGAAACTGACCGGAACCTGAACGCTCAATGTAATAACCGGAGTCTGGATACCCAACGAAACTGACCGGAGCCTGAACCCTCAACATAATAACCGGAGTCTGGATACCCAACAAAATTGACCGGAGCCTAAACGCTCAATGTAAAAACCAGAGTCGGGATACCCAACGAAACTGACCGGAGCCTGAATGCTCAACGTAATAACCGGAGTCTGGATACCCAACGAAACTGACCGGAGCCTGAACGTTCAACGTAATAAACGGAGTCTGGATACCCAACGAAACTGACCGGAGCCTGAACGCTCAACGTAATAACCGAAGTCTGGATACCAAACAAAACTGACCGGAGCCTGAACGCTCTACGTAATAACCGGAGTCTGGATACCAAACAAAATTGACTGGAGCCTGAATGATCAACGTAATAACCGGAGTCTGGATACACATAGAAATTGACCAGAGCCTGAATGCTCAACAAAATAATCGGAGCCTGGCCGCTCAACAAAATAACCGGAGCCTGAACGCTCAACGTAATAACCGGAGTCTGGATACCCAACGAAACTGACCGGAGCCTGAACGCTCAACGTAATAACCGGAGTCTGGATACCCAAAGAAACTCACCGGAGCCTGAACGCTCAACGTAATAACCGGAGTCTAGATACCCAACGAAACTGACCGGAGCCTGAACGCTCAACGTAATAACCGGAGTCTGGATAACCAACGAAACTAACCGGAGGCTGAACCCTCAACGTAAAAACCAGAGTCTGGATACCCAACAAAACTAACTGGAGCCTGAACACTCGACGTGATAACCGGAGTCTGGATACACAACGAAACTGACCGGTGCCTGAACGCTCAACGTAATAACCTGAGTCTGGATACCCAACGAAACTGATCAGAGCCTGAAGGCTCAACGTAATAACCTGAGTCTTGATACCCAACGAAATTGACCGGAGCTTGAACACTCAACGTAATAACCGGAGTCTGGATACCCAACAAAACTGACCGGAACCTGAACGCTCAACGTAAAAAACCGGAGTCTGGATACCCAACGAAACTGACCGGAGCCTGAACGCTCAACATAATAACCGGAGTCTAGATACACAACGAAACTGACCGGTGCCTGAATGCTCAACGTAATAACCGGAGTCTGGATACCCAAAGAAACTGACCGGAGCCTGAACGCTCAACGTAATAACCTGAGTCTGGATACCCAACGAAACTGACCGGAGCCTGAACACTTAACGTAATAACCGAAGTCTGGATACCCAACAAAACTGACAGAAGCCTGAACCCTCAACATAATAACCGGAGTCTGGATACCCAACAAAACTGACCGGAGCCTAAACGCTCAACGTAAAAACCAGAGTCTGGATACCCAATGAAACTGACCGGACCCTGAATGCTCAACGTAATAACCGGAGTCTGGATACCCAACGAAACTGACCGGAGCCTGAATGTTCAACGTAATAAACAGAGTCTGGATACCCAACGAAACTGACCGGAGCCTGAACGCTCAACGTAAAAACCAGAGTCTGGATACCCAACGAAACTGACCGGAGCCTGAATGCTCAACGTAATAACCGGAGTCTAGATACCCAACGAAACTGACCGGAGCCTGAACGATCAATGTAATAACCGGAGTCTGGATACCCAACGAAACTGACCGGAGCCTGAACACTCGACGTGATAACCGGAGTCTGGATACACAACGAAACTGACCGGTGCCTGAATGCTCAACGTAATAACCTGAGTCTGGATACCCAACGAAACTGATCAGAGCCTGAAGGCTCAACGTAATAACCTGAGTCTTGATACCCAACGAAACTGACCGGAGCCTGAACACTCAACGTAATAACCGGAGTCTGGATACCCAATAAAACTGACCGGAACCTGAACGCTCAACGTAAAAAACCGGAGTCTGGATACCCAACGAAACTGACCGGAGCCTGAACGTTCAACATAATAACCGGAGTCTAGATACACAACGAAACTGACCTGTGCCTGAACGCTCAACGTAATAACCGGAGTCTGGATACCCAAAGAAACTGACCGGAGCCTGAACGCTCAACGTAATAACCTGAGTCTGGATACCCAACGAAACTGACCGGAGCCTGAACACTTAACGTAATAACCGGAGTCTGGATACCCAACAAAACTGACCGAAGCCTGAACCCTCAACATAATAACCGGAGTCTGGATACCCAACAAAACTGACGGGAGCCTAAACGCTCAACGTAAAAACCAGAGTCTGGATACCCAATGAAACTGACCGGAACCTGAACGCTCAATGTAATAACCGGAGTCTGGATACCCAACGAAACTGACCGGAGCCTGAACCCTCAACATAATAACCGGAGTCTGGATACCCAACAAAATTGACCGGAGCCTAAACGCTCAATGTAAAAACCAGAGTCGGGATACCCAACGAAACTGACCGGAGCCTGAATGCTCAACGTAATAACCGGAGTCTGGATACCCAACGAAACTGACCGGAGCCTGAACGTTCAACGTAATAAACGGAGTCTGGATACCCAACGAAACTGACCGGAGCCTGAACGCTCAACGTAATAACCGAAGTCTGGATACCAAACAAAACTGACCGGAGCCTGAACGCTCTACGTAATAACCGGAGTCTGGATACCAAACAAAATTGACTGGAGCCTGAATGATCAACGTAATAACCGGAGTCTGGATACACATAGAAATTGACCAGAGCCTGAATGCTCAACAAAATAATCGGAGCCTGGCCGCTCAACAAAATAACCGGAGCCTGAACGCTCAACGTAATAACCGGAGTCTGGATACCCAACGAAACTGACCGGAGCCTGAACGCTCAACGTAATAACCGGAGTCTGGATACCCAAAGAAACTCACCGGAGCCTGAACGCTCAACGTAATAACCGGAGTCTAGATACCCAACGAAACTGACCGGAGCCTGAACGCTCAACGTAATAACCGGAGTCTGGATAACCAACGAAACTAACCGGAGGCTGAACCCTCAACGTAAAAACCAGAGTCTGGATACCCAACAAAACTAACTGGAGCCTGAACACTCGACGTGATAACCGGAGTCTGGATACACAACGAAACTGACCGGTGCCTGAACGCTCAACGTAATAACCTGAGTCTGGATACCCAACGAAACTGATCAGAGCCTGAAGGCTCAACGTAATAACCTGAGTCTTGATACCCAACGAAATTGACCGGAGCTTGAACACTCAACGTAATAACCGGAGTCTGGATACCCAACAAAACTGACCGGAACCTGAACGCTCAACGTAAAAAACCGGAGTCTGGATACCCAACGAAACTGACCGGAGCCTGAACGCTCAACATAATAACCGGAGTCTAGATACACAACGAAACTGACCGGTGCCTGAATGCTCAACGTAATAACCGGAGTCTGGATACCCAAAGAAACTGACCGGAGCCTGAACGCTCAACGTAATAACCTGAGTCTGGATACCCAACGAAACTGACCGGAGCCTGAACACTTAACGTAATAACCGAAGTCTGGATACCCAACAAAACTGACAGAAGCCTGAACCCTCAACATAATAACCGGAGTCTGGATACCCAACAAAACTGACCGGAGCCTAAACGCTCAACGTAAAAACCAGAGTCTGGATACCCAATGAAACTGACCGGACCCTGAATGCTCAACGTAATAACCGGAGTCTGGATACCCAACGAAACTGACCGGAGCCTGAATGTTCAACGTAATAAACAGAGTCTGGATACCCAACGAAACTGACCGGAGCCTGAACGCCTAACGTAAAAACCAGAGTCTGGATACCCAACGAAACTGACCGGAGCCTGAATGCTCAACGTAATAACCGGAGTCTAGATACCCAACGAAACTGACCGGAGCCTGAACGATCAATGTAATAACCGGAGTCTGGATACCCAACGAAACTGACCGGAGCCTGAACACTCGACGTGATAACCGGAGTCTGGATACACAACGAAACTGACCGGTGCCTGAATGCTCAACGTAATAACCTGAGTCTGGATACCCAACGAAACTGATCAGAGCCTGAAGGCTCAACGTAATAACCTGAGTCTTGATACCCAACGAAACTGACCGGAGCCTGAACACTCAACGTAATAACCGGAGTCTGGATACCCAATAAAACTGACCGGAACCTGAACGCTCAACGTAAAAAACCGGAGTCTGGATACCCAACGAAACTGACCGGAGCCTGAACGTTCAACATAATAACCGGAGTCTAGATACACAACGAAACTGACCTGTGCCTGAACGCTCAACGT
>OZ012736.1:255455458-255504529 GCA_963859935.3 Lathyrus sativus | reverse complement strand
ATAACCGGAGTCTGGATACCTAACGAAACTGACCGGAGCCATAACGCTCAACGTAATAACCGGAGTCTGGATACCCAACGAAACTGACCGGAGCCTGAACGCTCAATGTAATAACTGAAGTCTGGATGCGCAACAAAAATGACCGGAGCTTGAATGATCAACGTAATAACTGGAGTCTGGATACCCAAGAAAACTGACCGGAGCCTGCACGCTCAACGTAATAACCGGAGTTTGGATACACAACGAAACTGACCGGAGCCTGAACGCTGAACGTAATAACCGGAGTCTGGATACCCAACGAAACTGAACGGAGCCTGAATGGTCAACGTAATAACCAGAGTCTGGATACTCAACGAAACTGACCGGAGCCTGAACGCACAACGTAATAACTGGAGTCTAGATGCGCCACGAAAATGTCCGGAGCCTAAACGCTCAACGTAATAACCGGGGTCTGGACACCCAACGAAACTGACCGGAGCCTGAACGTTCAACGTAATAACCGGAGTCTGGATACCCAACGAAACGTACCGGAGCCTGAACGCTCAACGTAATAACCGGAGTCTGGATACCCAACGAAACTGACCGGAGCTTGAATGCTCAACGTAATAACCGAAGTCTGGATACCCAACGAAATTGACCGGAGCCTGAACGCTCAACGTAATAACCGGAGTCTGGATACCCAATGAAACTGACCGGAGCCTGAACGCTCAACGTAATAACCAGAGTCTGGATACCCAACAAAACTGACCGGAGCCTGAACGCTTAACGTAAAAACCGGAGTCTGGATACCCCATGAAATTGACCGGAGCCTGAACGCTCAACGTAATAACCGGAGTCTGGATACCCAACGAAACTGACCGGAGTTGGAACGCTCAACGTAATAACCGGAGTCTGGATACCCAACAAAACTGACCGGAGCCTGAACGCTCAACGTAAAAACCGGAGTCTGGTTACCCAACGAAACTGACCGGAGCCTGAAACCTCAACATAATAACCGGAGTCTGGATACCCAACAAAACTGACCGGAGCCTGAACGCTCAACGTAAAAACTGGAGTCTGGATACCCAATGAAACTGACCGGAGCCTGAACGCTCAACGTAATAACCGGAGTCTGGATACCCAACGAAACTCACCGGAGCCTGGACGCTCAACGTAATAACTGAAGTCTGGATACCCAACGAAACTGACCGGAGCCTGAACGCTAAACGTAATAACCGGAGTCTGGTTACCCAACGAAACTGACCGGAGCCTGAACGCTTAACGTAATAACCGGAGTCTGGATACCAAACAAAACTGACCGGAGCCTGAACGCTCAATGTAATAACCGGAGTCTGGATACCCAACCAAATTGGCCGGAGCCTGAACGCTCAACGTAAAAACCATAGTCTGGATACCCAACGAAACTGACCGGAGCCTGAACGCTCAACGTAATAACCGGAGTCTGGATACACAACGAAACTGACCGGAGCCTGAACGCTTAACGTAATAACCGGAGTCTGGATACCAAACGAAACTGACCGGAGGCTGAACGCTCAACGTAATAACCGGAGTCTGGATACCCAACCAAATTGACCGGAGCATGAATGCTCAACGTAAAAACCGGAGTCTGGATACCCAACGAAACTGACCGGAGCCTTAACGCTCAACGTAATAACAGGAGTCTGGATACCCAACGAAACTGACCGGAGCCTGAACGCTTAACGTAATAACCGGAGCCTGGATACCCAAAAAAACTGACCGGAGCCTAAACACTCAACGTAAAAACCAGAGTCTGGATACCCAACAAAATTGACCGGAGCCTGAACGCTCAACGTAAAAACCGGAGTCTGGATACCCAACGAAACTGATCGGTGCTTGAACGCTCAACGTAATAACTGATGTCTGGATACCAAACGAAAGTGACCGGAGCCTGAACGCTCAATGTAATAACCGGAGTCTGGATACCCAACGAAACTGACCGGAGCCATAACGCTCAACGTAATAACCGGAGTCTGGATACCCAACGAAACTGACCGGAGCCTGAACGCTCAACGTAATAACTGAAGTCTGGATGCGCAACGAAAATGACCGGAGCTTGAATGATCAACGTAATAACTGGAGTCTGGATACCCAAGAAAACTGACCGGAGCCTGAACGCTCAACGTAATAACCGGAGTTTGGATACACAACGAAACTGACCGGAGCCTGAACGCTGAACGTAATAACCGGAGTCTGGATACCCAACGAAACTGAACGGAGCCTGAATGGTCAATGTAATAACCAGAGTCTAGATACTCAACGAAACTGACTGGAGCCTGAACGCACAACGTAATAACTGGAGTCTAGATGCGCCACGAAAATGTCCGGAGCCTAAACGCTCAACGTAATAACCGGGGTCTGGACACCCAACGAAACTGTCCGGAGCCTAAACGCTCAACGTAATAACCGGGGTCTGGACACCCAACGAAACTGACCGGAGCCTGAACGTTCAACGTAATAACCGGAGTCTGGATACCCAACGAAACGTACCGGAGCCTGAACGCTCAACGTAATAACCGGAGTCTGGATACCCAACGAAACTGACCGGAGCTTGAATGCTCAACGTAATAACCGGAGTCTGGATACCCAACGAAATTGACCGGAGCCTGAATGCTCAACGTAATAACCGGAGTCTGGATACCCAATGAAACTGACCGGAGCCTGAACGCTTAACGTAAAAACCGGAGTCTGGATACCCCATGAAACTGACCGGAGCCTGAACGCTCAACGTAATAACCGGAGTCTGGATACCCAACGAAACTGACCGGAGTTGGAACGCTCAACGTAATAACCGGAGTCTGGATACCCAACAAAACTGACCGGAGCCTGAACGCTCAACATAATAACCGGAGTCTGGATACCCAACAAAACTGACCGGAGCCTGAACGCTCAACGTAAAAACCGGAGTCTGGATACCCAACGAAACTGACCGGAGCCTGAAACCTCAACATAATAACCGGAGTCTAGATACCCAACAAAACTGACCGAAGCCTGAACGCTCAACGTAAAAACTGGAGTCTGGATACCCAATGAAACTGACCGGAGCCTGAACGCTCAACGTAATAACCGGAGTCTGGATACCCAACGAAACTCACCGGAGCCTGGACGCTCAACGTAATAACTGAATTCTGGATACCCAACGAAACTGACCGGAGCCTGAACGCTAAACGTAATAACCGGAGTCTGGTTACCCAACGAAACTGACAAGAGCCTGAACTTTTAACGTAATAACCGGAGTCTGGATACCAAACAAAACTGACCGGAGCCTGAACGCTCAATGTAATAACCGGAGTCTGGATACCCAACCAAATTGACCGGAGCCTGAACGCTCAACGTAAAAACCATAGTCTGGATACCCAACGAAACTGACCGGAGCCTGAACGCTCAACGTAATAACCGGATCTGGATACACAACGAAACTGACCGGAGCCTGAACGCTTAACGTAATAACCGGAGTCTGGATACCAAACGAAACTGACCGGAGGCTGAACGCTCAACGTAATAACCGGAGTCTGGATACCCAACCAAATTGACCGGAGCCTGAATGCTCAACGTAATAACCGGAGTCTGGATACCCAACGAAACTGACCGGAGCCTGAACGCTTAACGTAATAACCGGAGCCTGGATACCCAAAAAAACTGACCGGAGCCTAAGAACTCAACGTAAAAACCAGAGTCTGGATACCCAACAAAACTGACCGGAGCCTGAACGCTCAACGTAAAAACCGGAGTCTGGATACCCAACGAAACTGACCGGTGCTTGAACGCTCAACGTAATAACCGATGTCTGGATACCAAACGAAAGTGACCGGAGCCTGAACGCTCAATGTAATAACCGGAGTCTGGATACCCAACGAAACTGATCGGAGCCATAACGCTCAACGTAATAACCGGAGTCTGGATACCCAACGAAACTGACCGGAGCCTGAACGCTCAACGTAATAACTGAAGTCTGGATGCGCAACGAAAATGACCGGAGCTTGAATGCTCAACGTAATAACTGGAGTCTGGATACCCAAAAAAACTAACCGGAGCCTGAACGCTCAACGTAATAACCGGAGTTTGGATACACAACGAAACTGACCGGAGCCTGAACGCTGAACGTAATAACCGGAGTCTGGATACCCAACGAAATTGAACGGAGCCTGAATGGTCAACGTAATAACCAGAGTCTGGATACTCAACGAAACTGACCGGAGCCTGAACGCACAACGTAATAACTGGAGTCTAGATGCGCAACGAAAATGTCCGGAGCCTGAACGCTCAACGTAATAACCAGGGTCTGGACACCCAACGAAACTGACCGGAGCCTGAACGTTCAACGTAATAACCGGAGTCTGGATACCCAACGAAACGTACCGGAGCCTGAACGCTCAACGTAATAACCGGAGTCTGAATACCCAAAGAAACTGACCGGAGCTTGAATGCTCAACGTAATAACCGAAGTCTGGATACCCAACGAAATTGACCAGAGCCTGAATGCTCAACGTAATAACCGGAGTCTGGATACCCAATGAAACCGACCGGAGCCTGAACGCTCAACGTAATAACCAGAGTCTGGATACCCAACAAAACTGACCGGAGCCTGAACGCTTAACGTAAAAACCGGAGTCTGGATACCCCATGAAACTGACCGGAGCCTGAACGTTCAACGTAATAACTGACATCTGGATACACAACAAAACTGACCGGAGCCTGAACGCTCAACGTAATAACCAGAGTCTGGATACCCAACGAAACTGACCAGAGTTGGAACGCTCAACGTAATAACCGGAGTCTGGATACCCAACAAAACTGACCGGAGCCTGAACGCTCATCGTAAAAACCGGAGTCTGGATACCCAACGAAACTGACCGGAGCCTGAAACCTCAACATAGTAACCGGAGTCTGGATACCCAACAAAACTGACCGGAGCCCAAACGCTCAACGTAAAAACTGGAGTCTGGATACCCAATGAAACTGACCGGAGCCTGAACGCTCAACGTAATAACCGGAGTCTGGATACCCAACGAAACTGACCGGAGCCTGGACGCTCAACGTAATAACTGAAGTCTGGATACCCAACGAAACTGACCGGAGCCTGAACGCTAAACGTAATAACCGGAGTCTGGTTACCCAACGAAACTGACCGGAGCCTGAACGCTTAACGTAATAACCGGAGTCTGGATACCAAACAAAACTGACCGGAGCCTGATCGCTCAATGTAATAACCGGAGTCTGGATACCCAACCAAATTGACCGGAGCCTGAACGCTCAACGTAAAAACCATAGTCTGGATACCCAACGAAACTGACCAGAGCCTGAACGCTCAACGTAATAACCGGAGTCTGGATACACAACGAAACTGACCGGAGCCTGAACGCTTAACGTAATAACCGGAGTCTGGATACCAAACGAAACTGACCGGAGGCTGAACGCTCAACGTAATAACCGGAGTCTGGATACCCAACCAAATTGACCGGAGCCTGAATGCTCAACGTAAAAACCGGAGTCTGGATACCCAACGAAACTGACCGGAGCCTGAACGCTCAACGTAATAACCGGAGTCTGGATACACAACGAAACTGACCGGAGCCTGAACGCTTAACGTAATAACCGGAGTCTGGATACCCAAAAAAACTGACCGGAGCCTAAACACTCAACGTAAAAACCAGAGTCTGGATACCCAACAAAACTGACCGGAGCCTGAACGCTCAACGTAAAAACCGGAGTCTGGATACCCAACGAAACTGACCGGTGCTTGAACGCTCAACGTAATAACTGATGTCTGGATACCAAACGAAAGTGACCGGAGCCTGAACGCTCAATGTAATAACCGGAGTCTGGATACCCAACGAAACTGACCGGAGCCATAACGCTCAACGTAATAACCGGAGTCTGGATACCCAACGAAACTGACCGGAGCCTGAACGCTCAACGTAATAACTGGAGTCTGGATGCGCAACAAAAATGACCGGAGCTTGAATGATCAACGTAATAACTGGAGTCTGGATACCCAACAAAACTGACCGGAGCCTGAACGCTCAACGTAATAACCGGAGTCTGGATACCCAACGAAACTGACCGGAGCCTGAAACCTCAACATAGTAACCGGAGTCTGGATACCCAACAAAACTGACCGGAGCCCAAACGCTCAACGTAAAAACTGGAGTCTGGATACCCAATGAAACTGACCGGAGCCTGAACGCTCAACGTAATAACCGGAGTCTGGATACCCAACGAAACTGACCGGAGCCTGGACGCTCAACGTAATAACTGAAGTCTGGATACCCAACGAAACTGACCGGAGCCTGAACGCTAAACGTAATAACCGGAGTCTGGTTACCCAACGAAACTGACCGGAGCCTGAACGCTTAACGTAATAACCGGAGTCTGGATACCAAACAAAACTGACCGGAGCCTGATCGCTCAATGTAATAACCGGAGTCTGGATACCCAACCAAATTGACCGGAGCCTGAACGCTCAACGTAAAAACCATAGTCTGGATACCCAACGAAACTGACCAGAGCCTGAACGCTCAACGTGATAACCGGAGTCTGGATACACAACGAAACTGACCGGAGCCTGAACGCTTAACGTAATAACCGGAGTCTGGATACCAAACGAAACTGACCGGAGGCTGAACGCTCAACGTAATAACCGGAGTCTGGATACCCAACCAAATTGACCGGAGCCTGAATGCTCAACGTAAAAACCGGAGTCTGGATACCCAACGAAACTGACCGGAGCCTGAACGCTCAACGTAATAACCGGAGTCTGGATACACAACGAAACTGACCGGAGCCTGAACGCTTAACGTAATAACCGGAGTCTGGATACCCAAAAAAACTGACCGGAGCCTAAACACTCAACGTAAAAACCAGAGTCTG
Source organism: Lathyrus sativus (assembly GCA_963859935.3). Classification (NCBI taxonomy): domain Eukaryota; kingdom Viridiplantae; phylum Streptophyta; class Magnoliopsida; order Fabales; family Fabaceae; genus Lathyrus; species Lathyrus sativus. The sequence goes on along the minus strand of OZ012736.1, from coordinate 255,497,641 downwards.
GATACCCAACAAAACTGAACGGAGCCTGAACGCTCAACGTAAAAACCGGAGTCTGGATACCCAACGAAACTGACCGGTGCTTGAACGCTCAACGTAATAACTGATGTCTGGATACCAAACGAAAGTGACCGGAGCCTGAACGCTCAATGTAATAACCGGAGTCTGGATACCCAACGAAACTGACCGGAGCCATAACGCTCAACGTAATAACCGGAGTCTGGATACCCAACGAAACTGACCGGAGCCTGAACGCTCAACGTAATAACTGGAGTCTGGATGCGCAACAAAAATGACCGGAGCTTGAATGATCAACGTAATAACTGGAGTCTGGATACCCAACAAAACTGACCGGAGCCTGAACGCTCAACGTAATAACCGGAGTTTGGATACACAACGAAACTGACCGGAGCCTGAACGCTGAACGTAATAACCGGAGTCTGGATACCCAACAAAACTGAACGGAGCCTGAATGATCAACGTAATAACCAGAGTCTGGATACTCAACGAAACTGACCGGAGCCTGAACGCACAACGTAATAACCAGAGTCTGGATACCCAAAAAAACTGACCGGAGCCTGAACGCTCAACGTAAAAACCGGAGTCTGGATACCCCATGAAACTGACCGGAGCCTGAACGTTCAACGTAATAACTGACGTCTGGATACACAACAAAACTGACCGGAGCCTGAACGCTCAACGTAATAACCGGAGTCTGGATACCCAACGAAACTGACAGGAGCCTGAACGTTCAACGTAATAACCGGAGTCTGGATACCCAACAAAACTGACCGGAGCCTGAACGCTCAACGTAAAAACCGGAGTCTGGATACCCAACGAAACTGACCGGAGCCTGAAACCTCAACATAATAACCGGAGTCTGGATACCGCACAAAACTGACCAGAGCCTGAACGCTCAACGTAAAAACTGGAGTCTGGATACCCAATGAAACTGACCGGAGCCTGAACGCTCAACGTAATAACCGGAGTCTGGATACCCAACGAAACTGACCGGAGCCTGGACGCTCAACGTAATAACTGAAGTCTGGATACCCAACGAAACTGACCGGAGCCTGAACGCTAAACGTAATAACCGGAGTCTGGTTACCCAACGAAACTGACCGGAGCCTGAACGCTTAACGTAATAACCGGAGTCTGGATACCAAACAAAACTGAACGGAGCCTGATCGCTCAATGTAATAACCGGAGTCTGGATACCCAACCAAATTGACCGGAGCCTGAATGCTCAACGTAAAAACCATAGTCTGGATACCCAACGAAACTGACCAGAGCCTGAACGCTCAACGTAATAACCGGAGTCTGGATACATAACGAAACTGACCGGAGCCTGAACGCTTAACGTAATAACCGGAGTCTGGATACCAAACGAAACTGACCGGAGGCTGAACGCTCAACGTAATAACCGGAGTCTGGATACCCAACCAAATTGACCGGAGCCTGAATGCTCAACGTAAAAACCGGAGTCTGGATACCCAACGAAACTGACCGGAGCCTGAACGCTCAACGTAATAACCGGAGTCTGGATACCCAACGAAGCTGACCGAAGCCTGAACGCTCAACGTAATAACTGGAGTCTGGATGCGCAACGAAAATGACCGGAGCCTGAATGCTCAACATAATAACCGAAGTCTGGATACCCAACAAAACTGACCGGAGCCTGAACGCTCAACGTAATAACCGGAGTTTGGATACACAACGAAACTGACCGGAGCCTGAACACTGAACGTAATAACCGGAGTCTGGATACCCAACGAAACAAAACGGAGCCTGAATGATCAACGTAATAACCAGAGTCTGGATACTCAACGAAACTGACCGGAGCCTGAACGCACAACGTAATAACTGGAGTCTAGATGTGCAACGAAAACGTCCGGAGCCTGAACGCTCAACGTAATAACCGGGGTCTGGACACCCAACGAAACTGACTGGAGCCTGAACGTTCAACGTAATAACCGGAGTCTGGATACCCAACGAAACGTACCGGAGCCTGAACGCTCAACGTAATAACCGGAGTCTGGATACCCAACGAAACTGACCGGAGCTTGAATGCTCAACGTAATAACCGAAGTCTGGATACCCAACGAAATTGACCGGAGCCTGAACGCTCAACGTAATAACCTGAGTCTGGATACCCAATGAAACTGACCGGAGCCTGAACGCTCAACGTAATAACCAGAGTCTGGATACCCAACAAAACTGATCGGAGCCTGAACGCTTAACGTAAAAACCGGAGTCTGGATACCCCATGAAACTGACCGGAGCCTGAACGTTCAACGTAATAACTGACGTCTGGATACACAACAAAACTGACCGGAGCCTGAACGCTCAACGTAATAACCGGAGTCTGGATGCTCAACGAAAATGATCGGAGCCTGAACGCTCAACGTAATAACCGGAGTCTGGACACCCAACAAAACTGACCGGAGCCTGAACGCTCAACATAAAAACCGGAGTCTGGATACCCAACGAAACTGACCGGAGCCTGAAACCTCAACATAATAACCGGAGTCTGGATACCGCACAAAACTGACCAGAGCCTGAACGCTCAACGTAAAAACTGGAGTCTGGATACCCAATGAAACTGACCGGAGCCTGAACGCTCAACGTAATAACCGGAGTCTGGATACCCAACGAAACTGAACGGAGCCTGAATGATCAACGTAATAACCAGAGTCTGGATACTCAACGAAACTGACCGGAGCCTGAACGCACAACGTAATAACTGGAGTCTAGATGTGCAACGAAAATGTCCGGAGCCTGAACGCTCAACGTAATAACCGGGGTCTGGACACCCAACGAAACTGACCGGAGCCTGAACGTTCAACGTAATAACCGGAGGCTGGATACCCAACGAAACGTACCGGAGCCTGAACGCTCAACGTAATAACCGGAGTCTGGATACCCAACGAAACTGACCGGAGCTTGAATGCTCAACGTAATAACCGAAGTCTGGATACCCAACGAAATTGACCAGAGCCTGAACGCTCAACGTAATAACCTGAGTCTGGATACCCAATGAAACTGACCGGAGCCTGAACGCTCAACGTAATAACCAGAGTCTGGATACCCAACAAAACTGACCGGAGCCTGAACGCTTAACGTAAAAACCGAAGTCTGGATACCCCATGAAACTGACCGGAGCCTGAACGTTCAACGTAACAACTGACGTCTGGATACACAACAAAACTGACCAGAGCTTGAACGCTCAACGTAATAACCAGAGTCTGGATACCCAACGAAACTGACCGGAGTTGGAACGCTCAACCTAATAACCGGAGTCTGGATACCCAACAAAACTGACCGGAGCCTGAATGCTCAACGTAAAAACCGGAGTCTGGATACCCAACGAAACTGACCGGAGCCTGAAACCTCAACATAATAACCGGAGTCTGGATACCCAACAAAACTGACCGGAGCCTGAACGCTCAACGTAAAAACTGGAGGCTGGATACCCAATGAAACCGACCGGAGCCTGAACGCTCAATGTAATAACCGGAGTCTGGATACCGAACGAAATTGACCGGAGCCTGAACGCTCAATGTAAAAACCATAGTCTGGATACCCAACGAAACTGACCGGAGCCTGAACGCTCAACGTAATAACCGGAGTCTGGTTACCCAACGAAACTGACCGGAGCCTGAACGCTTAACGTAATAACCGGAGTCTGGATACCAAATGAAACTTACCGGAGGCTGAACGCTCAACGTAATAACCGGAGTCTGGATACCCAACGAAACTGACCGAAGCCTGAACACTCAACGTAATAATTGGAGTCTGGATGCGCAATGAAAATGACCGGAGCCTGAATGCTCAACGTAATAACCGGAGTCTGGATACCCAACAAAACTGACCGGAGCCTGAACGCTCAACGTAATAACCGGAGTTTGGATACACAACGAAACTGACCGGAGCTTGAACACTGAACGTAATAACCGGAGTCTGGATACCCAACGAAACTGAACGGAGCCTGAATGATCAACGTAATAACCAGAGTTTGGTTACTCAACGAAACTGACCGAAGCCTGAACGCACAACGTAATAACTGGAGTCTAGATGTGCAACGAAAATGTCCGGAGCCTGAACGCTCAACGTAATAACCGGGGTCTGGACACCCAACGAAACTGACCGGAGCCTGAACGTTCAACGTAATAACCGGAGTCTGGATACCCAACGAAACGTACCGGAGCCTGAACGCTCAACGTAATAACCGGAGTCTGGATACCCAACGAAACTGACCGGAGCTTGAATGCTCAACGTAATAACCGAAGTCTGGATACCCAACGAAATTGACCGGAGCCTGAACGTTCAACGTAATAACCTGAGTCTGGATACCCAATGAAACTGACCGGAGCCTGAACGCTCAACGTAATAACCAGAGTCTGGATACCCAACAAAACTGACCGGAGCCTGAACGCTTAACGTAAAAACCGGAGTCTGGATACCCCATGAAACTGACCGGAGCCTGAACGTTCAATGTAATAACTGACGTCTGGATACACAACAAAACTGACCAGAGCTTGAACGCTCAACGTAATAACCGGAGTCTGGATACCCAACGAAACTGACCGGAGTTGGAACGCTCAACGTAATAACCGGAGTCTGGATACCCAACAAAACTGACCGGAGCCTGAATGCTCAACGTAAAAACCGGAGTCTGGATACCCAACGAAACTGACCGGAGCCTGAAACCTCAACATAATAACCGGAGTCTGGATACCCAACAAAACTGACCGGAGCCTGAACGCTCAACGTAAAAACTGGAGGCTGGATACCCAATGAAACTGACCGGAGCCTGAACGCTCAATGTAATAACCGGAGTCTGGATACCGAACGAAATTGACCGGAGCCTGAACACTCAACGTAAAAACCATAGTCTGGATACCCAACGAAACTGACCGGAGCCTGAACGCTCAACGTAATAACCGGAGTCTGGTTACCCAACGAAATTGACCGGAGCCTGAACGCTTAACGTAATAACCGGAGTCTGGATACCAAACGAAACTTACCGGAGGCTGAACGCTCAACGTAATAACCGGAGTCTGGATACCCAACCAAATTGACCGGAGCCTGAATGCTCAACGTAAAAACCGGAGTTTGGATACCCAACGAAACTGACCGGAGCCTGAACGCTCAACGTAATAACCGGAGTCTGGATACCCAACGAAACTGACCGGAGCCTGAACGCTTAACGTAATAACCGGAGCCTGGATACCCAAAAAAAATGACCGGAGCCTAAACACTCAACGTAAAAACCAGAGTCTGGATACCCAACAAAACTGACCGGAGCCTGAACGCTCAACATAAAAACTGGAGTCTGGATACCCAACAAAACTGACCGGTGCTTGAACGCTCAACGTAATAACTGATGTCTGGATACCAAACGAAAGTGATCGGAGCCTGAACGCTCAATGTAATAACCGGAGTCTGGATACCCAACGAAACTGACCGGAGCCATAACGCTCAACGTAATAACCGGAGTCTGGATACCCAACGAAACTGACCGGAGCCTGAACGCTCAACGTAATAACTGAAGTCTGGATGCGCAACGAAAATGACCGGAGCTTGAATGCTCAACATAATAATTGGAGTCTGGATACCCAAAAAAACTGACCGGAGCCTGAACGCTCAACGTAATAACCGGAGTTTGGATACACAACGAAACTGACCGGAGTCTGAACGCTGAACGTAATAACCGGAGTCTGGATACCCAACGAAACTGAACGGAGCCTGAATGATCAACGTAATAACCAGAGTCTGGATACTCAACGAAACTGACCGGAGCCTGAACGCACAACGTAATAACTGGAGTCTAGATGCGCAACGAAAATGTCCGGAGCCTGAACGCTCAACGTAATAACCTAGGTCTGGACACCCAACGAAACTGACCGGAGCCTGAACGTTCAACGTAATAACAGGAGTCTGGATACCCAACGAAACGTACCGGAGCCTGAACGCTCAACGTAATAACCGGAGTCTGGATACCCAACGAAACTGACCGGAGCTTGAATGCTCAACGTAATAACCGAAGTCTGGATACCCAACGAAATTGACCGGAGCCTGAACGCTCAACGTAATAACCGGAGTCTGGATACCCAATGAAACTGACCGGAGTCTGAACGCTCAACGTAATAACCAGAGTCTGGATACCCAACAAAACTGACCGGAGCTTGAACGCTTAACGTAAAAACCGGAGTCTGGATACCCCGTGAAACTGAGCGGAGCCTGAACGTTCAACGCAATAACTGACGTCTGGATACACAACAAAACTGACCGGAGACTGAACGCTCAACGTAATAACTGGAGTCTGGATACCCAACGAAACTGACCAGAGTTGGAACGCTCAATGTAATAACCGGAGTCTGGATACCCAACAAAACTGACCGGAGCCTGAACGCTCAACGTAAAAACCGGAGTATGGATACCCAACGAAACTGACCGGAGCCTGAAACCTCAACATAATAACTGGAGTCTGGATACCCAACAAAACTGACCGGAGCCTGAACGCTCAACGTAAAAACTGGAGTCTGGATACCCAATGAAACTGACCGGAGCCTGAACGCTCAACGTAATAACCGGAGTCTGGATACCCAACGAAAATGACCGGAGCCTGGACGCTCAACGTAATAACTAAAGTCTGGATACCCAACGAAACTGACCGGAGCCTGAACGCTAAACGTAATAACCGGAGTCTGGTTACCCAACGAAACTGACCGGAGCCTGAACGCTTAACGTAATAACCGGAGTCTGGATACCAAACAAAACTGACCGGAGCCTGAACGCTCAATGTAATAACTGGAGTCTGGATACCCAACCAAATTGACCGGAGCCTGAACGCTCAACGTAAAAACCATTATCTGGATACCCAACGAAACTGACCGGAGCCTGAACGCTCAACGTAATAACTGGAGTCTGGATACACAACGAAACTGACCAGAGCCTGAACGCTTAACGTAATAACCGGAGTCTGGATACCAAATGAAACTGACCGGAGGCTGAACGCTCAACGTAATAACCGGAGTCTGGATACCCAACCAAATTGCCAGGAGCCTGAATGCTCAACGTAAAAACCGGAGTCTGGATACCCAACGAAACTGACCGGAGCCTGAACGCTCAACGTAATAACCGGAGTCTAGATACCCAACGAAACTGACCGAAGCCTGAACGCTCAACGTAATAACTGGAGTCTGGATGCGCAACGAAAATGACCGGAGCCTGAATGCTCAACGTAATAATCGGAGTCTGGATACCCAACAAAACTGACCGGAGCCTGAACGCTCAACGTAATAACCGGAGTTTGGATACACAACGAAACTGACCGGAGCCTGAACGCTGAACGTAATAACCGGAGTCTGGATACCCAACGAAACTGAACGGAGCCTGAATGATCAACGTAATAACCAGAGTCTGGATACTCAACGAAACTGACCGGAGCCTGAACGCACAACGTAATAACTGGAGTCTAGATGCGCAACGAAAATGTCCGGAGCCTAAACGCTCAACGTAATAACCGGGGTCTGGACACCCAACGAAACTGACCGGAGCCTGAACGTTCAACGTAATAACCGGAGTCTGGATACCCAACGAAACGTACCGGAGCCTGAACACTCAACGTAATAACCGGAGTCTGGATACCCAACGAAACTGACCGGAGCTTGAATGCTCAACGTAATAACCGAAGTCAGGATACCCAACGAAATTGACCGGAGCCTGAACGCTCAACGTAATAACCTGAGTCTGGATACCCAATGAAGCTGACCGGAGCCTGAACGCTCAACGTAATAACCAGAGTCTGGATACCCAACAAAACTGACCGGAGCCTGAACGCTTAACGTAAAAACCGGAGTCTGGATATCCCATGAAACTGACCGGAGCCTGAACGTTCAACGTAATAACTGACGTCTGGATACACAACAAAACTGACCAGAGCTTGAACGCTCAACGTAATAACCGGAGTCTGGATATCCAACGAAACTGACCGGAGTTGGAACGCTCAACGTAATAACCGGAGTCTGGATACCCAACAAAACTGACCGGAGCCTGAATGCTCAACGTAAAAACCGGAGTCTGGATACCCAACGAAACTGACCGGAGCCTGAAACCTCAACATAATAACCGGAGTCTGGATACCCAACAAAACTGACCGGAGCCTGAACGCTCAACGTAAAAACTGGAGTCTGGATACCCAATGAAACTGACCGGAGCCTGAACGCTCAACGTAATAACCGGAGTCTGGATACCGAACGAAACTGACCAGAGCCTGGACGCTCAACGTAATAACTGAAGTCTGGATACCCAACGAAACTGACCGGAGCCTGAACGCTAAACGTAATAACCGGAGTCTGGTTACCCAACGAAACTGACCGGAGCCTGAACGCTTAACGTAATAACCGGAGTCTGGATACCAAACAAAACTGACCGGAGCCTGATCGCTTAATGTAATAACCGGAGTCTGGATACCCAACCAAATTGACCGGATCCTGAACGTTCAACGTAAAAACCATAGTCTGGATACCCAACGAAACTGACCGGAGCCTGAACGCTCAACGTAATAACCGGAGTCTGGATACACAACGAAACTGACCGGAGCCTGAACGCTTAACGTAATAACCGGAGTCTGGATACCAAACGAAACTGGCCGGAGGCTGAACGCTCAACGTAATAACCGGAGTCTGGATACCCAACCAAATTGACCGGAGCCTGAATGCTCAACGTAAAAACCGGAGTCTAGATACCCAACGAAACTGACCGGAGCCTGAACGCTCAACGTAATAACCGGAGTCTGGATACCCAACGAAACTGACCGGAGCCTGGATACCCAAAAAAACTGACCGGAGCCTAAACACTCAACGTAAAAACCAGAGTCTGGATACCCAACAAAACTGACCGGAGCCTGAACGCTCAACGTAAAAACCGGAGTCTGGATACCCAACGAAACTGACCGGTGCTTGAACGCTCAACGTAATAACTGATGTCTGGATACCAAACGAAAGTGTCCGGAGCCTGAACGCTCAACGTAATAACCGGAGTCTGGATACCCAACGAAACTGACCAGAGCCTGAACGCTCAACGTAATAACTGAAGTCTGGATGCGCAACGAAAATGACCGGAGCTTGAATGCTCAACGTAATAACTGGAGTCTGGATACCCAAAAAATCTGACCGGAGCCTGAACGCTCAACGTAATAACCGGAGTTTGGATCCACAACGAAACTGACCGGAGTCTGAACGCTGAACGTAATAACCGGAGTCTGGATACCCAACGAAACTGAACGGAGCCTGAATGATCAACGTAATAACCAGAGTCTGGATACTCAACGAAACTGACCGGAGCCTGAACGCACAACGTAATAACTGGAGTCTAGATGCGCAACGAAAATGTTCGGAGCCTGAACGCTCAACGTAATAACCGGGGTCTGGACACCCAACGAAACTGACCGGAGCCTGAACGTTCAACGTAATAACCGGAGTCTGGATACCCAACGAAACGTACCGGAGCCTGAACCCTCAACGTAATAACCGGAGTCTGGATACCCAACGAAACTGACCGGAGCTTGAATGCTCAACGTAATAACCGAAGTCTGGATACCCAACGAAATTGACCGGAGCCTGAACGCTCAACATAATAACCGGAGTCTGGATACCCAATGAAACTGACCGGAGCCTGAACGCTCAACGTAATAACCAGAGTCTGGATACCCAACAAAACTGACCGGAGCCTGAACGCTTAACGTAAAAACCGGAGTCTGGATACCCCATGAAACTGACCGGAGCCTGAACGTTCAACGTAATAACTGACGTCTGGATACACAACAAAACTGACCGGAGCCTGAAAGCTCAACGTAATAACTGGAGTCTGGATACCCAACGAAACTGACCGGAGTTGGAACGCTCAACGTAATAACCGGAGTCTGGATACCCAACAAAACTGACCGGAGCCTGAACGCTCAACGTAAAAACCGGAGTCTGGATACCCAACGAAACTGATCGGAGCCTAAAACCTCAACATAATAACCGAAGTCTGGATACCCAACAAAACTGACCGGAGCCTGAACGCTCAACGTAAAAACTGGAGTCTGGATACCCAATGAAACTGACCGGAGCCTGAACGCTCAACATAATAACCGGAGTCTGGATACCCAACGAAACTGACCGGAGCCTGGACGCTCAACGTAATAACTGAAGTCTGGATACCCAACGAAACTGACCGGAGCCTGAACGCTAAACTTAATAACCGGAGTCTGGTTACCCAACAAAACTGACCGGAGCCTGAACGCTTAACGTAATAACCGGAGTCTGGATACCAAACAAAACTGACCGGAGCCTGAACGCTCAATGTAATAACCGGAGTCTGGATACCCAACCAAATTGACCGGAGCCTGAACGCTCAACGTAAAAACCATAGTCTGGATACCCAACGAAACTGACCGGAGCCTGAACGCTCAACGTAATAACCGGAGTCTGGATACACAACGAAACTGACCGGAGCCTGAAGGCTTAACGTAATAACCGGAGTCTGGATACCAAACGAAACTGACCGGAGGCTGAACGCTCAACGTAATAACCGGAGTCTGGATACCCAACCAAATTGACCGGAGCCTGAATGCTCAACGTAAAAACCGGAGTCTGGATACCCAATGAAACTGACCGGAGCCTGAACGCTCAACGTAATAACCGGAGTCTGGATACCCAACGAAACTGACCGGAGCCTGAACGCTTAACGTAATAAACGGAGCCTGGATACCCAAAAAAACTGACCGGAGCCTAAACGCTTAACGTAATAACTGGAGTCTGGATGCGCAACAAAAATGACCGGAGCTTGAATGATCAACGTAATAACTGGAGTCTGGATACCCAACAAAACTGACCGGAGCCTGAACGCTCAACGTAATAACCGGAGTCTGGATACCCAACGAAACTGACCGGAGCCTGAAACCTCAACATAGTAACCGGAGTCTGGATACCCAACAAAACTGACCGGAGCCCAAACGCTCAACGTAAAAACTGGAGTCTGGATACCCAATGAAACTGACCGGAGCCTGAACGCTCAACGTAATAACCGGAGTCTGGATACCCAACGAAACTGACCGGAGCCTGGACGCTCAACGTAATAACTGAAGTCTGGATACCCAACGAAACTGACCGGAGCCTGAACGCTAAACGTAATAACCGGAGTCTGGTTACCCAACGAAACTGACCGGAGCCTGAACGCTTAACGTAATAACCGGAGTCTGGATACCAAACAAAACTGACCGGAGCCTGATCGCTCAATGTAATAACCGGAGTCTGGATACCCAACCAAATTGACCGGAGCCTGAACGCTCAACGTAAAAACCATAGTCTGGATACCCAACGAAACTGACCAGAGCCTGAACGCTCAACGTGATAACCGGAGTCTGGATACACAACGAAACTGACCGGAGCCTGAACGCTTAACGTAATAACCGGAGTCTGGATACCAAACGAAACTGACCGGAGGCTGAACGCTCAACGTAATAACCGGAGTCTGGATACCCAACCAAATTGACCGGAGCCTGAATGCTCAACGTAAAAACCGGAGTCTGGATACCCAACGAAACTGACCGGAGCCTGAACGCTCAACGTAATAACCGGAGTCTGGATACACAACGAAACTGACCGGAGCCTGAACGCTTAACGTAATAACCGGAGTCTGGATACCCAAAAAAACTGACCGGAGCCTAAACACTCAACGTAAAAACCAGAGTCTGGATACCCAACAAAACTGACCGGAGCCTGAACGCTCAACGTAATAACCGGAGTTTGGATACACAACGAAACTGACCGAAGCCTGAACACTGAACGTAATAACCGGAGTCTGGATACCCAACGAAACTGAACGGAGCCTGAATGATCAACGTAATAACCAGAGTCTGGATACTCAACGAAACTGACCGGAGCCTGAACGCACAACGTAATAACTGGAGTCTAGATGTGCAACGAAAATGTCCGGAGCCTGAACGCTCAACGTAATAACCGGGGTCTGGACACCCAACGAAACTGACCGGAGCCTGAACGTTCAACGTAATAACCGGAGGCTGGATACCCAACGAAACGTACCGGAGCCTGAACGCTCAACGTAATAACCGGAGTCTGGATACCCAACGAAACTGACCGGAGCTTGAATGCTCAACGTAATAACCGAAGTCTGGATACCCAACGAAATTGACCAGAGCCTGAACGCTCAACGTAATAACCTGAGTCTGGATACCCAATGAAACTGACCGGAGCCTGAACGCTCAACGTAATAACCAGAGTCTGGATACCCAACAAAACTGACCGGAGCCTGAACGCTTAACGTAAAAACCGAAGTCTGGATACCCCATGAAACTGACCGGAGCCTGAACGTTCAACGTAACAACTGACGTCTGGATACACAACAAAACTGACCAGAGCTTGAACGCTCAACGTAATAACCAGAGTCTGGATACCCAACGAAACTGACCGGAGTTGGAACGCTTAACCTAATAACCGGAGTCTGGATACCCAACAAAACTGACCGGAGCCTGAATGCTCAACGTAAAAACCGGAGTCTGGATACCCAACGAAACTGACCGGAGCCTGAAACCTCAACATAATAACCGGAGTCTGGATACCCAACAAAACTGACCGGAGCCTGAACGCTCAACGTAAAAACTGGAGGCTGGATACCCAATGAAACCGACCGGAGCCTGAACGCTCAATGTAATAACCGGAGTCTGGATACCGAACGAAATTGACCGGAGCCTGAACGCTCAATGTAAAAACCATAGTCTGGATACCCAACGAAACTGACCGGAGCCTGAACGCTCAACGTAATAACCGGAGTCTGGTTACCCAACGAAACTGACCGGAGCCTGAACGCTTAACGTAATAACCGGAGTCTGGATACCAAATGAAACTTACCGGAGGCTGAACGCTCAACGTAATAACCGGAGTCTGGATACCCAACGAAACTGACCGAAGCCTGAACACTCAACGTAATAATTGGAGTCTGGATGCGCAATGAAAATGACCGGAGCCTGAATGCTCAACGTAATAACCGGAGTCTGGATACCCAACAAAACTGACCGGAGCCTGAACGCTCAACGTAATAACCGGAGTTTGGATACACAACGAAACTGACCGGAGCTTGAACACTGAACGTAATAACCGGAGTCTGGATACCCAACGAAACTGAACGGAGCCTGAATGATCAACGTAATAACCAGAGTTTGGTTACTCAACGAAACTGACCGGAGCCTGAACGCACAACGTAATAACTGGAGTCTAGATGTGCAACGAAAATGTCCGGAGCCTGAACGCTCAACGTAATAACCGGGGTCTGGACACCCAACGAAACTGACCGGAGCCTGAACGTTCAACGTAATAACCGGAGTCTGGATACCCAACGAAACGTACCGGAGCCTGAACGCTCAACGTAATAACCGGAGTCTGGATACCCAACGAAACTGACCGGAGCTTGAATGCTCAACGTAATAACCGAAGTCTGGATACCCAACGAAATTGACCGGAGCCTGAACGTTCAACGTAATAACCTGAGTCTGGATACCCAATGAAACTGACCGGAGCCTGAACGCTCAACGTAATAACCAGAGTCTGGATACCCAACAAAACTGACCGGAGCCTGAACGCTTAACGTAAAAACCGGAGTCTGGATACCCCATGAAACTGACCGGAGCCTGAACGTTCAACGTAATAACTGACGTCTGGATACACAACAAAACTGACCAGAGCTTGAACGCTCAACGTAATAACCGGAGTCTGGATACCCAACGAAACTGACCGGAGTTGGAACGCTCAACGTAATAACCGGAGTCTGGATACCCAACAAAACTGACCGGAGCCTGAATGCTCAACGTAAAAACCGGAGTCTGGATACCCAACGAAACTGACCGGAGCCTGAAACCTCAACATAATAACCGGAGTCTGGATACCCAACAAAACTGACCGGAGCCTGAACGCTCAACGTAAAAACTGGAGGCTGGATACCCAATGAAACTGACCGGAGCCTGAACGCTCAATGTAATAACCGGAGTCTGGATACCGAACGAAATTGACCGGAGCCTGAACACTCAACGTAAAAACCATAGTCTGGATACCCAACGAAACTGACCGGAGCCTGAACGCTCAACGTAATAACCGGAGTCTGGTTACCCAACGAAATTGACCGGAGCCTGAACGCTTAACGTAATAACCGGAGTCTGGATACCAAACGAAACTTACCGGAGGCTGAACGCTCAACGTAATAACCGGAGTCTGGATACCCAACCAAATTGACCGGAGCCTGAATGCTCAACGTAAAAACCGGAGTTTGGATACCCAACGAAACTGACCGGAGCCTGAACGCTCAACGTAATAACCGGAGTCTGGATACCCAACGAAACTGACCGGAGCCTGAACGCTTAACGTAATAACCGGAGCCTGGATACCCAAAAAAAATGACCGGAGCCTAAACACTCAACGTAAAAACCAGAGTCTGGATACCCAACAAAACTGACCGGAGCCTGAACGCTCAACATAAAAACTGGAGTCTGGATACCCAACAAAACTGACCGGTGCTTGAACGCTCAACGTAATAACTGATGTCTGGATACCAAACGAAAGTGATCGGAGCCTGAACGCTCAATGTAATAACCGGAGTCTGGATACCCAACGAAACTGACCGGAGCCATAACGCTCAACGTAATAACCGGAGTCTGGATACCCAACGAAACTGACCGGAGCCTGAACGCTCAACGTAATAACTGAAGTCTGGATGCGCAACGAAAATGACCGGAGCTTGAATGCTCAACATAATAATTGGAGTCTGGATACCCAAAAAAACTGACCGGAGCCTGAACGCTCAACGTAATAACCGGAGTTTGGATACACAACGAAACTGACCGGAGTCTGAACGCTGAACGTAATAACCGGAGTCTGGATACCCAACGAAACTGAACGGAGCCTGAATGATCAACGTAATAACCAGAGTCTGGATACTCAACGAAACTGACCGGAGCCTGAACGCACAACGTAATAACTGGAGTCTAGATGCGCAACGAAAATGTCCGGAGCCTGAACGCTCAACGTAATAACCTAGGTCTGGACACCCAACGAAACTGACCGGAGCCTGAACGTTCAACGTAATAACAGGAGTCTGGATACCCAACGAAACGTACCGGAGCCTGAACACTCAACGTAATAACCGGAGTCTGGATACCCAACGAAACTGACCGGAGCTTGAATGCTCAACGTAATAACCGAAGTCTGGATACCCAACGAAATTGACCGGAGCCTGAACGCTCAACGTAATAACCGGAGTCTGGATACCCAATGAACTTGACCGGAGTCTGAACGCTCAACGTAATAACCAGAGTCTGGATACCCAACAAAACTGACCGGAGCTTGAACGCTTAACGTAAAAACCGGAGTCTGGATACCCCGTGAAACTGAGCGGAGCCTGAACGTTCAACGCAATAACTGACGTCTGGATACACAACAAAACTGACCGGAGACTGAACGCTCAACGTAATAACCGGAGTCTGGATACCCAACGAAACTGACCAGAGTTGGAACGCTCAATGTAATAACCGGAGTCTGGATACCCAACAAAACTGACCGGAGCCTGAACGCTCAACGTAAAAACCGGAGTATGGATACCCAACGAAACTGACCGGAGCCTGAAACCTCAACATAATAACTGGAGTCTGGATACCCAACAAAACTGACCGGAGCCTGAACGCTCAACGTAAAAACTGGAGTCTGGATACCCAATGAAACTGACCGGAGCCTGAACGCTCAACGTAATAACCGGAGTCTGGATACCCAACGAAACTGACCGGAGCCTGGACGCTCAACGTAATAACTAAAGTCTGGATACCCAACGAAACTGACCGGAGCCTGAACGCTAAACGTAATAACCGGAGTCTGGTTACCCAACGAAACTGACCGGAGCCTGAACGCTTAACGTAATAACCGGAGTCTGGATACCAAACAAAACTGACCGGAGCCTGAACGCTCAATGTAATAACTGGAGTCTGGATACCCAACCAAATTGACCGGAGCCTGAACGCTCAACGTAAAAACCATTATCTGGATACCCAACGAAACTGACCGGAGCCTGAACGCTCAACGTAATAACTGGAGTCTGGATACACAACGAAACTGACCAGAGCCTGAACGCTTAACGTAATAACCGGAGTCTGGATACCAAATGAAACTGACCGGAGGCTGAACGCTCAACGTAATAACCGGAGTCTGGATACCCAACCAAATTGACCGGAGCCTGAATGCTCAACGTAAAAACCGGAGTCTGGATACCCAACGAAACTGACCGGAGCCTGAACGCTCAACGTAATAACCGGAGTCTAGATACCCAACGAAACTGACCGAAGCCTGAACGCTCAACGTAATAACTGGAGTCTGGATGCGCAACGAAAATGACCGGAGCCTGAATGCTCAACGTAATAATCGGAGTCTGGATACCCAACAAAACTGACCGGAGCCTGAACGCTCAACGTAATAACCGGAGTTTGGATACACAACGAAACTGACCGGAGCCTGAACGCTGAACGTAATAACCGGAGTCTGGATACCCAACGAAACTGAACGGAGCCTGAATGATCAACGTAATAACCAGAGTCTGGATACTCAACGAAACTGACCGGAGCCTGAACGCACAACGTAATAACTGGAGTCTAGATGCGCAACGAAAATGTCCGGAGCCTAAACGTTCAACGTAATAACCGGGGTCTGGACACCCAACGAAACTGACCGGAGCCTGAACGTTCAACGTAATAACCGGAGTCTGGATACCCAACGAAACGTACCGGAGCCTGAACACTCAACGTAATAACCGGAGTCTGGATACCCAACGAAACTGACCGGAGCTTGAATGCTCAACGTAATAACCGAAGTCAGGATACCCAACGAAATTGACCGGAGCCTGAACGCTCAACGTAATAACCTGAGTCTGGATACCCAATGAAGCTGACCGGAGCCTGAACGCTCAACGTAATAACCAGAGTCTGGATACCCAACAAAACTGACCGGAGCCTGAACGCTTAACGTAAAAACCGGAGTCTGGATATCCCATGAAACTGACCGGAGCCTGAACGTTCAACGTAATAACTGACGTCTGGATACACAACAAAACTGACCAGAGCTTGAACGCTCAACGTAATAACCGGAGTCTGGATATCCAACGAAACTGACCGGAGTTGGAACGCTCAACGTAATAACCGGAGTCTGGATACCCAACAAAACTGACCGGAGCCTGAATGCTCAACGTAAAAACCGGAGTCTGGATACCCAACGAAACTGACCGGAGCCTGAAACCTCAACATAATAACCGGAGTCTGGATACCCAACAAAACTGACCGGAGCCTGAACGCTCAACGTAAAAACTGGAGTCTGGATACCCAATGAAACTGACCGGAGCCTGAACGCTCAACGTAATAACCGGAGTCTGGATACCGAACGAAACTGACCAGAGCCTGGTGTTGCACCCTAAAATTTGCCCAACCTTATTCAATGGGTTTATGTTTCATTATTACTAGCATTTGCATATAGAGTCATGTACATAGACTAACCATCTGCATAGCATAAGCATAGCAAGTCATTCAACAGGGGACCAATCATTATTTTCATCTCTAGAGGCCTAGCAAGAGGTTATCATCCCAATTCAATCCTATTCAAGTCATCAGGAAAGAATTTGAAAGCAAAGAGTTCAGCAGATCAAGCCTTGAGTCCATCTCCTAGCTGAGGGTATCTGAGGATCAACAAGAGGGTTGTGAGCTGTGAAGTGGAGGCATGGAGGGCATCTAGACATTATGAGAGACTTAAAAGGTCATTTGGAGAAGAAAACAAGTTGTTGATGTGAGCACAAGAGCTATAGTTGAAGACAGTCAACTAGGGTTTCATCTGGGTCAATCCTAGGTCAACCCTAAGTCAATTGACTGACTTAAGAGGGCATTCAAGTCTATTGGAGAGATGTGGGGATCAACATTGGACATATAAAGAAGGATATGGAGATATGACAAGAAGAATTCAAGAGAAATCAAGGAGAAGAGGAGTTACTAAATTAGGGTTTCCCTGTAAAATCCCCTAGTTTAGGTCAAATTTCCAAGCAAGATAAGTCAAAATGCTAGCTTCAAATGGCTTCTTGGCCAACATGAAACTTGTAGAGGATCTCAAGACCTTTAATTTGAGTGGTGGAAGACCTCAAGGAGATTTATAGAACTCAAGTTATGGTCCTTGCAAGTTACAGGTCATTTGGGGTGTCTGAACTTTTGTCTGTGAAAGTGACTTGACTTCCAAGCTAGTTTTGCCCCTCAAGGAGGTTTCAAATGAATTCTTGGTAAACATAAGAAGTGTTCCTCATTGTCTTAGATTTCTAGAATGGTATGGTATGCCTTCATATGATGTGGAGAACTCAACTTATGGTCTTGGCAAGCAAAGGGCATTTTGGGCATTTGTGAATTACAGGTCATTTTATCCTATGTCCAAAACTCATACAAGGAGGCCTCAAATGGAAAAACTTACAACATCAAACTTGCTCCAAATGGGATTTTAAGTCTAGAAAGAAGGTCACAAATTATTGGAGAAGCCCATAGCATGGAGTTGCATGATTGGTCAAAATATGAACTAAAAAGGCTTATAAAGTGAATAATTTCAAATTGAAAAATGGTTTGGGAGATTTACAAGTCCAAATGGAGACTTCCAATATATGATTTTGCATGGAAAAACAATTCTAAGAACAATGGTTCACACACTTTTTTGAGTTTAGAAGGAAAAAATGAAGTTATCCATGGTTGCTTGCCTTTTAAGAAACATAATCAAAATGAGCCAAAGTTGGAAAACAAGGGAATGTGCAAGATGGATCTAGAATGTACCATTGGAGTCTATATATTCATGAAAGGAGAATTTGGCAAGGGTTGGCTCCATTTGCACCAAGAATTCCACAAATTCCCTCATTCTTTTCATTGAAGTTTCATTGCAATTCTCTCAAATTCTTCACAAAATCATCATCCACATTGATTCAATCTTGCTCCATTATCATCATAGATCAGGATTGAAGCAAGGTTTTGGTGATTCTCATCCATTTTCGAGTGCTTTTTTCAAGAACATCAAAGTTGCAAATTCCATTGAACAACATAATTCAAGCAAGGAAGCTCCAAAATATTGCATACAGAATCACATACATCAAGGAGTGATCAAGATCCAACACTTAGAAGCTTCAGATCCACATCTTCCATAGCTGTTTCTCAAGGTTTTACACCAGGTAAGTTTTCATTCGATTTGCTTGATTCAGTTAGTTTAACATGATTTTATTAGTTTAGACATGATCTAGGTGGTTAGGAGATTAGGTTAGATGAATTTGGAAAGGATTGGTGATGGTTGGTGACAGGTGTAACAAACTGTTTGGATCAATATCTCTTAGGTTAAGCCATTAGAATGTTAACTCGATAGTGTAGATTAATCTCCATTAGTTGTAGATCAGATTAGGGTAAGTTTGAGGGAGAATGGTGATGGTTCATAACAGTATGATTTCATGGAGGCCAGGGTTTGATGCAATCGGATTTGTTGTTGTGGTGAGTTTCAAGATAATCTAATGCCCTAGGCTTGTAGAGGGAGATTTGGAGCAGGTTTCATGTTTATGGCGTGGCATTTCATTGCGTGTGGAAGGAGAACAGAGGAGGTGAAGTTTAGTCGTGCATGGCCATTCATGGAAGTTGAAACCCTAGGTTTCAGATCAAGGGAGGAAGACATAATCCTACCCGTCCAATGCGCGCGAAGACCTTTGACTTGGAGGATGATCTTGTGGCTGTCATTTAATCTGAAATTTGGAGGGAAGGACCTTGGCCAAAACGCGCCGTTTCATTAATTGAAACGGGCGGGCCTGAATGGATTTTGTTATCCCCACCCCCAATGTGAGCCCAATTCCAAGTTCTAACGTGATTTCACTTCTTTTCTCACCCCCCAGCGCTTCTCTTTTTGTTTCACTAATTCAGAGTGGTATTGGGCCCTAGTGCAAGCGCTATCTGCACCCCCTGTCTGAGGGCCCATCCAGATATCAACTGGGCGAATTTCTATTTCAACCCCCTCCTTCTCATTTTAATTCATTTTATTTTCTTAATTCCATTTTAATTTTTACCAATTTCATAAATTCATAACTAATTCATAAAAAATGCATTTTAATCCATTCTTTTTACCATATGTTCTTTAGGATGTGTAGAATATTATAGAAAAATAAAATTTCATTTTTAGTTTTATTCCATATTTTTTACATATTTTCTAAATAAATGTCATATTAAATAGGTTCATTTCATGCATCATTTTAATGATTTTTGTTCTCTCACATGCTTTGATATTTTTTGATCATTCTTTTCATATTGTTTAGATGAGATATTCAACTTGTAGAAATATTTTAGTTCCCATTTTTAGGAGTTAATTTTAGGTGGTTAATAAATTCTTGAACATCATGAACAAAACTAGGGTTTTAGGTGACAACTTAAGAAGTTTGATTTCATTTCCCTTAGGACTTAGGATTTAAATAGATTAGTTATGGGACTATAGGGGCTATGGGTAGTTACTAGACCCCTTAGAGAAAAGTTAAGATTCCCCTACTGCTATTATTACTGTCTGTATATCTGTTGTCTGGTGTGGTGTGCCCTCTGGGGATTGCTGATTGTTTGATTGGGTATTGGGTTTGTCTGGGCCCTGGGGAAGCTGAAGATTTGTGAAGATGAAGCCATTGGAGATTCAAAGATTGAAGATCAACTGTCAGAGTTGAGGAGGAGATTCTTGCTAGCAGCTGCTGAGGAGACTAGAGTTTAGGAGCTAGGCAGAGCTCTAGATTAGAATGATTGTTTCTCAAACATGGATTGCCTTGTCTGCATCCATTCTTCTCTGTGATTCAGAGTCTCTCTAAGACACTCACCCCCTTCCTTTGGAAGGCTTGGTGATAGTGTCTATGAGATAGAACTCTTGAGAGAAACTGTCTCTTGTGTTAGAAGCAGTCTGTTCACCACCCTTGGTAGTCAACTGATTGCTTAACACCCAATTCACTCTTGTGACTAATCCCTCATCCTGGAGGTTTGAGCTGGAAGAAAAGCCATTGCAGATAGCAGACTGATGATCAAAGCCCTTGCCTGAAGGCCATGAAGATGAAGATTGATGCTTGTTGAAGCCTGTAGCTGATTGGAGATTACTTGAAGCCAGATGTTGGTTCAGAGCTGCTGATGCTGTTTCTTTTGCTGTTGTATTGTTGATGTATTGATTGGTTTTCCGGACTGTATTGTTTGCTGTTTACCCTGTTGGGTTGAAAGTGAAGCCTGTTCACTTTTGCCCATTGTTTTCTAGGTTCGAGGTTGAGTGGGACTCCCTTGCCTCGCTTGTATTGCTGCATCCATGCATTTTACTGTTTTACTGTATATATCTGATATTGTTTCTGTTTCTGCCTATCCCGTAGGATCTCTGTTTCTCTCTGTGCAAGAGAGGAGCATGATAGACACTAGGTCTTAACCCATGCATGATAACATTAGGTTAGTTTGTTTCCCTTCGCAACCGTAAGTTAGAGTTCTGTCTCTTCTTTCTCAAAACAAACAGAAAAACACATAAAGATTTCAAACTCAATAAAAGACATTTCTTCCGTAAAAGAATGTGAACTCATCAAAACGTCATTTTTGTCCGCCGGGACTGTTAATCAAGAAAACCTTTTTCAGAAGGAATAAAATCAATCGAGGGCAGACTTGTGTCGTACGTGGCCCGAACTACGTTTGCTCTGATCTTTCATGCCGTGTGAAAGTACGTAGGCATAGGATGCGATATCCTAGCGAGCAACTTTCCCCTCCTTTCCCGTAGGTAGGCGAACTACGTTGACTCTGATTTCTCGTTCCAGACGGGAATACGTAGGCATAAAGTGCGATACTTTGCCGAGTCATTTTTATTTTCATTTTATTTTCTTTTTCACCCTTGACCTATAGCTTAGATAGAATAACAATCCATACCCGAAAACAAGCGTGGATCCCATCGAGTACGATGGACGCGAGGGGTGCTAATACCTTCCCCTTACGTAACCGACTCCCGAACCCAGGTTTTGGTTGCGATGACCATACCTTTCCCGTGTTGTGCGAGGTTTACTCTGAGCGTTTCCTTTCCCTCCCGTGGGATAAATAACGCACGGTGGCGACTCTTCTGTTCAGCCGGCGCCGATTTTCGCAGTAGCGACAGCTGGCGACTCTGCTGGGGATCCAACGTCCCCTGGCTGCTAAGGACTGCGACGGTTCTTATGCATTTGGGATCCAACGTCCCTTGAGAGAGTCAATCCTAACGCTTGTTTTCCCGTCGAGGATTTTGTATGGAGTTATTTTATATTTCTAACCCTGTATTTTTCAGCTTTGTATATTGATTATTGCTGTATCTTGGGGTGTGACGGGTGCTCTAATATTGAGAGATAAGCCGGACCTGGGCTTGAGTGCACCTAGAATTAGAGTAGAAATTAGTGGGCGCCCGCTTGCTTTGCTTGCTTTGGTGTCCCATGAAATCTACACTCAGACGAGGTTCTTCTGGTTGGCCTCCTGCCCCTTCCTTTGGTTGGCGTGGGTTGCTGGTTAGTTGGATTGTCGACTCTGGGGACCGATCATTTGGAAGTTGGCTGAGTGAGGCCTCTTCAGGAATTGATGATGCCACTCCTTCTGGGAATCGTATCATCAACCCTGAAAGTCTGTGACGCCGACGACCGCATAGGATGCCGTACCTTGTGCCAGTTATAGGGCCACCCACCTGTGAGGGGATTCGGGGTTATGCAGGTAACTAGACCTTCAGATACCGGTTATTTCGTGATCAGAGATCCTGGTTATTTATGGAGAGTTATGAGGTCTGTCAGAGACCATTTGGAGATTTATTCTGAGGTCTGTCAGAGACCATTGGGAAAGTTATGAGGTCTGTCAGAGACCATTTGGAGATGTGCTCTGAGGTCTGTCAGAGACCATTTGGAGATGTGTTCTGAGGTCTGTCAGAGACCAATTATGGATGTGATTTGAGGTCTATCAGAGACCAGTTGGAGTTATGGTTTGAGGTCTGTCAGAGACCAGTATTGGAGTTTTATTTTAGGTCTATCTGAGACCAGGGTTTGATGACTTCTGGATGGTCTATCAGAGACCTTTCTTGATTGGGTTTAGGCTATTCAGCTGCAGCTTTGGTCCCTGTTGAATGTTACTTGCATTGCATCCTTGCATATCCATTATCATTTGCATTTCACTAACGTGTGTCTGTGCTGCAGGTGCATTTGCATTTCCCTAGTTCTAGTGCCCAGACTTTTGAGTGTTTGATCATGACTAGCTTAAGGAGAACGGTTGCTTACAAATTGCCTACGCCTGATATTGTTCCTTTACTGGGGTTGATATCTCTTGCTGATGAGAGTGTTCGTAGGAGTTTCCGGATGAGCTATGGTAGATTATTGAGATTGGTGTGCAAACCTACAGAGGTAGAGTTAGATGGGCTGTATGCTTTGATGCAATTCTATGACCCTGCTTTGAGGTGCTTTACGTTCTCTGACTTTCTTATGGGACCAACCCTGGAGGAATACGCTAAGTATGTTGAGCTGCCCGTGCAGAACCAGGTTCCGTTCATTCATTATGATGCCAAACCTAAGCCGGAGGAATTGGCAAAAGCCTTGCATGTTGATGCTTCTGAACTTGTGACTACTGTTTCCCGTGGAGTTCCAGGATTCTCATTTCAGTTCTTAGTGGGTAAAGCCCAAGAGTACGCCCAGAATGGGTGCTGGGTTGCTTTCAATGCTGTGTTGGCCTTGTGCATTTATGGCATAGTACTGTTCCCCAATATACCGAATTTTGTGGACTTCGACGCCTTCTACTTGTTTGCCGCTGGTAATCCTGTACCTACCTTACTCGGAGATCTCTATCACTCACTGCATTACAAGAATGAGAAAGGAAGGGGGAAGAATGTTCATCTTTGCGTACCTTTGTTGAGTATGTGGTTTGAGAATCACCTTCCTAAGAAAGGATCTGCTGCAGAGACTACAGTTCCAGTGGGTTGGCCAGAGCGCCTGATGAGGCTATCGTCGGAAGATATGGAGTGGTTTGATAGAGACCTGTTGGGATCTGAGCTCATCTTTAGCTGTGCTGGGTACCCTAATGTGCCGTTGATAGGAAGAAAAGGGTGTATCAATTACAACCCTTCTCTATTCATTTGCCAGTTCGGATATGCGCTGAAGAATCCACCTCAGGAGGAAGAAGTACAGGAATCTCTGTATTTCACCGGTGACGTGAAGGGGGAGTTATTAGCCAAGTTGCAACGTGCCTGGACGCGTATTAACCGCAAAGGGAAGCCGTTGTTAGGAAAGAATGACTGTCAGGCCTATGCACCTTATAGAGTTTGGATTCAGGAGAGGGCTAGTCAGTTGAAGATGCCGTTTCCAGATGCACCAATTCTTGTTCCCGTTCCGGTAGAAGAGCCGACTACTGTTTCTAGGGAAGTCTATGAACAAGTTGTGAGAGAGAAAGAAGCCTTGATGAAGATTAATGAAGGGTTAGAGCAAGAGTTAGCCCAAGTGCGCAGTGAGAAAAACAAGGCTGTATATGCTTTCCAACAACAGATTGAGCTAGTAAACAGGTTAGGAGCTGAGTTGACCGAGGAAAAGAAGAAGCACGAACGTCTGGGGCAAGAGTTCAGAAGCTCCCATGACATGCTGGAAGCCAAAAAGAAAGCGCTCGACGCAGCACACCGAGAGATATCTTCTTGCAATAAGACTTGGAATGCTACACTCACTAACAACAAGAAGAGGGAAGATAAGCTGAAGCAGCAAATTTCCGACCTCGAAGAAAAGTTGAAGTCTAGCATCAAGAAGTGTGAGGAGGAAGTGATGAATCGGTATAGTGTCCAGCATGCACTGAACAAGGCAATCAAATCCAGAGACGAAGCAGTGTCCCAGAAGCGCAAGTTAGAAGATTGCTTCGGAGAAGCAACATGGGAAGAAACTGCTGAAGACGTACGCCGTGTCCTTAAGAGGAGAAACCTGCTTGTTGAAGGGCTGCTTGATCGACCAAGCCATCCGGAGACCAAGAAGTTGATAGAGGAGTATCAGACCTTCGGGAGGATTTGATCATTTCACGTAGTTATTTGTATGCTTTATTTGCATAGTGCTGACCATCACCAGGATTGTTGGTTGAGGTCATGCCTTCTTTGTACTCTCAGTGATATTGTACCCTGGGATTATTGATTCTCTCTGCAATATATGAGGCTTTCTATGATTCAGCTCCGGTATTCTTATTGTCAGCACTGTCACTGCACCGGCACCCTCGCACTGGAACTGGGGGAATGAACTTCCCTAATGCACAGGCACATTGCATTGCATTCATATTCATATTGCATAACAGGTAATCTTTGAATGGTGTCTTATCTCTTGCTCTGTACCAGGTACTTAACAGGATTCCAGATCAACATCCGTACCGCTATTCTACACGATCCAACTGTCGGAAAGTCATGGACCAAATTCAGAACGAGATGCAGGATGTACGCGAGAAGCTCGCCCTCTTCATGCAGACCATGGAAGCTATAGCAAAAGGGCAAGAGAATTTGCAGGCCATGGTCCAGCCTCTGTTGGCTCGCAACGCTGGTCATGGTAACGAAGATCATCAGTCTGTCCGGGTTGATACTGCTCATGGAGACGGCACTCCTACGCCAGTGGCTCCGCCCGTGGTCAATATACCTGCCGCTAACGTCAACAACGCTACCGCTGCTGTGAATGGTAACGTCGGAGGGGGAAATGAGACTGCTGTCCATAACGCTGGGCTGGGTGATGGAGATAATCTTGGAGGCAATGGCTTTGTCAATACTGGGTTCGGATTCAACGATCAGGGATTCGACAACACTGGCAAGTATGGCTTTAATGCTCAAGGCTTTGGGCAAGATGGTTATGGTATGGTCAATCAGGGTTACGGAGGCTTCGGAAACGGGAACGGTACCGGATTTATGGCTGGAGGTCCTGCTGGAGGTGTTCAAGGGTACGGCATCAGAGGCCGAGTTCCGGGGATGAATCAGGGCAGAGCCGGACGTAATAATGCGTATGATGGATACGGGGCTGGAAACGGTATGTGGCAAGAGGATCAACAGGAGGATGCCTTCTCTGGAGGGGTTTTTGAAGGGCCGATGGATGATTCTCAAAAGATTAGAATGCTGGAAGAGCAAATGAAGGGAGTCCTAAATCAGAGTGCTGTAGGATTGGACATGGCAACTATGGGCTTGGTACCTGGCTTGAGGGTGCCCATTAAATTCAAGGCGCCTGCGTTCGATAAGTACAAAGGAGACACATGCCCGAAAGTGCATGTGCGAGCTTATTACAGAAAGATGTCTGCATACTCCACTGATGAAAGAATGCTCATGCATTTCTTTCAGGATAGTCTATCGGGTCCTTCCCTAGAGTGGTACATGGGGTTGGAGCCCACTGATATCAAGACTTGGAAGCAATTGGCGGAGGCGTTCGTAGCCCATTACAAGTATAACAGCGACCTGGCGCCCAATCGGGTCCAGTTGGCCGGGCTTTCGCAGAAGAAGGGGGAGAGTTTTAAGGAGTACGCGCAAAGGTGGCGCGATATGGCTGCCAGGGTCCGTCCTCCTGTGGAAGATAAAGAAATGAACGATATGTTTGTCGGCACATTCACCGGTTTGTTTCATGATATGCTATTTCATACGTCTCTGGCCAGTTTTTCAGACCTGATTCTGATGGGTGAAAAGATTGAGCGTAATATTAAACAAGGAAAATTCCAAGTCGAGGAGTCAACTGCATCTGGCAGTAGTAGGAAAGCTTATGGTGGGCGCCGTCAGGGCGAAGCTAGCGCGGTATTTGGAGGCCGAGGCCGAGGCCGAGGCAGGGGAAGAAATCAATATCGTCAGCCGCAGCAAGTGTCGAGTGTTACTATCCCCTATCAACAGCAGCCAATCCAGCAACAACAACCGGTTCAGCAGCAACCAATGCCACAGCAGCAGCAGCCTCAGCAGGGGGCACAGCAAGCTCAGCGAAAATTCCAGGGTGGTAAGCCGAGAAGGGTGTTCGAGAAACCTCCCTCTACCTATGCTGATTTATTGCAGACATTGTTGGGATTGAATCTGGTGGAGAAAAGAACCTTGGCACCGATAACGGGAACTCCCCCGTTCGGCTATGATGCAAATAGACACTGTGAGTTTCATTCTGGGGCCCCGGGCCATGATATAGAAGGTTGTCATGCTTTTAAGCACGTTGTACAGGATCTCTTGGACAACAAGTCTATCAACTTCGGAACGACAGTTCCAAATATAGTCCAGAAACCCATGCCTAATCATGGGGCGAATGCCGTGCTGACTGAGGAAGGTCTGAATTTGATTATGAATGTCGAGGATTTAAAGACGCCGCTGAGCGAGATAAAAAGCCGACTGTTGCAGGGAGGTGTTTACCCGGGATGTAATGAGTACTGTTTAGATTGTTGGGCCCTGTCTGGGGGGTGTGAGGATCTGAAGAAAGGCATTCAGGCCTTAATTGATGAAGGTATATTGCAGTTTGATCGAACAGCAACGGATGAGCCGGCAGGGGCAGTAGTGGATAATCGGAGTGATGTGGCCACAGTGACAATTCCTAGGAAGACGATCACCATTTCAGCACCAGCTCAGCGACCACCGATTACTATAACTAAAGCCGGGCCAATCCCGTATGAGAACACGAAGGCGGTCCCATGGTCATATGGGCTAGAGGTGTATTGTGACGGGATTAAAATCGATGTTAACAAGCAGTCAGCGGAGGTTGTGGATAATGTTGTTGGCTCAGGAGGCATGACGAGGAGTGGCAGGATCTTTATATCTCCTGAAGTGGAAGCCGAAAGGCTAGCGAAAGGAAAGGGGAAAGCAGTTGAGAATGTTCCGGTTCAAGCAAATGAAAAAGAAGCCGCATCTAAGGATGTAGAAGAATTTATGCGCTTGATTCGGAAGAGCGATTATAAAATTGTGGAGCATCTGCAGCAAACACCGTCCAAAATATCTATTCTGTCATTGCTGTTGTGTTCGGAAGCTCACCGAAATGCTTTGCTGAAAGTCCTGGACACTTCTTTTGTACCACAGGACGTCTCCGTGAACCAGCTAGAAGGAGTATTGGCACACGTAAATGCAGGCCACAGTCTGGGCTTTACTGATTTCGACTTGACTCCGAAAGGAAGGGATCATAATATGGCATTACATGTGTCTGTTGAGTGCAGAGGGTCGACAATGTCGCATGTATTGGTTGACACCGGGTCGTCTTTGAACGTGCTGCCTAAGAAGGCTATGATGAAGCTGGATGTTCGGGGGATTTTGTGCACCCCAAGTGATTTGGTAGTCAGAGCGTTTGACGGCACGCGGAGAACAGTCTTCGGATCGATTACCTTGCCTCTGCAAGTGGGGCCGGAAGTGTTTGCAACGGAGTTTTATATCATGGATATACAGCCTGCGTACAGCTGCTTGCTGGGAAGACCTTGGATTCACGGGGCAGGGGCAGTCACGTCTACCCTGCATCAGAAGTTAAAGTATATGGTCGGAGACAGTGTGGTCACCGTGTGCGGAGAAGAAGACATCCTGGTCAGCCATCTATCTTCGTTTAAATATGTGGAAGTCGACGGGGAGATCCACGAGACACCATGCCAGGCATTCGAAGGTTTGCACATAAAGGACAAGGGTCCCAGGCCAAGCAAAGTGCCAGAGATAGCTGTTTCTTCGTATAAAGAAGCTCGAGCTCTAGTGGAAGCTGGAGAAGCCAAAGGCTGGGGCAAAGTATTGGACATTCCTGTGAAAATGGACCGGTTCGGACTGGGGTACCGACCGTCGTCATCAACTCCTTCTGTGGGGGCCCCTCATTTCAGAAAGTCAATCACCATCTCTGCCAGTGGAGTATGCCACGAATCTGTCAATGCTGCTTCGGAGTCCGATGAAGGGGACAGCGACTGTGATATGGATGCCTGGATTCAGCCAAGCACGCCAGGACAAGGACTGTGCAACTGGTCTATTCAGGAGCTTGTTCCTGTGACTTTTAAACAGTAATGCTTTGCTTTATTAATTGTTGAATAACATGATGTCTTGCCCGGGGCATCAGGATTTGCTTAGGGCTGTGTTGTTATAAACATTGCTTCGTTAATCATTAAATAAATGGCGTTTTTTCATGTGCAAATACTGTAATCCCTGTCTTTCTTGTTTTGTATTTTTCAATAAAATGGCAACGTGGTTATCCGCTTTATACGCATTTTGAAGCACTTAACCATTCCTTTTGCAGGATAACATTTTCAGATGACATCCTTGAGCCACCTATGACTCGTCCCGACTTCGAGCACCCGGTATTCCAGACCGAAGAAGAGGTTGTCGAAGATAGCGACGTTCCTGAAGAACTGTCTTGGTTGGTGAAGCAAGAGGAAAGGGCCATTCTGCCTCACGACGAGGTTATCGAGATTATCAATTTGGGGTCGGAAGGGGTTGAGAAGAACATTCGTATTGGAGCCGCACTGCAGAGTGATATCAAGCGGAAACTGGTTGAAATGCTCCGAGAGTATAATGATGTATTCGCTTGGTCGTATCAAGATATGCCAGGGCTCGATACTGATATGGTTGTGCATCGCCTGCCACTAAAAGAAGATTGCCCGCCGGTCAAACAAAAACTTCGCAGAACTCGACCAGATATGGCAATGAAGATCAAAGAGGAGGTTCAGAAACAGTGGGACGCTGGTTTCCTGGCTGTGACGAAGTATCCTTCATGGGTTGCCAACATCGTACCAGTGCCAAAGAAAGATGGCAAGGTTCGAATGTGCGTGGATTATAGAGATTTGAATAAAGCAAGCCCAAAAGACGATTTTCCACTTCCTCATATTGACGTATTAGTTGATAATACCGCTCAATACTCTGTATTCTCCTTCATGGATGGCTTTTCAGGATATAATCAGATTAAAATGGCGCCAGAGGATATGGAGAAGACTACTTTCATAACGCCTTGGGGAACATTTTGCTACAAAGTGATGCCCTTTGGATTGAAAAATGCTGGGGCAACATATCAGCGTGCTATGACGACTCTCTTTCATGACATGATGCATAAAGAGATCGAAGTTTATGTTGACGATATGATTGCTAAATCCCAGACAGAGGAAGAGCATCTGGTGAATCTGTTGAAGTTGTTTAAAAGACTTAGGAAGTTCAGGCTGAGGCTGAACCCTAATAAATGCACCTTCGGGGTGAGATCGGGTAAACTGCTGGGGTTTATCGTAAGCGAAAGAGGAATAGAGGTCGATCCTGCTAAAATAAAAGCGATTCAAGAAATGCCGACGCCTAAAACAGAGAAAGAGGTGCGCGGGTTTTTAGGGAGATTGAACTACATTGCCCGGTTCATATCGCACCTGACTGCCACGTGTGAACCATTATTCAAGCTGCTAAAGAAAGATCAAGCTGTAACGTGGAACGAAAATTGTCAAAAGGCGTTCGACAAAATAAAGAAGTATCTGCAGGAGCCTCCTATTTTGATACCCCCAGTGGCAGGGAGACCCTTGATTATGTATTTGACGGTTCTTGAGGGAAGCATGGGTTGCGTTCTCGGTCAACACGACGAGACGGGGAGAAAAGAGCATGCGATCTATTATCTGAGTAAGAAATTTACAGACTGTGAATCTCGATACTCAATGCTGGAGAAAACTTGTTGCGCGCTAGCCTGGGCCGCCAAGCGTTTGAGGCAGTACATGCTGAATCATACAACCATGCTCATCTCGAAGATGGATCCAATCAAGTATATATTCGAAAAGCAGGCGTTGTCAGGTAGAATTGCCCGTTGGCAGATGGTCTTGACTGAATATGATATTCAATACGTCTCGCAAAAGGCTATAAAGGGGAGTGTGCTGTCTGAGTATCTGGCGGAGCAGCCTATTGAAGAATACCAATCAATGAGATTTGATTTTCCTGACGAGGATATCATGTATCTCAAAATGAAAGATTGCGAAGAGCCGTTACCAGACGAAGGACCAGAGCCGGGGTCCAAATGGCAGATGATATTTGATGGAGCTGTGAATGCTTACGGTAGCGGAATAGGGGCAATTATCACTACGCCGCACGGGTCGCACATCCCGTTTACTGCCCGATTGACCTTCGCCGTTACCAATAATGAGGCCGAATACGAAGCTTGTATAATGGGGCTTGAAGAAGCCATTGATTTGCGAATCAAACATCTAGACGTATACGGAGACTCAGCTCTGGTAGTGAATCAGATCAAAGGGGAATGGGAGACACGTCAGCCAAATTTGATACATTATATGAATTATGCAAGGAGATTGTTGCCTTTCTTCGACAAGGTTGAGTTGCATCACGTGCCGCGGGCAGAAAATCAAATGGCTGACGCCCTTGCCACTTTGTCTTCCATGTACAAGGTCAATTTCTGGAACGAAGCTCCCCAGATCACTATCTCTCGGTTGGACAGGCCAGCTTACGTATTTGCTATTGATGAAGCGTCTGATGGCAAACCGTGGTATTTTGATATCCTTAATTTCCTGAAGAATAAAGAGTATCCGGCTGGGGCATCCAGTCAAGATCAGAAAACTCTCAGGAGATTAGCGGGTAATTTCTATTTGAACCCGGATGGCGTCTTATACAGAAGAAACCACGACTTGGTGTTGTTGCGTTGTGTAGACGAGAAAGAGGCAAAGCTTCTCATGGAGGAAGTCCACGAAGGTGCCTTTGGTACGCATGCAGGTGGACATGCTATGACGAGAAAACTGCTGAGGGCAGGTTACTTTTGGCTGACGATGGAAACTGATTGTTTCAAGTTCGCGAGGAAGTGCCACAAGTGCCAAATTTATGCTGATAAAATACACGTGCCTCCGAGTCCTCTGAATGTGATGTCATCTCCATGGCCATTCTCGATGTGGGGAATCGATATGATCGGAAAGATCGAGCCGACGGCTTCTAACGGGCATCGGTTCATCCTAGTGGCAATCGATTATTTCACCAAGTGGGTGGAAGCGGCGTCTTACGCAAATGTAACGAAGCAAGTGGTGGCTAGATTCATCAAGAGAGATATCATTTGCCGATACGGGATTCCCGAGCGGATAATCACGGATAATGGTTCTAATCTGAACAACAAAATGATGAAGGAGCTCTGTCAGAATTTCAAGATCGAACATCACAACTCCTCCCCTTACCGACCCAAGATGAATGGCGCTGTCGAAGCGGCCAATAAGAATATCAAGAAGATTGTCCAGAAAATGGTGGTGACGTATAAAGATTGGCATGAAATGCTACCTTTCGCTTTGCACGGTTATCGTACGACGGTACGCACATCAACCGGGGCATCTCCGTTCTCGTTGGTAAACGGAATGGAAGCGGTATTACCATTGGAAGTTGAGATACCTTCTCTGAGGGTATTGCGAGACGTTCAGCTGGACGAGGCAGAATGGGTAACGAATAGGTTGAACCAACTGAGTTTGATGGATGAGAAGAGGCTAGCTTCTCTGGCATACGGTCGTTTGTATCAAAGACGAATGAAGAAAGCGTACGACAAGAAGATACTTCCGCGAAGCTTTCAGACGGGCGACCTTGTGCTGAAAAGGATTCTCCCGCCGCAAGCAGATCACAGGGGCAAGTGGACCCCCAACTACGAAGGGCCATACGTTGTCAGTAAGGTCTTTTCAGGAGGAGCTTTATTGTTGTCCACCATGGACGGGGAAGACTTTGCATCACCTGTGAATTCGGACGCAGTTAAAAAATACTTTGCTTAAAATAGACCCGCTGGACAGAAAAAAGAGAGTCCAGGCAAAAATGGGGCATCCTGGCGAACCAAAAACAGAATAAAAAGGTTCGGGCAAAAGTTAGGGATAAAATTGAAAAAAAAAAGTACACCCGCGAAGTTGAAAACCTACACTGGGCGGCTTCGGCAAAAAAGGGTATCCCGGTGAACTGAAAACCCGTAAAGGGCGGTTCACGCAAAAGTTAGGGATGAGAAAAGCAAATGACTGCGGTCCGAATTTGAATTTAATGAGCATCAATGCGGGAGAATATGTTGGAGGAGCCAGTTATCGGATACAACCTCTTCAGAAGTAGGGATACCGGGAAAGTACAGGAGTCGGACGAGTCATGGGAGGATCAGTTCGTGGTGTTCATCTGCATCCAGTTGCCGACATGTGTACAAAATTTAATTTGTCAATATTTATGCTTCTTGTGAATACTTGAATACCTGTATATTTGCTTTGCGTAGCTTCCTCTTTTCAGGAGTTACATCCCGTGTACAAAAACTCCGCCCATTCAGGGGCCCGATCAATGAAAATGTGTTATTCAGTACTTGATGCCTGTTCTTTACTGTTTTGCGCATGATAAAACGCCTAAGTTTGATGAAACTAACATGAGTGTAACATCATTGGCCCTTGCCAACAGTTGTTAAAGCTTTGAATTAACTGAGTGTAACGTCACTAACCTGGATTGACTTGATTGCATAGGCTTGTCGTGTCTTGTTTGTGTTGTTGCAGGTTTCATAACCATACGAGGAAAATGATCAAAAGATTGCGATAACGAAAGACTCGATCTTCACGCAGGTCATGCATGTTCTTCCTGAAGAAGGATAGAATTCCCCAGCTAGCCGTAGCTTATCCAAAGGACGTGCTCCAAAGAATTTACTCGTCCTCAGCAGAGTTTGGTGATTCCGAGATCGTAAGGCGGTATTCAGACAGGTTCATCTCCCCCCGCAGGGTCATGCACTCTCCCCCAGCGGAGTCAGTTAATTTTCCCTAAGAGAATCCAGCCTTCCCCAGTGGATTTCTCTTTTCAGCAAGTGTTTTCATTCCTTCCAGTGGAATTCGAAGGTTAAGACTCTCCCAGGCAGAGTCGATGGTGGGTCCTGTCATTTATTTTGTCAGAGATACTAGTGATATCAGTTCACGTTCCAGCAGAAAGTCCGATCGAACTATGCGCATCTGCTATTCCCCAGCAAAGTCATTTTCCCCAGCAGGGGGTTACTTCAACAAGACGTTTGGTTTGAGTTCCCAATTTCCCAGCAGGGTTGACTTCACCCTTCCAGCATTTATTTTGTTGGAATAATTTTGTAGCATCAGGCTATCCCCGGCGAGTCGGCATTGTCCTTCCAGCATTTATTTTGCTGAAGCAGTTTCTGTACTCTAGTAGTTCAGGTGGAGAGAGCTCTTGCTCAAATAAATCACCAAACAGTCAAGATCTCGGCAGGAGATATTCAATGATAATGTCAGTTTCGGCGGTATTCCCCCACAGAGTTATCATGATAAAACTCTCTTTGTCTCCAGCAGAGTCATTTATGCGAAGGTCTCTTATTTTCCCCAGCCAGAGTGGCCAGGATAAGAATCTCCTTATCCCCAAGCAGAGTTTGTTTGTCATCAACGGGTCGCATGAATCAGAATTTCAGAGGCCACCGCCGGTTATCAGAGCAGGCGTCCGATAGTTGGTTTTCAGACATCCCCAGTAGAGTTCATCTCAAAGTCGCTGTCGCGTCAGTGCTGAGCAGTTTGTGGGTGAGGATCATTGAAGAACCGAGTCCTGACGCGGACAGTTTATTCCTAGATTGGCGGGATTTCTTCAGAAGTGGGCGTCCTAGCGTGGACAGGTCTATTTCCCTGGGGCTGATGGGAGGTGCTAGTCCTAACGTGGGCAGGTTCGATTTCTCAGAATTGTTGGAAGGTGGAGTCCTGACGTGGACATTTCCTCAGGTTGACGATATGTGCTAGTCCTAGCGTGGACAGATTTGATTTCTCGGTATTGATCGAATGTGAAATCCTGACGTGGACAAGATTGGTTACTCTTCGTGTTGGTGTCCTGACGTGGATCATTTGTTTCCAGCAGATATCTTTATTCGTAAGAGTGAAATGTGCGTCCTCACGTGGGCAAGTTTGTAGTTCTTTGTGATGACAAGATACAAGAGTCCTGACGTGGACAAGTTTATCCTTCTTCGTGTTGTTGGCAAAGTGTAAGTCCTGACGCGGATATTTCCCCAGCAAGTCGAAGACGCGTGAGTCCTTACGTGGACAAGTTATTTCCCCAGCAAGTCGAAGACGCGTGAGTCCTTACGTGGACAAGTTATTTCCCCAGTGGGCCGAGGGTATGAGTCCTCACGTGGACAAATCTTATTTCCTCAGCGAGTCGAAGACGCCTGAGTCCTAACGTGGACGAATCAAGACGAGATCAGTGTCCTTACGTGGACAAATCAAAGAAATTATTATTCCTTACGTGGAAAGAAAAGATTCCTAACGTAGAAAGGATGTAGTCCTTACGCGGACGTATCAGAAGAGGATTCCTTACGTGGAAAGAAAAGATTCCTAACGTAGAAAGGTTGTAGTCCTTACGTGGACAGATTAAGATCGTGGAAATGACAGTATTCCTGACGTGGAAAGAGTGAAGTCCTTACGTGGACAGGTTAAGATGACATTCCTTACGTGGAAAAATGAGTCCTGACGCGGACAAATCACGAAGAAGTTGGTATTCCTTACGTGGAAAGATCAGAGTCCTGACGTGGACATATCAAGAGCATTCCTTACGTGGAAGAAAAAAGGGTTTCCTTACGTGGAAAGACGAGTTTATTCCTTACGTGGAAAATAGATTGATTCCTAACGTGGAAAGAAATGGTTTATTCCTGACGTGGAAGAGTTTAGTCCTGACGCGGACGGATTCAAAAGAAGATTTATTCCTTACGTGGAAAAATTGGGGTCCTTACGTGGACAGAGGCAAGGAAAGTTGAGTCCTGACGTGGACAGGTTCAGAAGAGTTGTTTTCCTTACGTGGAAAAAGAGCAGTCCTGACGCGGACATGTCATGAGGTATTGGAGTCCTTACGTGGACAGATCGATATAGTTTTCCTGACGTGGAAAGAAGATTGCTTCCTGGCGTGGAAAGATAAAAGAGTTGAGTCCTGACGTGGACAGATACAGAAGAAATGATTCCTAGCGTGGACAGGTGTTACTCCTAACGTGGAAGAATGTTATTCCTAACATGGACGATTCAGTTTATGGAAATGCCGACGAACTATCCCCAGCGGAGTTGCCGAGACTTTTCTGGGTTAACAGCAAGTGGAGTCCTAACGTGGACAGGTTCTAGTCGAGATTTCTTCGTGCTAATGACAGACAGAGTCCTAACGTGGACAAGCAAGCAAGTGGTGATGACAGAATCCTCTTCAGAACGATGAAGACAGTTCCCAGCACAGTCGCACGAGATCAGTGGGTTGCCGTAACAGTCAGATTCAGCTGATGAGTGTCGTTCCCCAAGCAGGAGCGCAGTTTATTTCTGCGGTTGGCAAATTTCTGGTTTCACTAGTATTCAACCGTCTCGTACCGCGAATGTCTGAAGGCTCCGGGCTCTTCATCCAGTCGGGTCCAAGTCGCTTGAATAGGGGCAGCTGTTGCACCCTAAAATTTGCCCAACCTTATTCAATGGGTTTATGTTTCATTATTACTAGCATTTGCATATAGAGTCATGTACATAGACTAACCATCTGCATAGCATAAGCATAGCAAGTCATTCAACAGGGGACCAATCATTATTTTCATCTCTAGAGGCCTAGCAAGAGGTTATCATCCCAATTCAATCCTATTCAAGTCATCAGGAAAGAATTTGAAAGCAAAGAGTTCAGCAGATCAAGCCTTGAGTCCATCTCCTAGCTGAGGGTATCTGAGGATCAACAAGAGGGTTGTGAGCTGTGAAGTGGAGGCATGGAGGGCATCTAGACATTATGAGAGACTTAAAAGGTCATTTGGAGAAGAAAACAAGTTGTTGATGTGAGCACAAGAGCTATAGTTGAAGACAGTCAACTAGGGTTTCATCTGGGTCAATCCTAGGTCAACCCTAAGTCAATTGACTGACTTAAGAGGGCATTCAAGTCTATTGGAGAGATGTGGGGATCAACATTGGACATATAAAGAAGGATATGGAGATATGACAAGAAGAATTCAAGAGAAATCAAGGAGAAGAGGAGTTACTAAATTAGGGTTTCCCTGTAAAATCCCCTAGTTTAGGTCAAATTTCCAAGCAAGATAAGTCAAAATGCTAGCTTCAAATGGCTTCTTGGCCAACATGAAACTTGTAGAGGATCTCAAGACCTTTAATTTGAGTGGTGGAAGACCTCAAGGAGATTTATAGAACTCAAGTTATGGTCCTTGCAAGTTACAGGTCATTTGGGGTGTCTGAACTTTTGTCTGTGAAAGTGACTTGACTTCCAAGCTAGTTTTGCCCCTCAAGGAGGTTTCAAATGAATTCTTGGTAAACATAAGAAGTGTTCCTCATTGTCTTAGCTTTCTAGAATGGTATGGTATGCCTTCATATGATGTGGAGAACTCAACTTATGGTCTTGGCAAGCAAAGGGCATTTTGGGCATTTGTGAATTACAGGTCATTTTATCCTATGTCCAAAACTCATACAAGGAGGCCTCAAATGGAAAAACTTACAACATCAAACTTGCTCCAAATGGGATTTTAAGTCTAGAAAGAAGGTCACAAATTATTGGAGAAGCCCATAGCATGGAGTTGCATGATTGGTCAAAATATGAACTAAAAAGGCTTATAAAGTGAATAATTTCAAATTGAAAAATGGTTTGGGAGATTTACAAGTCCAAATGGAGACTTCCAATATATGATTTTGCATGGAAAAACAATTCTAAGAACAATGGTTCACACACTTTTTTGAGTTTAGAAGGAAAAAATGAAGTTATCCATGGTTGCTTGCCTTTTAAGAAACATAATCAAAATGAGCCAAAGTTGGAAAACAAGGGAATGTGCAAGATGGATCTAGAATGTACCATTGGAGTCTATATATTCATGAAAGGAGAATTTGGCAAGGGTTGGCTCCATTTGCACCAAGAATTCCACAAATTCCCTCATTCTTTTCATTGAAGTTTCATTGCAATTCTCTCAAATTCTTCACAAAATCATCATCCACATTGATTCAATCTTGCTCCATTATCATCATAGATCAGGATTGAAGCAAGGTTTTGGTGATTCTCATCCATTTTCGAGTGCTTTTTTCAAGAACATCAAAGTTGCAAATTCCATTGAACAACATAATTCAAGCAAGGAAGCTCCAAAATATTGCATACAGAATCACATACATCAAGGAGTGATCAAGATCCAACACTTAGAAGCTTCAGATCCACATCTTCCATAGCTGTTTCTCAAGGTTTTACACCAGGTAAGTTTTCATTCGATTTGCTTGATTCAGTTAGTTTAACATGATTTTATTAGTTTAGACATGATCTAGGTGGTTAGGAGATTAAGTTAGATGAATTTGGAAAGGATTGGTGATGGTTGGTGACAGGTGTAACAAACTGTTTGGATCAATATCTCTTAGGTTAAGCCATTAGAATGTTAACTCGATAGTGTAGATTAATCTCCATTAGTTGTAGATCAGATTAGGGTAAGTTTGAGGGAGAATGGTGATGGTTCATAACAGTATGATTTCATGGAGGCCAGGGTTTGATGCAATCGGATTTGTTGTTGTGGTGAGTTTCAAGATAATCTAATGCCCTAGGCTTGTAGAGGGAGATTTGGAGCAGGTTTCATGTTTATGGCGTGGCATTTCATTGCGTGTGGAAGGAGAACAGAGGAGGTGAAGTTTAGTCGTGCATGGCCATTCATGGAAGTTGAAACCCTAGGTTTCAGATCAAGGGAGGAAGACATAATCCTACCCGTCCAATGCGCGCGAAGACCTTTGACTTGGAGGATGATCTTGTGGCTGTCATTTAATCTGAAATTTGGAGGGAAGGACCTTGGCCAAAACGCGCCGTTTCATTAATTGAAACGGGCGGGCCTGAATGGATTTTGTTATCCCCACCCCCAATGTGAGCCCAATTCCAAGTTCTAACGTGATTTCACTTCTTTTCTCACCCCCCAGCGCTTCTCTTTTTGTTTCACTAATTCAGAGTGGTATTGGGCCCTAGTGCAAGCGCTATCTGCACCCCCTGTCTGAGGGCCCATCCAGATATCAACTGGGCGAATTTCTATTTCAACCCCCTCCTTCTCATTTTAATTCATTTTATTTTCTTAATTCCATTTTAATTTTTACCAATTTCATAAATTCATAACTAATTCATAAAAAATGCATTTTAATCCATTCTTTTTACCATATGTTCTTTAGGATGTGTAGAATATTATAGAAAAATAAAATTTCATTTTTAGTTTTATTCCATATTTTTTACATATTTTCTAAATAAATGTCATATTAAATAGGTTCATTTCATGCATCATTTTAATGATTTTTGTTCTCTCACATGCTTTGATATTTTTTGATCATTCTTTTCATATTGTTTAGATGAGATATTCAACTTGTAGAAATATTTTAGTTCCCATTTTTAGGAGTTAATTTTAGGTGGTTAATAAATTCTTGAACATCATGAACAAAACTAGGGTTTTAGGTGACAACTTAAGAAGTTTGATTTCATTTCCCTTAGGACTTAGGATTTAAATAGATTAGTTATGGGACTATAGGGGCTATGGGTAGTTACTAGACCCCTTAGAGAAAAGTTAAGATTCCCCTACTGCTATTATTACTGTCTGTATATCTGTTGTCTGGTGTGGTGTGCCCTCTGGGGATTGCTGATTGTTTGATTGGGTATTGGGTTTGTCTGGGCCCTGGGGAAGCTGAAGATTTGTGAAGATGAAGCCATTGGAGATTCAAAGATTGAAGATCAACTGTCAGAGTTGAGGAGGAGATTCTTGCTAGCAGCTGCTGAGGAGACTAGAGTTTAGGAGCTAGGCAGAGCTCTAGATTAGAATGATTGTTTCTCAAACATGGATTGCCTTGTCTGCATCCATTCTTCTCTGTGATTCAGAGTCTCTCTAAGACACTCACCCCCTTCCTTTGGAAGGCTTGGTGATAGTGTCTATGAGATAGAACTCTTGAGAGAAACTGTCTCTTGTGTTAGAAGCAGTCTGTTCACCACCCTTGGTAGTCAACTGATTGCTTAACACCCAATTCACTCTTGTGACTAATCCCTCATCCTGGAGGTTTGAGCTGGAAGAAAAGCCATTGCAGATAGCAGACTGATGATCAAAGCCCTTGCCTGAAGGCCATGAAGATGAAGATTGATGCTTGTTGAAGCCTGTAGCTGATTGGAGATTACTTGAAGCCAGATGTTGGTTCAGAGCTGCTGATGCTGTTTCTTTTGCTGTTGTATTGTTGATGTATTGATTGGTTTTCCGGACTGTATTGTTTGCTGTTTACCCTGTTGGGTTGAAAGTGAAGCCTGTTCACTTTTGCCCATTGTTTTCTAGGTTCGAGGTTGAGTGGGACTCCCTTGCCTCGCTTGTATTGCTGCATCCATGCATTTTACTGTTTTACTGTATATATCTGATATTGTTTCTGTTTCTGCCTATCCCGTAGGATCTCTGTTTCTCTCTGTGCAAGAGAGGAGCATGATAGACACTAGGTCTTAACCCATGCATGATAACATTAGGTTAGTTTGTTTCCCTTCGCAACCGTAAGTTAGAGTTCTGTCTCTTCTTTCTCAAAACAAACAGAAAAACACATAAAGATTTCAAACTCAATAAAAGACATTTCTTCCGTAAAAGAATGTGAACTCATCAAAACGTCATTTTTGTCCGCCGGGACTGTTAATCAAGAAAACCTTTTTCAGAAGGAATAAAATCAATCGAGGGCAGACTTGTGTCGTACGTGGCCCGAACTACGTTTGCTCTGATCTTTCATGCCGTGTGAAAGTACGTAGGCATAGGATGCGATATCCTAGCGAGCAACTTTCCCCTCCTTTCCCGTAGGTAGGCGAACTACGTTGACTCTGATTTCTCGTTCCAGACGGGAATACGTAGGCATAAAGTGCGATACTTTGCCGAGTCATTTTTATTTTCATTTTATTTTCTTTTTCACCCTTGACCTATAGCTTAGATAGAATAACAATCCATACCCGAAAACAAGCGTGGATCCCATCGAGTACGATGGACGCGAGGGGTGCTAATACCTTCCCCTTACGTAACCGACTCCCGAACCCAGGTTTTGGTTGCGATGACCATACCTTTCCCGTGTTGTGCGAGGTTTACTCTGAGCGTTTCCTTTCCCTCCCGTGGGATAAATAACGCACGGTGGCGACTCTTCTGTTCAGCCGGCGCCGATTTTCGCAGTAGCGACACCTGGACGCTCAACGTAATAACTGAAGTCTGGATACCCAACGAAACTGACCGGAGCCTGAACGCTAAACGTAATAACCGGAGTCTGGTTACCCAACGAAACTGACCGGAGCCTGAACGCTTAACGTAATAACCGGAGTCTGGATACCAAACAAAACTGACCGGAGCCTGATCGCTCAATGTAATAACCGGAGTCTGGATACCCAACCAAATTGACCGGATCCTGAACGTTCAACGTAAAAACCATAGTCTGGATACCCAACGAAACTGACCGGAGCCTGAACGCTCAACGTAATAACCGGAGTCTGGATACACAACGAAACTGACCGGAGCCTGAACGCTTAACGTAATAACCGGAGTCTGGATACCAAACGAAACTGGCCGGAGGCTGAACGCTCAACGTAATAACCGGAGTCTGGATACCCAACCAAATTGACCGGAGCCTGAATGCTCAACGTAAAAACCGGAGTCTAGATACCCAACGAAACTGACCGGAGCCTGAACGCTCAACGTAATAACCGGAGTCTGGATACCCAACGAAACTGACCAGAGCCTGGATACCCAAAAAAACTGACCGGAGCCTAAACACTCAACGTAAAAACCAGAGTCTGGATACCCAACAAAACTGACCGGAGCCTGAACGCTCAACGTAAAAACCGGAGTCTGGATACCCAACGAAACTGACCGGTGCTTGAACGCTCAACGTAATAACTGATGTCTGGATACCAAACGAAAGTGTCCGGAGCCTGAACGCTCAACGTAATAACCGGAGTCTGGATACCCAACGAAACTGACCAGAGCCTGAACGCTCAACGTAATAACTGAAGTCTGGATGCGCAACGAAAATGACCGGAGCTTGAATGCTCAACGTAATAACTGGAGTCTGGATACCCAAAAAATCTGACCGGAGCCTGAACGCTCAACGTAATAACCGGAGTTTGGATCCACAACGAAACTGACCGGAGTCTGAACGCTGAACGTAATAACCGGAGTCTGGATACCCAACGAAACTGAACGGAGCCTGAATGATCAACGTAATAACCAGAGTCTGGATACTCAACGAAACTG